>JAOVVB010000031.1:6667375-6691900 GCA_028570985.1 Heterobranchus longifilis | reverse complement strand
GTCTCTCATGAAGACCTTCCCAGGAAAGCAAGACCAAAACTTACCTCTGCTCCAGAGGAGAAGTTCATTTAGAGTCAGAAATCAGCATCAGAAATCACCAATTAACAAACAGCACCTCAGATTATAGCTGTTATGAAGGCTTTTTAGGGTATATGTAGCAGATACATCTTAATATCAAAGGAGATTATTGCATATTTTGGACGCCTTCAGCATTGTTTTACGACGTCGAAAGAAATTTACTCAGCAAAGCCCATGGAATTAGTCCAGTGTCCAAACTGACTGTATATGGATTAAGAATTTATGCATTTAAGGAAAAGGATTAGAGTCACCATAAAAAGTTAAAATTCTGAGTTCTTTCTAGACTTTCTAGAATTCTAGACTTTTTGTTCCAGAGAATTCTGACTCTAGACTTGGACAGTCTAATCACTTTAAACTTCTTCTTCTTCTTTGTCTTTCGCCTATTCCCTTTCAGGGGTCGCATCCATCTAACCCTATCCTCTGCATCCTCTTCTCTAACCCCAACCCCAAGTGTAACTTTATGTCCTCCCTCACTGCATCAATAAATCTCCTCTCTGGTCTTCCTTTAGACCTCCTGCCTGGAAGTTCCAACCTCAGCGTCCTTCTACCAATATATTCACAATCTCTCCTCTAAACACATCCAAATCACCTCTATCTGGCCTCTCTGACTTTATCTCCAAAACATCTAACATGGGTTGTCCCTCTGATGAACTCATTCTTCCTAGATCCTATCTATCCTTATCACTCCCAAAGAGAACCTCAACATCTTCATCTCTGCCTCCTGTCTTTTCTTTAGTGCCACTGTCACTTTAAACTAAAGTCTAAATTCTCTGGAATAGAGTCTGAGACTTATTTCTCAGAATTCTGATATTTTTCTCAGAATTCTGACTCTAATCTCAGGTTAATCACTTTAAACTAAACTTAGAATTCAGAGGAAAAAGTCAGAATTCAGAGGCTTAGAGTAAAGCCTATTAAAAAAATATTATAATAATAGCCTATTAAAAGTATAGCCTATGAAAAAAATATTATAATAACTCAAATTTGTATTTGTCTAATTGGAATATGCAAATTGAAAACGCCCATATTCCTTCACAGTCTGTCCTGTTGCATTGAAACTGATGCTTCATTGAAAGATTATGCAAATTAAAACTTAACAGGCTTTTCGGAATAAATAGAATAGAATAGAAGACAAGAAAAAAAATCGGCTGAGATATATTTTCTGTTGTACTAGATATCTGATCTACAGGATGTCCTGCTTCCTGTCACACTGTACACACAACAAGATCAAGCAGCAAATATGCCAACATTTTACTTAATGATAGCCCGTTACAGTTCCAGAACTGCATCTATTCCCCATACCGATTCCCTGAACAAATGAAGCAGGCGCTCACTTGCTGAGTGTTGAGGAATAACTGGAAAATGGAAAAAACGGAGGAATACAGGAAAACGTACCCATCTTCTCTATAGACGTTTCGGTGGACAGGAAACCCTGCTGTAGCAGCTGATCTCTGGTCTCCTCATCATCCACCTGAATCTCAGAGACCATGTTACAGGGCACATAACCATGACGGCCAGCCGACTCTCCCCGGTAAAACCCATCCGCGTCCTTATCACCATAGACCTAAAAAGAGGAGTAAAAAAAAAAAAAAAGAGTACAAAGGCCTGTTAGATCAAAATATATATAGTGTTTTCTGTAAGTGTTCTGTTGAAAGTTTGCAATTTAAAATCAGGTTAATAAAGGGAAAGGTATATGTATATGTAAAGGTATATGTATAACTCAAGATGAGTTAGGCGTGTGCTTAAATCGATGCATTCTCTGAATTGACTATGGATTCATGCAATTTATTCAATGTATGTGACATTTTCTGATGGTACTTCATAGTTCTTTTTTTTTTTTTGATTTTTCCCCAAATTTCTCCCTAATTTAGTCATGTCCAATTCCTTCCCGTCACTAGGGAGCTCCCACATTAAGCTACTACTACCACTCAGTCGGGAGCATTAAGACTATCCCCTCTGAGAGAGCTCGGCCAATCAGCTCTCTCTAGGCCTCCGGCTGCGAGAGGTTACAGAAGCACTAGCACTTCATAGTTCTGAGTGTAGTTACAGGCCAAAAATTAACTGTCCTGGTGCATCATGTATAACTACTGTAAGACGGGCCTCAGTTTTTCATCAACCCCCATCTCCTGTTGTGCATAAATTTTATGCAAGCATCAGAAAAATGGTAAATTAGTAGTTAAATCTGACGTCTGAACATTAATTTTACTCTAGTCTAGTTTTAAACTGCTTGCTTAACTTAACGCTGAATAAATTCTGAAGTTAGACCATTCTCATGATGAATTTGAATCTAGTTTGTGGATTTTTTCTTGGGACATACTTTAGCTATTGAGTGAGGTTAACCCTTAAAACTCAAGCGGCATAGATCCGTACTGGCAACACCATATTGGAAAATGACAGCTATTTTTTTTAAAGAAACAACTGCTTATTCTGAAGCTCTGCCAGTGTGGAAGAACTTTAGAATGAGCTGAAAACTGGGAAGGCTTCAGACATCCAACTGTCAATTTGGGAATGCTAATCAGCCTTATCTGCATGTCTTTGGACTGTGGGAGGAAACATACTAAGCACAGGGAGAACATGCAAACTCAGAGACGGGAATCGAATCTGGCCGGGAATAATCGAACCCACACCCTGGAGGTGCAAGGCGACGGTGCTAACCACTACACCACAGTGCAGCCCAATAAACAATGGTGTGTGGGTTAATTATTTTAAAATGCATTTGGATGTTCACATTTACACTGTTATTGCATTAGCAACTGCTATGTGAAAAAAATTGTGGAAAAACCCTATAAAAAAAAAACTAAAAACAAGACAGTAAAACCTTGTGGGTCAATTCCTAAAACTATAACATAGCTATAGTTTTCCACATTCCAGAATGTTTTGTACCTTAATGATCTGTCCCTCCATGAAGGGAAGCTCCTCTTCTGCTGCGTCACGATTGGGTGACATTGTTGAAGGATCGTATGGGAAGAGGGCAACAAAAATCCGTATTTCACTGTCACCTCTAGGCCTTGGCTCTGCAACATTTGTACATGCACACACACACACACACACATACACATGCACACAGTGTGAGGTCTCTTTCACTGAGGTCAATCCATTAATCGCATGTGACCCAGTCCTAATGACCTAAACTCCTAATGTGACAGATTGTGAATGCAGGCATCAGGATATAGGTCTCTGTGAGAGTTTCACCAAAGCTCACGCATGTTCCTGATTCGCTGAGGAAAAGGAATAGGAAGTTGAAGCAGGAACTGTAACTGTCCAGGAACCAGCTGCCCCACTGGTTACTGTACAGTTAAAGAAATCATATAACTTTAAAGTTTGCACCAATCGGTTAATCACTCACGGTTAAACGCTAGCTATCACACCAGTGTGTCCGATTTTACTACTGTATATTTGCAGGCTGAGGAATCCTCTCCAAACTAATCAACAATAATTACACTGTATTTGATTATTACAATTTTGGCTGGTTGTGCTCCTCTCATAAAATGTGACTATTTCATCAGGTACTGCTGCATTAACAGAGAGGATCATGAACATTTTCACTTCCCTCGCACACAGCACACGTGTGGGCATCGTGTACCCTAAATAAATGCTCTGCTGAGACACAGATGCGTGTGAAGTTGATGGCAAAAATCCAAAGACAAGGCAGAATGAGAGTGAAGAGTATATATTCGCAAATGAGATACAGACAGTTAGAGACAGAATCCTAGGGATCAATATACAATGTGCATTTGTTTTTTTTTTATATTAATATTATGAAATGTAGTTGTGTGTTTGATCACTCTCTACACTTATGGCATTAGACATAATTTATAGATCTACTATCAACAATCACTACAAATAATATCAATATGATAAGCAAATGCCATACTATAAGCAGCCATAGCAAGCACATGATGCCAACCATAAACCTTTTGTTTTTAATCTTGAGAAATGCAAAATCCGGAGACTGGACGCGAGCGTGGATTGCTGTGAGTTTTAAATGGGTTTAAAGGCATCTCCAGAGTAAGTTCTTGATGGTTAAGCGAAACATACATTGCTTACCAAGCCACTTAAGCCTAGACAACCATTTAAATGCAGATATAATTGAAACCTAGCTACTCTTTTTGCCCCATACATAAAATATGAGTATGGGTTTGAGAAAGTATAATATGAGGAGACCAAATAAGTTACAAGACTAAATACATAAAAAAAATAAACACAACATAATTAAGAAGAAATTAAAATAGGGTGCTTCTAAGAAAGCATGTGATGAAGTCAGAGTGATTAAAGTAGTAAAAAAAAGACAATGCATGAGAGATGCAGGGGGATGAGGCAAACTATGAGAATTACTCAAGAGTGGATTCATGGAAGGCTAATCTGGGTTACTTGCTGTCATAACCAGACATTTTAGGTCTTTCTACATTTATCAAGAAGTTAGAAGAGGGAAGAAGATTAACTTTACCTCGACTCAAAGATGAATATTGATGATGCAGAAGTGCGAAGCAAAAGCTATAATGACACGACCCTGAGTGATATTTCTTTATTCATCATTTAGACTAGCAGGAAGTACTAATTTGGCAACATTATGGACATAGGACGATATGATGCCAATACAATGTTGACTAGATGACTACATGACCCAAATGTTGACTAGATGACTAAATGACCCCAATATAATGCTGACAAGATGATTACATGACCCCAAAACAATGCTGACTGAATGATTACATGACCCCAATACAATGTTGACTAAATGATTACATGACACCAATACAATGTTGACTAGATGACTACATGACCCCAATGTTGACTAGATGACTTCATGACCCCAATGTTGACTAGATTACTACATGACCCCAATACAATGCTGCCAAGATAATTACATGACCCCAACATAATGTTGACTAGATGACTACATGACCCAAATGTTGACTAGATTACTACATGACCCCAAAATAATGCTGAAAAGATGATTGCATGACCCCAATACAATGCTGACTAAATTATTACATGACCCCAATACAATGTTGACTAGATGACTACATGACCCCAATGTTGACTAGATGACTACATGACCCCAATACAATTCTGACAAGATGATTACATGACCCCAACATAATGTTGACTAAATGATTACATGACCCCAATACAATGTTGACTAGATGACTACATGACCCCAATATTGACTAGATGACTACATGACCCCAATACAATGCTGACAAGATGATTACATGACCCCAATACAATGTTGACTAGTTGACTACATGACCCCAACATAATGTTGACTAGATGACTACATGACCCCAACATAATGACTAGATGATTACATGACCCAATACAACGTTGACTAGATGACTACATGACCTCCACACACTGTTGATTAGATGACTACATGACCCCAATACAATATTGACTAGATGATTACATGACCCCAATACAATGTTAACTAGATGATTACATGACCCCAATATAACGACTAGATGATTACATGACCCCAACACAATGTTGACTAGATGACTACATGACCTCAACACTATATTGACTACATGACCTCAACATACTATTGATTACATGACCTCAACACTATATTGACTACATGACCTCAACACTATATTGACTACATGACCTCAACATACTATTGACTACATGACCTCAACATACTATTAACTACATGACCTCAACATACTATTGACTACATGACTCCAACACAGTGTTGACTACATAACTGCATGACTCCAGTGCTGACTATATAAATATATGACCCCAACACAATGTTGACTACACTGCATTGGGATAATGTTGAACCCCAACCCCAGTTTGTGAGTTTAGTGGTACATTTATATTTCTCACCTAAAATACATCTTCAAAACACTTATACTACTGATGCTAGTTTTTTTTTGGCAATTAAGCTGATGCCCTGACCAGGACTTGAACCCAGGCCCTGGGGTAGGACTGCTAAAGCTAGTCTCCAGTCCTTCAGGACCCTGTTGCTAGAAAATGCACATATGAATGCTTTGTCAGACCAAGAGGAGCAGAAAATATCTCTTACAAGTCAGCAAACAAACAATCAAATAAATAAATTCCAATGTAGATTTATCAAAGTAATTTGTACTAATGTGTAATTAAAATTGTTGTGTTTTGGGTGAATGGCATGACAACCTAATTACAACTATATAACAGCAGCGTACAGTGTTAAGGTTTTAGCTGGATACTGTTTCTATAAACAATTAATTATTTACTAAAATCTTTATCTATCATAATCGTCATTTATCATACAGTACTCAGTACAGTAAGTCCCCGACTTACAAGAAAGTGTTCCACTCTGGGAGCACGTTCGTAAGTCGGACAAGGTGAGTGTTCTACACCTTTGGCACGAATATACAGTGTAAAGCATAAAAAACAAACACAAAGGGCTGGTGTTTTGGTTCCACATTATACTCTCGCAAGACTACGCCTCCAAAACGCGAGGAGAATCCCGGTGCCACAGCGGGGTCAGCTGACCTCGTTTATAGGGAGCCCGGGAAGACGCCGGGGGAGGAGAATGCTACATGGTGTTTACTGTGTGCTTTACCAGACAGCCATTTTCTATCATTGTGCTCCCGGACTGATTCATTCTGATGAATGAATCCCCACACGCAAAAACAACATACGGGACAATATACAATATACCGGACTTTGGACATTTTATACATTCACTTACACACCGAAAATACCGCACATGTGAAAGTTGCCAAAACAAAAACAGACCCGCATACACCAATTATGGTTCACATAGAACACATATATTCACTATATAACATTGGATTCTTGACAAAGTTTTATTTCAAACCAATTGTATCTTTAACACTCAAGTAAAGCAAATATACTAATAAATCAGCAAGACTCTTCTCAAATGTTGGCTGAGTTTATGGCAGACAGAAGGCATAAGCAAGAAGAATTGCGAGCACCCTACCTTTAGGCAATCTGGTCTCCAATCGATTTAATTTAGGAGAGTTGTCTCTGGGGCAGCACCAGGCCGTTCCTGAGTCCGCTAGACCTGCAGCATCCTGAAGCAAGCCATACACATCGATATATATATGGTTAGTATTTCACATACGGGGAACTACACACTCTCACGGACACTACAAACATGCCGCAGTACAAGGACACACATTTCACGCAAGTGCCTGCACGTACTGCACATAATGACAGGTTGTCTAACAGTTTCAAGCACAACAAAAGCAGCAGTTGGGGTTATTCTGACTAGAGACACATGCAGACCGACACAGCCTTCAAAAGGATGGTAATGTTTCCATCAGATTCATTAACCAAACAACCTCAATAAGACTCTGAGGCTTTGAAAAACATGACAAGTTGTAAACTTTCTTGGGAAGACAAGAGGAACAACAAGGACACTACAGCAGAGTCATATATAGGGGTTCAAACACTGGATGGCTCACTATATGGTTTAAAAGACTGCTCTCCCATTTAAGACACAATACAGACACAGCGCTGGGGACATGGCTGACTATGGGATGAGACAGAGGAAAAAGTATAGGCCTAAACCTTTTGCATAGAATGATCCATGATGGGCAATAGTTGCACTACTAAACTACTTAAAATAGTTAAAGCTGCCATAAGAATTTGGGTTTGCCATCACTTTGGGATGCAAAAGGTTTCAGCCATCTCCATAAAGATGGGTTGATCCCAAGCTGAGCTACAGTTGCAGGACAAGTGATGCAACACACCCACTGGTGGTGACCGGATGCCATGACGTTAATTGAATCCAGTTTACATTGTCGTGGAGACAAAGAGTGGTGGTAATCTTGGTTTCCGCCCTCGACCCACCACTCGGAGCTCATCTGCTCCACCACTTCTCCAGGGTCAAACTGTGAAGAGTCATCATCATTATCTGTCCCGTATTCCACATCTATCTCCATGGCAGGTGTCTTGACGTGACGAACTGTCCTGCTGAGCATGTAAGGCTCATGTGCTTTCTCCCCGGAAGTGTTAATGTGGGAGGTCATGTGGTTGCGAAGTAGGGCTTCTCTACGGAGTCTGTCTCGTTCCTGGCGTGCCCGAAGCGAACGTTGAGGTGTCACGTCCTTGCTGCTGGGACCCAAGTACAGGCTGCTTTCTGAATCAAGGTCCGCCTCTTCATCTTCCTCGTAGTTGCTGGTGTCCACTGTGTCAATGTAAGTCAGGCCATGTTGAGGCCGGACCTGCGTGCTCCCTCTGTTCCATGCTACTTTGGCTTTCTCCCGGCATGGCTGACACTTTCCAGAGGCAGTCGGGCACAGAAAGCACCCTTTGCTTTGAGACAGCATGGAGACAGCCTGGAGCTCTGATTCGCTATTATCCTCATCTTCAGTCACCTCAGGGATACTGAACAGCTGTTTATTAGCAAAAACCTGGGGATGGAGTTTCAGGATCTTCTCCAAGACTTCCTCATCACTGTCAGCCTCCCACCCCTCTGGCTGAGGGGCAGGTCCAGAGCCAAAAACAATCAGGGAGGCAGCATAAGAGAAGAGTGTTTGAGTGTGCAGGCCACATACAGAAACACAAGTAGGAAAAGTTGGCATTGGAGAACGTCAAGAGAGAAAATATAGACAAAAAGAAAGCAGAGAAGAAAATTAGAGCAGAAGAATGGAAAGAAGATAAAGATACGGCACAGTAAAGACTACATAACTGAGATAGCAACTTTCTTTCTAGAGGATTAAATGAGAATGCACTATGTCATTATGTTGTGTGCATGTTTGGATTTCTGCTCACCCTGCCTTCAGGTCCAGAGTTCTTCTTGGGTGATACATCAGTGTTAGACTCAGAGTACAGATCTTCTTCCTCCTCTTCCAGGATATCGGATAGGTCTGATCGGCTGCTCTCAACATTGTAGTCAGGAGGAGGGTCCATCACACCTCCTGCATATACCTGCACCAAGCCAGGAGATAACATGAATACAGTTACAAACAGACATTTCTAAGTAAAGTTTAAATAGAGTTCTAGCACAAAAACACAGAGCAAAAACTAGCATTAAAGCATTCCTTGTATTTGGTATTTTATTTACAGCCTTTAAACTGCTCATGTCTAGCAGACAAACCTTTGTTCTAGGAACAGGTTCAGGTCGAAGGAAATCTTCAATGGAAACCAAACGAGTGTTCTCTCTGTCCCCCTCCGGCTCTGACTCTACAGGTGAGGGGTTGGGCGGCCGCAGGGGATGTGTATCGGGCATGTCGAGGAGATCTGTTTCAGGGACGATGACTCTGGGAACACTGGGGGTGGGTGATGACTTGTGTGGCAAGGGTGCATCCAGGAAATCAGAGACAGAAGGAACGGAACGTTGCGGGCCTGAGTTCCCTGTCTCTCTACTAGGCTCTGGCGTTGTTGCAAGCCCTGCATTGGGCTGTGCTGGAGGTACAAGGGCCCTGGTTGTGGGCATGGGCAGTAGGACTGGCACAGGATTGGACACAACTTTTGGTGCAGGCATAGTTTCCTACCAAAAGAGATGTTTGAAAACATTTAAAAATGGCCTAAATAAATGAAAGAAAGATATACTGTATCTTTACACTTCATACCCACCTGCGGGTTGGCAATGGCTCCAGGAAGTGGCCGTGCCTCCTGTGCAGCCACAGCTGGATTCGCCCATGCTTCTACATATGAGGCAGTGGGCAGAGGGGCATCATTGGTGGCAGCTTTGGGTGTGTTGGCATAATCATCCCTGATGGGAGAAGAAGGGCTTGCATTTATCATGGAGCTGAATGGTATCGTGGACGTTTTGGCAGCAGACAAAGAGGCGGCACGGACACTGGGCTCCTTGTTGGTGGCACTGGCGGTTAGGACACTGGTGTAGGTTGGCACTGGCTGGCAGGGAGGCATGGACGCACCCGCCATAATGGCAGGTAGCTTGGCAGGCACATTCACAGGCGTCGAGTCGGCAGACTCACCATGAGGAGACATGGTGCGCACGGTAAGCTCACGAGCCGCTTGAAGCATTTCCATCTGAGAAAGACCAATAAGAGCACTACCCGCTGTGGGCGAGGACACTTCCAGCATCTAGAAGGAGGAAGAAAAGTGTATTTAAACCATTTATCCATTATATTTATACACATTATTTATCCATCTGTTGATTTATACTATATAATTTCTTATATATGTATATTCATTCATCCCTGTTCCGCTGTATATATGCATATATATATGAATCATTAGTTAGAACATTATATACAACTTATCTGATTGAAGAACCTTCTCTTGGCTTATTCAAGTTATATACATTAAAAATTTTAATCACCTTCTTTTTGTCAGCATAAATGGTGTAGCCTGTGACACGGACTCCGTTGGAAGTCCCGGCAGCATCAATAGTGACAGGGAGCCAGCTGATCTGAGCGATCCCTGGACTTGGCCCCTGTTCCAGTTGCACATCCAGAGGAGCATCAGGAGGACCTTGAGGGATAAAAGTCAGAGTCAGTGTCAAAAAAGTCAGAGTCAGTGCTTGTTGTTGTTTATTTAACATTTACCCCTCTCGCTATTCCTGTGCCTTACCTGCGATTAGCGTGGTGAAAGAGGTGACAGCACATTTGCGCTCCCTCCGCTCTGACGGCACCTGCGCCTCCACCTCCACATGGTAATGCACACCAGGAATAAGGTCACCAAGGCGCAGTGAGTATTTGCCGGCCTGAACCAACTCGCGCACCTTACCATTTAAAGAGACTGCATGTGCGTAACTGCTGTTGCTAGGCAGCCAGGTAAGACGGGCTGAAGTGGCCATGATGCGTTCTACACGCAGCTCAGTGGGTGCAGCAGACACGTCTTTCCCCACCAGCATGCAGCAGCGCAATGGGTCAGAGGTACCGTGTTCCATCACAGTCTGCACAGCCACACGGTGAGCCTTGTGGCTCGTATCCATCCGCTCTAGCACAGCCTTGGTCGGGTTTCCTGTGGGGACATTGAGACGGATTTCCTGGTCCACGTATACGTTGTAGCTCCGCACTATGACTCCTCCTGGCGGGGCGTCCCAGCCCAGCACTATGCTCTTAGCTAGCTGTTTGATGAGAGTCACCTTGTGGGGAGGTGGCACAATGTGAGCTTCCGTGTCATCCTCTAAGTCCAGATCCATGTCCAAGCCATTCACAAGTGGCACTGTACCAGCTTTGCTTATGTCACCGGCAGCCGAGGCATCTGTCCTGTCTGTTATGCTGTGGCCTAACCGCATATGGTGTTGGTGCTGATGTGGTCTCTCCGAGGCGCTCTGAAAGCTGCCTTCCAGGAAGGAATTGTGGGAAAAGTCAGCAGCTTCATGTGCCTCATCATCTGAGACACGCTCAACAAAGTTGGATGGAACCAGGCCTCGGCGGCCGTCCATCAGTTCACCTACAGCACATCATTGCAGATATCAACATCATAAATGAGTTAAAAATATGTGGACCTCAAAAGATAAAAAGTCTATTGTCAGTTCTTACTCATTTTAGACTGTGTGCAACTGATTAGGGCAAAAGAAAACCAGCACTATTTGCAACATTTAATAGTCTAAATATGCATGATATACGGTATACACGTGAATGGAAATGTGAGATGTAAAGTCACCTTCATAGAAGCCATCATCGTCCATGTCTCCGTATACGTAGATGTATTCCCCAGCTGTGAGAGGCAGCTCCACCTCTGGGTTATCGTTTGGACCATCATAAGGGTTGTAACTACATTAGAGGGGAGTTTTTTTGGGTTTATCATTAATACGTCAGAAACAGAACTAATATACAGCTCAAACTGGTTTCAATGCAATAAAAACAAAAACGATAAAACACAATTCCTGCACTGGAACTAAAAAGAACATCATGCAACATGTAGCAGGAGAAGCATACCTGTAACGGGCAATAAAAACCTGGAGTTTCGCAGCTCCTCGACTCGCTGGGAAGGGAACAGGGGATACATCGATGTCCAGCTCCTCAACCTCACTGGCAGTGTCCACCTAAAACAGAGACAAAATATATAATATAATAAACTTTTTAACAGTGCACATGGTAGTAGTTTACTATACTAATATCATAAGCCATGTTTAACACTTGGTGATATGAAACTTTTCTGTGCTTTTGAGCACATCGGGTGATGGGTTCCATTGATTCTATGCTTAATCATTTATCAAACTCATCAGCGTTCGCTGACGACGGACAAGAGTGCTTTCACTGACAACTCTGGTGTTGTTGCCTCGTGCCGGAATAATCAACCGAGGATCAGACGCTGCAGCTACGCGTGCTCTGTATTTGCTCAAAGACACAATCATCACGGGAGATCCTCCATCAGACTCTACTTCCGGGTTTTTCGGGATTCCGTCTACATCATTATCCAAGCCCCTCGTGCAGAATGTCGTGCAGAAAATGTCGACAGTGTGGGCAGAAGTATGCGGACATGCATTGTCAAGCAAGATCACAACACCCTTGGATAGCAGCCCTGTGTGTTTAACCCAAAGTTTAGGCTTCAGCTCTTTAATAAGCATCTCACTGTAACGAGCACTGTTGATTGTTGAATCTTTTCCTGATAATGTTAGAATACTGGCCCTTGAGAATCCCAGAAAACTAAAAGTAAAATTTTTTCATGCCGACCACAAGTAAGGGCATTCCCCAAATGATAAATGAACTGATGTAACACGTTCACATCTGCACAGCAGTGACTGGGGAGACAGTAGCCTTGAACGGAAACTGCAACAGGAGTTTTAATATGACTGGAACCCTCGTATTAGCCCAAGAATTCATATACTCTACCACAATATCCAGGTGAAAACCACACCATTATTTGGACACTCTGCCAACATTAAACAACAGACCATTGACATGAAAGCACAAATTCAGACTGAGATCAGCTGGAGGTTCACCAATATTCTTATCAGTAAAACCCAACTGTACAAAATCAAACAAAAACAATAACGATTCAACAATGAGTGGCAAAATATCATGTGCTGCATGTTTGCATGAGTGTGGGGCGGTGACATTGTGTGTGTATGGCTGTGTGTACAGAAAACACAAGCCCTTACAAATGATTGAGGTGTGTGTGAAGCATCAATTCAGACACAACAAATGAGAATTACTTTTAATCAATCAAGTTAAACAAATGAGCGAGGATGGTTTGTATTCTATCTACAACACACTACATGAGCAAAGATAACCAGAATGTTGGTGTTGGCCATCTGATCCGCACAGAACTTGGCACAGGTTTTACACCGGATGCCCTTTCTGATGCATCCCTTCCATTTTATCCAGGCTTGGGATCGGCACTATATCTATTGGCTGGGTTCTGGGTGGGAATCGAACCCGGGCCTTCCGCCTGGTAGCTAAGAAACCTACCATTGAGTCACCAATACCCAGTTGGCAAAGATAACCAGAATATTACATAGCCCAAGTAGCTCAAAGCAAACGCAAATGTGTCTCAGTTAATATGTGAAGGCACATGGATATTTTACAACCTGTACAAAAGACTAGCAAGACGATCTTCCTTAGATAAGCTTTGGAAAGATTTTCGTTCATGCCTGTCTCATCCCAGCACCTTTACTCTTCTCTGAGGTCATTCAGAAATATTATAAACAGGTTAAAAAACTAACATGCTGTCTCTCTCACCTCGTGAGTGGGGCTGGCTTTGTGTGAGTTTCTGGCAGATTTCGGCGACAGGTGTGTGTTTTCAGACTTGGGTGGAGACGTGCTGGAGGTGGAGGCTGATTTGGGATTTAGGCTGGGGAGCTCGCGGTGTTTGGTGCCTGGCGAGCGCTCGGCTTGAGACGGACCTCCGGAGTACGGCGCCGAGCCGGTCCGGAGCACGGCGGATAAATCTGTCAGGATGTAGATAGGGATAATGAGGAGAAAGAACAGAAGAAGAAGGAGTAGATTGCTGCCACAGATTACCACAGGCTGACATGCTTTTGTGGGGGAAAAAAAATAATAAAAATAAATATATATATATATATATAAATAAAAAGCTTAAACAAAACATTGGCGAATAATGGCTACACAAATTGAGCAGCTTTTATTGCATGTGATGTGGAAAATTGGGCACCAAAGCGCTGAATGACGTTCTTTTTGGACTTTGTGAGAAAAAAAAAAAACTAACAGTGGATGAAGGAATTGCATTTAGATATTAAGAATTCTCTAATTTTAGAACTTTATATACTATGGAAGGCAATAGTTGTGTGAATTATTCAAGAAAATCCTGGAGAGCAGTTTCTTTTTTAGTCACCTTGGACATACTGTAATTAAGCTTACAACACAATCCATGTACTGTAGCTCACTAGAACAATATTAGATATTTACTTGGGAAGTACGCTCTGACTCAATAGTTTTAGTAAGATAAAAGTATTGGCACCCTCTGGATCATGTTGGTGTGCAACAACAAAGTCATAAGGCTTCACTTCATGCTTGAGAGTTATCCTAATAGTTATTAATCCTAATAGATGCTCTAATACAAGCAAAGAAGGGTTGGTTTGCAAATATTAGGCACCACTAAACGCTTAAAGGGGGTCATACTGCACAACAAGTCCACTGGTGTTCTTCGCTGGTTCTAATCCTATTAAGGACTGAATAGCTGTGACAAAATCATTTTCCTAGATTAAAAGATCACAGTTAAGCCAGCTAGTCATCTACTATGACAAACTGTGTATATAAGTGTGTGTGTGTGTGTGTGTGTGTGTGTGTATGTGTGTGTGAGATAGAGAGAGCGGCAAAAAAAGCATGAGAGAGATATTGCGCACAAGTCAGAGTGCATGTGAGTACAGATGCGTGCGAGTGATGGAGAGATGAGAAAGATGTGTGGCTTAACCCTATAGGTGAACTCACACTCGTGTGGGAGGCAGCGTGTGCGATAAGCCGCAGGTCAAGACAACTACATATTAAATAAACGTCATTTTTTATCCATCTCTTTCAACAGGTCATCCAATAGATGAGTCTCTCAGTCTCACTGATCTCTTCTTGAGAAACATTTATTCTCACTGGAGCCATAGTGCATGCGTCTACTGGATGAGACTTCCATTACCGCATCACTGATTAGCGGACAGTTGAACGGTGGAATGGAAACTAGACGCCTACAAGCGATATTAGTAGCAGTCGCCCACAAGAGATAAAAACCACAAGGTACACGAGTTACTGGTCGCTTGCTAGTGTGACCATGTGTGGCTACAGTATGAATGCTGACTTCATAGACTTTACTCATTACTCACTCATATTCTATACCGCTTTATCCTGTATTCAGGGTCGGGGGACCTGGAGCCTATCCCAGGAGGCTTAGGGCACAAGGCGGCGTACACCCTGGACAGTGTGCCAATCCATTGCAGGGCACACACACACATACACACACTACGGGCAATTAGGGAACGACAATTAGCCTAACCTGCATGTCTTTGGACTGTGGGAGAAAACCGGAGTACCCAGAGGAAACCCACCAAGCACGGGGAGAACATGCAAACTCCATGCACACAGAGACGGGAATCAAGCCTTGGTGGGAATTAAACCCGGACCCTGGAGGTGCAAGGCGACAGTGCTACCCACTACACTACCGCCTGCAACAATAATATCAGAGCTTGCGTCGTTATTACGACTCATAAAGTCAACCTTCATCAGGGTGATCGATTTTAAGCACATGGTAATATACTTTCCACCACATGTTTAAAAAAAAAGAAATAATAATAGCATGAACAGCTAAAACAGGAAAGCATCAAAAGGTGCATCTAGACGTATGCCCACATGCAGATGAATGCTTTCAGTGAGGGACAACGTGAACAAATCCAAAGCAAAAGAAATGTAAGCCATTTAATCGAAGACAAATTTCTAATTTCTGTGCTGGATGTTTCATTGGAAGCTGAAAGCATCATTGGATTGCAGTGTTAAATGAAAAAAGCAGCGTAAAAGCAGAACCACGATTAATAAATAATAATCCATGATCTAAACAGCCATGCAGGAGTTACAGCCTCCTGGTGAGAAAAACGCGGCCATGAGCGGGTACCCTGCTCAGAGACGTCACACAGGGCCTCGTTACCCTCCAGGCTCCAGAAGGCGATGTCATCCCATGAGGCACTATTGCCTGGAGAGTAGAAGAGTCGATGATGGACAGAAAGAAAGAATAAAGAGAGGAGCATAAGGACAGAGACAGAGAGAGAGAGAGAGAAAGAGAGAGAGAAAGAAAGAGACAGCACAGCAGAATCCATTTGCAGGATAAATATAAACACAAGCTCAGACGAATCGCGACTGAGGAGTCAGTGAGTGTCTAAACAACAGCATGTGCAGAGAAAATGGCGAGAGATTAGGAAAATGTCGAGCGGTTTCAGAAAAGTATAATCAAATGATTATGATCACTGTTGATAGTAAAAGTCAGGCGTAACTACTGTAAGTAATTAGTGGTAGTAGTAATATTTATCACTTTTAATCCCACTCTCACAATATAACTATAACTACTGTAGCATTTTGTTTTAAATAAGTAAAAACTGAAGTAGCTTAAATTTACATGATTTCCCATGAGTGGTTTAGTCACATGACCAAACGCAGTTATTTCCTGTTTAGAAAAAAAACCCTACATATACATCAGATCATTGATGCAAAACATAACGTAATTCATTAATTAAGTACTGTAATATGGATATAGGACTAGGACTTTATGTACTAGTGTATTTTGTATGTTTTAAAATAATTCACAATAATTTTTCCTGAGTAGGTTTAAATGGCAATAGTGTCAAAAGAGGACATTGATCATTTTAGTTTCTTCACTACTGCTTGTGGGCAAAACACCAACATTTAAATTCAACCTAAAATAAACTGTAACTGATTAAATAGGCCAAGCTGACTCTGGAGTTTCCTATCAGACACGACCAAGAATACATAGGCCTAATTCATCGTTTTTTGAATGTTGTTTGAATTATTTATTTTAATAACAGCACAACGCTGTCAAATTCTGGATGGTCAGAAGCTGTTGATCAACTTTCTATAAAAGCAGCTTAGACAGATGTTCTGGCTACAAGTATACAGTAGTTTAATGTGCTTGTTCTAATATGCTATAGTTTCTACAATAACAATATACACAAAGACTTGTATATAAGAACGTGCCATGTAGGCTGATAACATGGGTGAAAATAGGGCAGTATGGTCCGGCCCCGAGTGCGGCACTGGAAAGAGGGTAGAGCAGCTGCCTGCCGAATCCCACATTCAAAAAAAAGTCAGGAAAGCACTTTCAGCAAGAGAATGCATCTTAAAACATATAAACAACACTTTGTCTCCTAATTGTTTGTCTGTTCACTACTGTAGCATCTAACACATGACTGATTCCCAAATCTCTCTGATCAAGGGAACTTACTACCGGTAGCTTTCCATTTAACGCTATTTGGGATTCAACCCTGGAACATTTAGTTAGCTGAGACTATTTTAAAGCGGAATAGCATTAAAAGAATCCTACAAGGTTTATAGGACAAAAACCGAAACAAATTTATAAAAAAAAAAAAAAAAAACTACCTGGTTACAACAGATAATAATAATAATAATAGTAATAATAATAATAATAATAATAAAAATAAAAAACTTTGAATATTTTAATTATTATTAAAAACGTATAATTGATGATTTGTTGGAATATTCCAGTGCCAGTGTTCCAGTGTTTTGTAAAAGCCAGTAAGGTGGGATTTGTGGTTTTATTAACTCTCAGAGAAGGAAAATGGGAGGGTGACGAGGACCTGACTGTTTACAGCTGCTATAGTATAAGTCATAAAAGCAGCCCACTTGCTTTGTGGATGTTTCAACAACACCAACGTCAGGCTGGAGACAGTGACTCCCCTTGCATTGATGATTTTCCTACAACAGCACACCCTGTGATTATACCCTACATATACTGTATAAAGTATATAAAGAAAAAAGAAGTGCCAGGTGATGAGATTGCAGCTTTATACAGCTGGTAAATACCTGAGACAGAGAACTGATTGTACCTTATTGTCATGCTATGAGCAGCAGTGCTGTGTGTGAACTCCATGAGAATAATGTCGTGTTACCGGTGTCTGTGGGCAGACTGAGACCGTTGGGAAGTTGTGTGAAGCCTGAGCACAGCAGTCCAGGAGCCGACAGGTCAATCTTCGAGGCCTGCTGTCGGAATTTGTCCAGCTCCTGAGACAGAAGGCTAAACTGCTCGCTTTGATTACGGCACTTCTGCTCCAGGTCCCGTACCTTTGCCTATAAGCGTACACACGGCAAAGCGGGAAGAATTAGCCACTCGAATTAATTATGAGAAGTACACTGGAAATTAAGCATTGAGTAAAGGTAGTGACGGTGTGCTGTCGGGTCTGAGCCAAAGGGGCTGAGGAAATTAGTCATTTTCTTAAAAAAAAAAAACCCCAAAACTGCCATATCTGATGCGAGTAATATTACGTTCTAAAATGACTGATTGACGGATGAAAAAGTAGTTTTCATGTGTACAATTATTTTTAAAAAATGTGTTAACAAAACATTTGATAATAATAATAATACTAATAATAATTAGTTAACCGAATCATTTTTTTTAACCTGAGGAGAGAGTTATTAAATATTCTTTAGTATAACCTCAAACAGCTTTTAACTATATTAACCATCAGGTTATCAGTAAAATGGGAGCACAAAGAACAGGCCGAAAGTTCTAAATTCTGGGTAGATAATGAACTAAAACAGATGTTAACAAGAATGAATTCTCAGTTAGTGAACTAATCATAAACATTTCTCAGAGATTACTGGGAGAGAGAGAGGTCGAAAGGCGAAGCGGGAAACAGGGAGAGGTTTTGCAGCCATTTTGCCTTTATGCTGAGTTTGTATTACGGGGACATAGCAAGTGCGGATATCTCAGACCGAGAGAAACTACAGCTAGTTTCACTTCCGGGACTGCGGTTCAGCTTCCTGGCAGACACTGAGCAAACAGGGCCTCATCACACATATACATACACACGCATGTACGCTTTTACACACAGTTCTAAAAAAACAGCCAGTTTCCTGTAAAATATCACACCTAAGTGCGTCTCACTACGAAAAAGACATCATTTTAATGTGTAGTAGGAACAGGAGTAACGATAGTTAACTTTTAGCTAAAAAAATATTATAATAATTAAAAAAAAAAAGAACATCATGTAGTAACTTAATTTTGTACGTCTATTTTGTGAATTTACAAGAACAAAGCTCTTCCTTTCACATTATAAGCCCCAAATGAATACAATGTTGTTATATCCATGTTCCTGTAACAGCTTTTAATTCCCCCACTGCCAAAAAAAAAACAAAAAACGCATGTGACCCCTCTTTTTAAAAATCAATTTAGAAATGTTCAAAAATGATATTCTTTTATGACTTACACAATCTCACATTATACTTTTTATGCATCTATAGTTAGCTATAATGACGTGGAATGTCTGTGAAACAGTTTAGTTCATGATATCACTTATGCATTAGCAGCTATGGATGTTATTTTTATGTTCAGAAGCCTCTCTTTACCTCTGTCCAGAAATTAAGACAAAAGTCACTGAATAAATAAATAGCGATGGCATAGAGGAAAACGTGTGCTTTCCATCTATTAAGGTCTGACTCTGGAGACTCCTTCCATAAATGTTAAATAAAAAAAAAAAACCTTATCATGCGCTTTTATTTGTTAAACAGTGGCATGTTTTTTAACCAGTTTATTAGGCGATTTAGATTACACGAGCATTCGCTATTCTGTCGATATTCTGGTGTATCGACTCCGGGTTTTTTTTCTTATTTGACAAGACACATATAAAGTTACATAGACATGACTAAGAAGCTAAGGTTTGAGAAGGCATTAGGCATAAATGACTGATCTGCTTAGTATCAATACCTGCATGCAGTCCAATGTGTTCTGCTTGGCACACATCAGACAGAGAGAAAGAGAGAGAGAGAGAGAGAGAGAGAGGCAGAGATTCAGAATCCACATGCATGAACAGTATGTCAAGTCAAAGGTCAACCATATAAAAATGGCTTATGGTTAGTAGACACTGCAATCAGATTCCAGCTTTTGAAAACAGACCTGCTGAATAATAAGTTTATGTACAGTATCAAAATCTCTCCAGAAAGTCACGTCAGACATCTGTTTCTATCCTTTCCAGTCAAAAATTGATTATGGTTTTGGACAGTTTGCTTGTTCTTTTTTTCTTATAATGATTAGGCAAATTTATAGAGAGACAGAGCCCTCTGGAGGGGAGAGATACTATACTCAGTCATTTAGTTTACAGCAAGAAAGTAGATATGAGAGAAAGCGAGAGAGAGAGAGAGAGAGAGAGAGACAGAATGATGGAGAACGATTACCAGCTCTCTCAGCATTACAAACTGGATCAACCCCTACATAGGACACAAACCTCATTTAGACAATTAACAATAACAAGGTTTACATCATGCACAGTATTCCAACATGTACACACATCATGTGCATACAGGGCTTCCCCTAAAATATTCAATTCGACTCTGAATCTGATTAAATAGACTAGCTGACTAAATCCAAGCATGTGATACTGTATTCCCTTAAGATTTAGCTAAACTTACATCAAGTTACTTACTCATATATGCGAGCTTGGTACACGTTCACGAATAAAACAACATTTTTACAACCTTTACTCATAGTTATTTAGCTTCCATGCTTTACTTTTTACATACTGTAAAACATACAGTAGATTATTTAATAAAACATAAATTATTTAATAAAACATGACTGTCATTATTTACATAATGAATTTCTCCTTTTTTTGGAACAGATGTTGACATTTTGGTTCATAAAAAAAAAAAAAAGAAAAATCATCTTTTTCATAAGAGAAGGAAACTCAAGCTGTGGTACATTTTTATATTGGCCAGTTAAGGGTATTTGTACTTGAAAAAAGCATTCAAGAGCCCAACTCTTAACATAAAACTACTACCACCACCATGCTTCACTGTTTCACTAATGAATTATTGTGGTCTACAGTAAAACCAGGCGTTTCAGTTTCATTGTCCAACCACTGTATCTACACAGTGTATATACACCCACTACAGAACTGGAACTTGGATATATTTTAGAGTAGTCAATGTGCAGCTGGTATAACAGTATAGATTTACTGTCCTCTGAAATAAACGCAACATACAGCCATTATTGTCAAAATAGCTGGCAACAAAGGTGAGTACACCCTAAGTCATAAGACTGATAAGAGCTGTACATCTTTAACCATGCAAAGTCACATGTCTTATAACAGGAATAACATGGATTTTGTGTAATTGTAGGGGAAACACTGTGTACAAAACTGTTTTATTCAACAACACATAAACTAAAAATCCTATGCTTTTTTTGACAGCACGGCCACAATACAAAATTTGACACATACAGATGGTCACAACACAAGCAATCAATAATGCTTATGAACTGATATACAACTAGCTGCAAGAAAAGTCTTTCGTGTGTGAAATAACGTGTACAACAGAAGAGAGAACACATTAACTCTGTATATACTTTCTGCATACTGAAATATAGTGAAAATTGAGAAAGATAATTTGATCCTTTATTCATCAGCAGAAATTATAATGTCATTTATACAAACAGACACACATTTCTAAATCTAAAAAAAAAACAGGGTTTGGAGTTTAAATTCTCACCTCCAGCATTTGCACAACTCCTTCATGTTCCCTTTTTGCAAATAACTGAGCCTGATGGAAAAAGGGAGCACACAATATTAATAAAGAACAACAACAAAAAAAGGAAAAGTATGAGGTGTTTTGATGTCGAAAATGTACAGGCTGATGATTAGTGAAGGCTGTTTTCATACAGATAAATAAACCAGATGATTTGGGCCATTTGACATGAATTGCATAAAATGTATTTGGACCACATCTGATTAATTTCTTATCATTTATATTTTGTGACAGACCCGCTGAAGTCGTTTGATTTCATCTTGTTTGAACTTGAGGATAGCCAGTGCCTGCTCATGTTCCAGTTCCAGCTGCTGCCTGCGCTCAGCGACCTCTCGCATATGCTGCACACACACACACACACACACACACACACACACACACACACACACAAGGTTAAAGGCTAATGCAGGCCACAACTAAAAGACCCCAGAACCACCCACTGCACCACAGCCCACCATACAAGGGCCTAGTAGGTAAAGAGCCCAAGGTGGCATAATGGGACCCCAGAACTAGGTGGTTTTAATGTTATGGCTGATCAGTGTAAAGTACTGTATGTATACTGTATATATAGATAATTCTATATAATCAACAGTGGTTACATTTACTGTATATGCAAACATGTTACATGTACCATAAACTCCTTTGATTTACGCAGATACATGCCATGTGTGATATAAACCAAATTAGTTCACAGTTTGTGGTGTCATTTACGTTGGTATTAATATTGTTTGTGTCTTATATGATTTTCAGCAAAATTTTCATTGAACCAAACTCATACATTATTCTGGTGTTGAAATATTACTTGGATGTCCAATGATATCACAGGCATTAAACATTTATAGCACAGACATTGCCAGTTTTTCATACCCAGTCAGGTGGTGATAATTTACTGTAACTAAATATTTAACAGATGGCGAAAGTGATTATTCAACTTCAATCAGACTGGTTTACTGAATTTGATTTAAACATTAAACTCAGGGGAGGGTGCCAATCGCATCGCAGGGCACAAACATGTACTGTACACACACATGCGGTACACACACTATGGGCAATTTGGGAACGCCAATTACCACCAAGCACGAGGAGAACATGCAAACTCCATGCACACAGAGGCGGGAATCGAACACGGACCCTGGAGGTGCAAGGCGACATTGCTGACCACTAAGCCACCGTGCTGCCTTTAAACATTACATGCTTTACTTGCTTCATTTCAGCTCTTAGAATCGTTGTAATTTTTTATTAACAGATTATTAGGCTGTAAGGAAATATAGCTCAGGATTCCAACTCACAACTTTCTCATCTTACCTGCCAACAACTACGATTTACCTTTAGGACCTGCTCTAAGTTCTCCAGCTTGGCACGGAGTCTCTGGTTCTCCTCGAGAACTGAACTATACCGAGCGCTCACTGCAGAGAGCTCCTGCTTCAGCTCTTCATTCTCAACCTGCGACTGGACACGACGGGGAAAGAGATATAAAAAGAAAGACAGACAGAAGAAGTATAAAACATAAGTGTGATGTTAATGGTTCCAGTGATACACAGTGTTCATGATGTGGATGTAAAGAAAGCTAAAGTGACAATTGCATGTGTTACGGACACGCATTAGCCCTAACACTGACCTGCTCAAGCAGCTGAGCCTTCCTCTTGAGGAGTTCCGCTTCCTCTGTTAAGCGCTCATTTTTGCTGCGCTCATCCTCAAGCTGGCTCTCCTGCATACACACGCAGACACACAAAATGATCAGCCGGCTATTGGTAAATCGTGTCATTTAATGTCATTTAACCTAATACAAATTCTATAATGAATTCTAGCTTGTACTTTTGAATAAGCTCACTGTAACGGGTTTGACACATAAACACAGACACAAGGCGAGGTCTTATGGAAATTTTATTGGAATAATGGGGAAGGAAAGGGTTAAATGGAGGGAGGAAGGGAAAAAAGGCAAGAAAAGATGCACATGCAGATATGTGGGAAATGCCCCGCTGGCATACGGGCACAGGCTGGTTAGCAGTGGAGGCGGACAGAGTGGCAGAGTATAACCACGTGGGCAGCAGCTCCTACAGCAGGTGGGTAGATATAGTGTGGGAAGAAGCCCGAGATCTATTAGTGCGGATTAAACACCAGCCGGTGCCCATTCCCACGGTCCCGCCCCCCTCGCACACCTGCAGAAAGGGGAGGCCGCCTACCTAGTGAACTCTGGAGTGAGCGAGGAGCGATAGGAGATTTAGGCGCACGCCACACTCACCAAATCGAGACATCTCTTCTGCCTCTTCCTTACTTCATGCTCGAGACCCTCACATTCTTTTCTCTTCTTGCTTAACTCACTTTCCTGTAGCAACAATAAAAGTACCTTAACGTAAGGCATACTGTATAAAATCATATCATAAATAAAAAAATGAACACATCATCAAATCATGTTTAAATCATATGCTTATTTCTAGCATTGTTTCACGTTGATGTTTTAAACATTTGCTTAATTTCCAGTGGCATGAATTGAAATGATCGACAGGTACATTGCAATATGGACAAATTCAAGTGGACAAAAAAAGCTTTTAATTCTCTACCTCTAATTTATACGCTGACCCTCGAGCTTAGCCGTGTTTAATTATCCTAATTGCAGCTTACACGGTATTGGGTATTGGGAAACTGGGATTGTAGGAACAGTCCAACAGTTTTGGACATATTATATGACATAACCTTGTCAAACGTACTCTCGTAACCTTGTCCTCTCTCTCCCTCTCTCTCTTTCCCTCTACCTGTCTCTCTGTCGAGCTATACATGTCGCTCCTGAGCTGCCAGTGATCCAGACCCCCTCTGCCCCCTGGAGCTGTCTGACTCGTCCTGGTGTCCTGCTTCTGGTTGG
>JAOVVB010000031.1:6613458-6629912 GCA_028570985.1 Heterobranchus longifilis | reverse complement strand
TCTGTTTCACCCAAATGAGGATGGGTTCCCTGTTGAGTCTGGTTCCTCTCAAGGTTTCTTCCTATTACCATCTCAGGAGGTTTTACCTTTTGCCACTGTGGCCCTCGGCTTGCTCACCAGGGACGATCTGACCATTTTGATTACTACACATTCACATTCCATACAACTTAAATAATTCTTTTGATTATAAAAAGCTGCTTTGTGACAATGACAATTGTTAAAAGCGCTATACAAATAAAATTTTATTAAATTGAATTCTATGAGAGAGGTCAAAGGGGAATGGCTCGAAATGAGCTTACAATGAGGTGGTGAGCAGAAAAGCATCTCAGAGAACACAGCACCAAATAGGTTGCAACAAACACATCTACTGAACAATACAATCAGTCTAAACACGAATCTAAGGCTACATTGGGAACATTTTTCTAATGTTTAACTATCCAGTACAACCTACTGTAGGTTAGAAATAAAGCCAGATCTGAGCATAGAGAATGACACATCCCAGAAGGAAATTGTTTTAATGATGTTAATTGGGCAATGTTACACACTATGGGATTTTATAGGGCACTGGTGGCTCTGCCATGCGGAACCCGGGTTCGATTCCCAGCAAATGCCCAAACTTCAGCCACTGGATACAGTGCCGGACCCAATCCTGGATAAAATGGGAGGGTAGCGACCCCTTGCCGGAAGCACCCAAAACAACTGACTATGAGATTTTGGGAACGGTAGTTGTTTTTAAAACTTTTTAATTAAAGAATTAATTGGATGAAATAATGTCAGAACAATGTTCTGGCCCGCGATGGTCCAAGCCCTCTGTGATTAAGCGGTACAGACGATGAGTGAGTGAGTAACGTGGGCTAAAATGGTTTGTACTAAGAAAAAAAAAAAACTATCTTTACCTTAACTTCAGATTTTTAACATTTTTAGATGATCTATAATTTTGTTTTTCTTTTGGCAATTTCAGTTGCATCCTTCCTACAGACAATACGTTATTACTTTGCACCTTTCATACTGATTTTCTCATCTACCTGTACAACATTGACAAAAAAAAAAAAACCCTATACAGACAGGAACCCTGCTGATGCGTGTTTTCCTATCTCCTGTGCATCACGTCCAGATTGCTGATTAGGCATCTCCACCCCTCTGTCAGGACTATGAACGACCACCGCTGTAAATGACAGGTGGCAGATTGCCCAGGCCTGACCCAGACATTTTGCATTACCGCATCAGATGGTGTTGTCAACCTGGTGTCTATACAAACTTTAATTATAGGGGCTATATCGCCGTGGCACAGATGGCCTTAGCCTATATATAAAATTTTAGATACAGCGCCAGGAGCTACAACATGCATCTCGGCAATAAAACCTGGTGGCAATCTAAAAAAAAAAATCACATTCAAAAACCTTAAAAAACATTTTCATAGGCAATAGCAGTTGAGCAAGTGAGATACAGAAGATGATTTGTTTTTACTGACTGCTTTGGGAAAGTTTACAGGATGTTGTACGGTTTAGAGATGTTGACGTTGACAAAAAGACAGGAAGCAGAGCTGGTGGTGGCAGGGCTGAAAATGCCTTGATTACGTTTAGGAGTGACAAACATGGACAGGATTAGGAATGAGTATATTAGAGGGACAGTGCAGGTAGGACGGTTTGGGGGCAAAGTTAGAAAGGCCAGATTAAGATGGTTTGGACACGTGTAAAGGAGGGATGAGGGGTATCTCGGGAGGAGAATGTTAGACATGGAGCTGCCGGACAGGAGGAGGAGAAGAAGGCCCAAGAGGAGGTTTATGGATGTGGTGAGGGAGGACATGCAAGAGGTTGAAGTGACAAAGGAAGATGTGGAAGACAAAGATAGATGGAGACAAATGGTCCGCTGTGGCAACCCCTAACGGGAGCCGCCGTAAGGAAAAGAACTTTCCCTCTATAAATGCCAAAGTACACAAAGACATACCCTGAGAATCTGTTCAATTAAATGAGTGTTTAATTAGATTTTTGTCCACTGGGCCACTGTTTATAGCCAGAATATAACAGTATAAAAATGTAAAAATCAACCCTATCCATCTGTTGCTACTGGCTAGCATCGTTAACTGCACAAGAGCTAGTTAGCATGATGCACATTTCTATTTCAATACAGTATTTATATTCTAGGCCAATGTTTAATACAGACTGCATTTAAATATACAGTATGTCCAGAAACAATGCTGATTATTCCATGGATAATTTCATTCCATTCACCAGTAAACAATTCTTCTATCTTCGGGAAAAAAAAAAAAGCGTTGAAACTTATGTTTCTTGTCATTACATTTCCTTATAATATGTTCTTTTGCTTGCAGAAAAAGTATCTATCTGTACTGGATCCTTACCGGTTCTGCAATGCTTTCCTTTCTAAACCTTTTTCTAAATTTGGCAATATCCATAAAACGTCTGATAGCAGATTGTCCGGTCCGCCTATTGTCACAGTTTTTCTAATGGGGTTTCTCGGTCATACTCTCTTTATCTGTTTCCCAGGATTTTTGTATAAGCTAGAAAAGGAAACACAATATAAAACAATGAAGTTAAAATGGAGCAGGACGGATGATGTAATCACAATATATTGACTGACACATTTAGGACAAACCTCTCACAACATCCGGTCTTTTTCCCCCCAACCTCGTTCGGCTCACACATATCCTCAGTAATAATGCTTATTAAATAAATAAATATATATCAACTCAGCATACTGGATCAGCCACCACCTAAAACTCATCAACGCCCCAAGACCGGGGTGACCTCGTCTCGCTAACACACTGCCTCATGGGGTTTTTCGAGTTTGCACATTTTGTCGTCCATCACTGTCAGAGACCGGGCCTCCGAGACGACGGCTGTCATTTATCACACTCGCTTCATAAAAGGACTAACAAATTTACATAAGAAACTTGTTTAGAGTTGAGGCGGATTGATGTCAGAAATTGTCCACGTCTGGCCAATTGAGACTTTTGGAAGGATTTTGGATGGTATTGTATTTGGATCCCGTGGCTATTTTTCCGTCATGGGCACAGGTGGCTCACACAGGCTGTGATTTCCCAACAGGGTTCGCCTGAGGCACTGAGATTTCATAATGAGCGGTTGATGAGGGGATAGGGTGAGGGGTGTTCTTTGGCTAATGATGAATAATGTACTGTACCATTCGATCTATGGCACTGTGATTACTATGATATTTAGGGGGGGGGAAAATGACAATGCAGTATTGGCAATGGAATAAATGGTGTCACCTTTCTGAAATATCATAATATTAAATATTTTCTTATTTAACATTTTTAAGCGATTGTAAAAATTATGATTTGAAGCAAATGAATTGAGTTGAACTGTAATTGTATGATCGTACATGCTAAATCTAATTATATATTGTAATAAATCAAATATTTTTCATTGAGCACTACTGTTTAGATTTTTTTCTAAAATCCAATATAATGTGCTACATAACCCGTATGACAAAAAGTCTTTAAATATCACATTTCTTGCCTTTAATCCCATTAGTTATAGGCGGAAATTATTTATTACAGTGCTCAGTTGATACTGCTTTAGTGGAAACTGTTGATTATCAAATATCAGTTGCAATCCAGAGGGACATACAGTAATTCACGTTTCAGCTCAGTATCCATCAACATCCTTGGCCCTGCATTCTTTTTCCTCGCTCTTCATTTTTAAAGCATCTAATGTGGCCACAAGCCAAATAGAGCCTACTTGGCTGCTGCTAAATCATGATTAGTATTTATTAATTAGGGGTAATTAATTTCCATTTCCATCCACACCTGAGGACTTTGTTACAGGGCTAGAATAATAATGATCCGTTCCATCAATGCACTGCGATTCTCTTTTAAACTGTGTTGAAGCACAAATCATCATAATCACATTTTTATATTGGCTTTTCTAATAATTAAAATTTATTTTTGTTACATAACATTTCTGCTAAAATTAAAATTCAGATTGTGATGTCAAGATTTTAATTATTCAAAGGATTTAGTCTTAAAATGTCTTTAATATTACAGTGTATATGATGCCACAGTTGTGACATAATCGCCTAAATATGGAATGAAACATGATGGAGCATGCTGTTATGGAAAAATATTGTAATCAATAACAATACAAGGGGTGGGAAATCATTACTACCCACAAAGTGTATCATTTTCCTTTGAAAGCAGGCCCTGGGGGGTTTTGAATTGCCTTTGAACTGCCCGCTGTTCTGTTCATGGCTACCTCTAGCTTCTAAACCAAAGCTGAATCCCAAATCCCTCTCTAATCCCTGATCAAGAGCACTACTTGGGGTGTAGTCCGGGACTATACACTATACATAGCGTACTAGCTTTTCATTTAACGCTATTTGGGACTCAACCCCGGAACCCTGGAAGTTATAAAAACCCTGGAATATAAAGTAAATCCCGTCAGTGTCTCAGGATGAATGTTTTGTCTGTTAATGACACTAAATGTCAGTCTAGTTCTACCGGTTGTAGTAGGATATGTGTTGGCGGAGCGAAATAACTGCTTAAATAAGCAAACAAATCATAATTTTGTAGATAATAAATGGTGTTTGTAGAACTGCAATTTCACACTCGAGGTCATGCTGTTGTACTGAATATCAGCACATCTTGGTATTCAGGCTGCTTTCACGGCATCACAGGAATGCTGATAGCCAGGACAACAGCACTGCCTGTGATGTGATTTTTCAAACAAACAAAAAAAAAAAAAATCACTTTTACTTCTTAGTAATAGCGCTAGTGAATCAAATGTAACTGTTTGTAGTTTGACAGTGTTGACCCCCAACGCTGCTTATAACTATGAAGTTCATTTTGACAACCTACAGTAATATTATGTTGGATAAAATGATGGATAAAACCGACTTCTGTTTAAGAAGTTGCATGCTGGGTCAGACTGGGAGAAAAAAAAAGAAAAACATAATAGAATATAAAAATAAAAATAAAGAAGTGAAAATATTCGAATCGTCAGACCGGTCTGATCTCCGGTTGCACTAGTAATACGTTTTGTTTGTGCAAACGTGTGTGAAATAGTGTAGGACAAGTAGGAGTTGAGGGAAATGCCACCCAAATGTCAAAAGGTCCTTGGAGGTTCTGTGCGCCTGTTCGTGTGTGTGTGTGTGTATGTGTGTGTGCGCACCTTTCTGAGCACTGCTGCATTATGGGAATTGATGAACGGTTGAACGAAACACTAATGAGCCAAATGAGAGGCAGAGGAGGGAAAAAAAAAGAACGTGAGAGACAAAGAGTAAGCAAACAAAGAATACATTAGCTGTGAGAATAAGAAGACAAATCGCTAGGTTCTGAGCACACGAGAAGACTACAGCTTTTATAGAGCCTTGTGATTTTTTTTTGTTATGTTATTTTTGCCATCGGTATAGTGCTTTCTCATTAAAAAAAAATTTTGCAAAAAAAAAAAAAATCTTTAATTTAAGGATGATGGCACTGCATGCATGGTGAGAGTCATGATGTCATCCATGTCAAAATCTGCGGAGAAATAACGCGATTTCAGGTGGACATCATCTATCATCATCTATCATCCTGGACAAGGTTGAAATGCTGGATCTCAGGAATCTATCCCTGGATGTGAAGACAGGAACACAGCTGGATCTACAGTTTCCTCCCACAGATCAAAAACATGCATGTGTGTGAATGAGTGCTTGCGTGACCTGCGATGGATTGGCAGCCCACTCAGGGTCGCCTCGTGCCACCAGTCCCCTGGGATAGCGATATAGAAAGTGAGTGAGAGACTGTTTGTGTCTGTCTCTTTCCATGTTTTTATCCGCCAAGCCGAAAGAAGACACGACACACTGAGGGAGGGGAGACCTCCTTCTGATTAATAATTCATAACTCAGTCTGCAGCCTGTCCCGTGAGATGTGCTGTAGTTGAATGTAGAAAGTGTCTCCACACAACACAAGGTGGTATGAGAAAATCTATATTCAGTACCGTGCATGGGAATTCTGTTTTTGACTATAAAAGAAAAAAAAAAACATGTAGCGGAAATACACATTCAGTGGCCACTTTATTAGGAATGCCTGCTCATTCATGCTGTTTTCCAATGAGCCAGTCGTGTGAAAGCTGCACAATGTGTAAAAAAAAAAAAAAGCATGCAGGTCTTTTTATTCAGTTAAGAGCTACAGGTATATCAGAATGAAGAATAAAATGCTGGTTTAAGCAGACTGAGCTCCACTCCAGTAAGTCTAGAACAGGAATAAAACTAAAACTGGACGACTGAGGCTCGGAAAAAGGCGGTGAGTAAAGAAGTACAGTTTGTAAGATATGAGAAAATGTTGATGAAAATCTAAAAGGGGACACTTATGTAACTTATGTAATATCCAGAAATGGACATCATTATGTATGCTAGTTCTAAAATGAGCTGCCAGGAGCAACACTGCATGCATTCTTCAAAAAAAAAAATGTTTTTTTTACATAAAACATTATGCATGTTTTATGTAAAACATGCATTTTATTTCATCAAATGATGAAATAAAATAAAAAAGCGAACATACAGTACAGTACTGTAAATCCAGTCCTCATACCTTAAAAATTCAATGCTTTCCACAAAACAGTGTACAAAAACATGTTTGTGTGAGTAATAGCTATGGGACAGAAAAGGACAGGTCATTCTTTTAGGAGATGCAGCATGTCACTAGACCGCCTCTCTCAATTTCAGGAGGACAAAATTGCTTGTGTAAATGCTTGTGGGTGTTCGGCTTCAGAGGGCTTTGCATTATGTGGCGTTCTCGTCTTCTCGTATTCATATATTATGCTTAGAGCAACATTAAAAGCGTTCAGGCAAGAAAGCTAACTTTGATACAGTATCAACATTTCCCTCAACTATGTTGGCAAATTACTAGGGGAAAAAATAATAATTCTGGAATTGCAGTCATCTTTAAACCTCCTGGGTTCTGTGATATTATAATAAATTATACTCCAAACTATAACCTTTGACATTAAGATTTAATATGGAATCCTTTTAATACGGAGAGCTAACAGCACTGTATAATGCATGCTAGAAGATACAGTACGTGAGGAACTATTACGTATGTACGAGGGGTGTTCGAGTCAAACCGGGACTTGTGATGAATGAAGGCGTGAGACTCATTGACATTTACGGAAGATTTCAAGCATAGTCCGATGATGAGTCTCTTATTCACAGTAAAACACTCGAACGATGCAAACGTTCTAAGGAAAACCGTACGTCCGAGAACGACGAATACTCAGAGAGTGGAATGCCTGATGCTTGAAAATCGGCAGATAACTTGTCAACAACTTATGAAAGAAACGCATCTATCTGTGGGGACTGTACACACAATCATTCATAAACGCCACTTTACACATTACATTACAGGAACTCATCTGGGAGTTATTGCCACATCCCCCATACAGTCATGACCTCGCGCCAAGTCATTTCCACATGTTAGGGCTATTAAAGGATTTCCTGGGAGGCCAGTGTTTCAGACGCAAAGCAGGCAGTCTGTTCATGACTTCAGCGTACTCAGGAAACGTTTCTACCTTGATGGTATCCAAACGCTAGAGAAACCCTGGGATAAGTGAATTAGTGTACCAGGTGGATTATATAGAGATGTAAAGGAAGTTTTTCTCTTAAATCAATGTGTCCTGTTTTTCTGCACAATCGGAAGTCATGGTTTATATATTCAGATTTTTGTGTTTGTAGATAAGTCACGCTCTTCTCTTGTTTGCTCTCAAAGGTGAATCCTCGGAGCTGAATCACGATGTAGGCAACGCCGTCATTCATTCGTTCCTTCATCTTAACCACTTAAAAAGAGATGAGAAAAAAAATCCAGTGATGATATCTTTTGTGTGCCAATTCTGCTAGTCAGAATGTCCAGTTTAGAAAAATTGGACAATGAGACATTTGGGAGCTGACAGAGTCGACTCATGCCAGTGAGTTAATCTAAATAAACTGTATTAAGGGCATACAGTAGGAAGTTGGAAGCACATGTTCGGGAGAAAAAAAACAAAACAAAAAAAAAAACGTCAAGAAATGAACACAGGCATCTCTCGTACATCTCGAACAAGTGTAAAGTATACTGTGCTGTCAATTCGTTAAGTGTTCAAAGAGCTTAGGATGAACAACTAGGCAGGAAAACAGCAAGTCTTTCCTCCCACTGTGCACAAAGAGGAGCAAACTGAACTGATCTGATAACAGGCTTGACATCCTGAGGCTTGTGTGTGTGAGTGGGTGGGAGATAAGAATCGGAGAAGCCCCATTTCCAGTCTACATCAATACACAAGCACAGGAAAAAAAAAAAAAAAAACATTAACAAGAATTGCCATTTTGTTTGCTTGCTGTCATCTTTATTCGAGATTTAACTCAAATAATTTTTTTCTTTTGCATTTTTGCACAAACATCACAAATCTGCTATAAAAAAATAAACATGCAATATGATAATGTCTGTGTGTGCAGGATTAATACAGAAGCAGCGCTATTCCTTCCTTCCCACTTCCTTAATATAATATTCATGCTTCGGAATTCTGATGAGGCCCATAAATAAATAAAATTACACACTACAAGTGTTGCTTCTCTATTACTATTAATGAAAAAAAAGAAGAAAAAAAAAGGTTTATAGCTCGGCACAATAATTAAAAGCGAGCGTGTGTACCCATAAACCCTTTGAAAAATGATTTATTTTCCTGGATAAAAGCAGAAGAGCTGATTCCTGAGGTTTCACTCGCAAGGAAATGTGTGTTCCCTAGAGTTCTTTCACACTGAGTGGTCAAATAAAATGAAATCAGGCTGTATGATATCAGACGCATGGTGGCAAGTGTTTAGTCAAAGGGGATCAGAGGAACGGAGTTATGCCTAAGGAGGTAACAAGCATGTGTGTGAGTATGTGTGTGTGTGTGTGTGTGTGTGTGCGTACCTTTGATTGGCAATTCTCACTGACAGGCCATGCAGCGATGGTAGAATAAGGTTTAGAGGAACAGAAGGCACACATGTGCACATGAACAGACACACACACACACACACACACACACACACACACATCATCTGGATGAAAGCAGACACATGAAGGCATTGCTCCACTTTTTTGTCTGCTCTGTGAACTCAGAATGATGAAACCCTGCAAAACTGTCTGATCAGACAACCGTAACAATTCCTCAATCTGATACAGTGGAACCTTGAATCGCAAGTACCGCGGTTTTTAATGTAATTTTTAATACGTACTGATTTGAAAAATGAGCAAGTCTTGGTTTACGAGTACCGAGTATCATGTAGCACGCATGCGCTTCTTGTTTGAGCACAACTGATCTAAAGGTTTTTCTCTCTCTCGCACTGCAGAATTGTGGGTAATCGTCTCCCCTGCTCGGTCTTAGTGCGCGTCTCTCACTCTTATAATTAACATCTGTGCGCGTGTGTACTGTTTACTTTCACACTGTGACCATGTGTGTGCGTGTAAAGCCTCTTTTATTTTGTCTTTGTATGCGTGTGTGCGTGAAAATCGTCCTTTCACGCGCACGTGTACTGTTTATTATAACAATGCGTGTATGCACGTGTAAAACAAAAGCAAGTGTCATTAGAGAGGATAAAGATCCACTTTCCCTTTCCTTCTGTGCGCGCGCATAATTAGACAGCGTGCCCCTTCCCTCCTCCTCTCACCGTCTCACACACACACACACACACACGCACACACTCTAACGGAAACACTGCTCTGTCGCGATTCTTTTCAAAAGCAAAGTGCAGATTAATTTATTTTATTTTTACTTTACAGCAGTGATTCCGTTAATGTGTGTGCGCACTCGAGTGTCATTAGAGATGTTCCTTGTTAATTTTCCCGATGAGCCAGCGTTTCCAGCGTTTTAAGTGTAATAAATGACACTTATTGTCAATCACCAGTCTGCAGTAGTGGAAAGAGGAGAGAGCAGCTACCTGCCAAAACCTACTGTACATTTAATACCAGACCAGGAACACTTTCAGCAGGAAAACACACCTGATAACGTTATGTCATCTTTAACAACACTTTGTCTCTTTAGGAATTCATTCAGAATTTCAAAATGGTGTTTGTAGAACTGTTGTATAAAAGCGATCCTTGGTTCTAATTGTCAGTCAGACATAATGAAATCCCTGATCGACGCATAGACATTTATCAATATATAAGAATTCTAGTACTGGACTTTACCTAATAGTACATTGGAAATTAAAATAAAATAAAATAAAAAAATGATGATTGTGTGTGTTTTTCCAGGCATTGCCCAGACTTAAAGGCTGAGACTCAGTTATCCTCTTTCACATGAAAAACATCAAAAAACACTTCAGGGAAAGGTCACAACACCCACCCATCATTTTAGAAAAAAAAAAATTGAACGGAGTTTGTTCCTGTGAAGTGGAACACAGGAATAAAGTGTGCACTGAGTTACAAAGTGCTGGAGCTTCGATCGGTATCTGTTTTCCTGCCAAGCCTGGAGAGACAGACAACTTCCAACACAGGAGCGCACACACACACACACACACACACACACACCAAGACTCCGGAGAGAGTTTGATCATATAACACGATTAATTCTGTTTATGGACAAAACAGCAGCGTGACTCAGCTCACCAGGGCAACTTCCTTTTGAGCCTTTGAAATAAAATGATAATCACGCTTTCTGGAAATTAAATTATTGTACATTCATCAGCTATTTAGATTTTTCAGGATGCTAAATGATTCAATGAATCCACTCTGAAAAATGAAGTGAGAAAGATGAAGCACAGTTATTTTCTATAGTACTATCAAATTACTTCCTCACTCCATCCATCTACTGTAGGAACCATTGTAATCCAACTAGGGACTGTGGAGGCCAATGTGGACCAATTATTCCAATTTACAACGTGGTAGGAGCTCCGGGCAACATTCACACTTTAGGGGCAATTTGAAAACGCCATTAGCCTAATCTTCATGTCTTTGGACTGTGGGAGGAAACCGGAGAACCCGGAGGAAACCCATCAAGCACGGGGGGAACCTGCAAACTGCATGCACACTGACCCGACACGGGAATCAAACCCGGGACCTGGAGGTGCTTAATTTCGTAGCATAAACCACTAGCGAAGATGTGTCAGTGGAAACGGGTGGAAGAAACGCTTGTACCTGGTTGATAAAAGAACTCCATTCATTGAATTGTTGAAATATTTTATTCTTCTAATGCTAAACAAAATAAGAAGCAAAATTGTGCATTCAATCTGATTTTTTAACATTCAAAACTGGCTAATTTTGGCCATGTACTGCATCTGTAAATAAATCTGCACATCTGCTCATTATTACCCACTATAATGTAATTTGTCATTGATTTATGTACAAGATGTGCCAAACATTGCACACTACCAAACTATGTTTCTGGGTGCACTTTGGTTATCGTGGTGTTTTGGCTCAAACATGTAACATCTGGGTAGTTGCTAAAGTAGACTGTAACCCTCAGCTCATCAATACCTCATCGCTGATGCATGAAACAGATGTGCAACATCTAAGACAAAAACACGGCAGCTTCCTAAAGCTTAAAACGTGGAGTGCAATCTTTATACACCATGTGCTTAGTTTAAACCCACTCAAGCGTCTAATAGTGATTTTTATTATTGTGTGAAAAAAACAGGAGACACCCGAAGGATTATTTATTTATACTAGAAGAATTTTTATTTAGAAGGATGAATTATGGAAAAAAGAGCATCAATAAGGAAAGATTAAAAGAATTCTGTGAGAGAGCTCGTTAGACTATCGGAATGCAACAAGAGTTCTAATTAGGCAATGAAGTCGTACTCAAATACTGAAACTATCCACTGATAAAAATAAATAAATAAAGCATTTGTTTACTCTGCAGCGCTGGAATATTAAATATTCATTACTGGAACACATGCTGGGATAAGGAGCATTACCAAGTTGGTCAGATTTCAGATGGACTTTGTTTTACTGGACAATGAGGACATCAGGTCTTACCTGGATAATATGAACTGTATGGTCCCCTTGATCACACAGCCATTTGGTTCTATGACAGATGCAGTGTGTGTGTGTGTGTGTGTGTGTGTGCAAGGTCCATGCAGTGTCCTTATGCCTCATCTAGTACCGTATGTGTCTGTTTGATGATCCTAAAATTGAATTAGAGGTTTCTGTGTTGTAGTTAAATTGTTAAATTATTTGAGAAATCTTTTAACTACAAAGTTAGGCACGATGTCTTTTTAACCCATTAACTCACACAATGTTGATCATATTTGTATAATGAAAGCGCACAACATTGCAAACACAAAATACAACATTCAAAGTTAGAATTATTGTAATGAAACAGCACTGACTACATTAAGATGGGATAATGAACAGCCCTAACACAATGTTGCAAAAAACGACTTCGGAACGATATTAATACTAAACCGATGACCTGAGTGGGATTCAAACTCATGCAAACAGTGGTGAGATCTGCGCCGGATTACCGCTGGATCACTATAGAACATGCTGTTGATGTTGCATACATAATAACGAGCTTCACAAACACCATGTTAAGCTAAAATACAGTAATATTTTTGAAAGCAAAAAAAACCACTAAGAGATGTGTGACATGAGATACAGTACATGCACTGAGTGCAGGAAGCTGTTGGGTCAAATCCCTCAGATCTCAATTAGAAACTTAAAGCACGTTGTGCGAATGGATGCTTGACAGCATAAGTGCTTCAAATTAACATTCAAATTTCCTTGTTTGAGGTTGTACAGTATTTTCATCGTTTTTTTGTTTTTCATTATTTTAAGTCATTTAAACTTTCGAAGCAACGTTGTCCTCATGGTGAATGTCATCGAGATGCTGGGTAGCCAGTTAAAATGAGTCTATAATAATATATCACATATAATATTATATTTCTTTCTAAAGTGTAAAACAATACTGAAGACATCCAAAATATGCAATAATCTCCTTTGAACAGTTGATGTTGAGATGTATCTGCTACTTATGCTTTATGTAAATTCTTCATAACGACTCTAATCTGAGGTGCTGGTTGTTAATTGGTCATTTCTGAGGCTGGTAACTCTAAATGAACCTCTCCTCTGCAGCAGAGGTAAGTTTTGCTCTTGTTTTTTTGGGTAAGGGATGGTCCTTATGAGAGCCGGTTTCATTATGGGGCTTGATGGGTTTTGCAAATGCACTTCACACAATACTGCTCTTGTAAGAAAAAAGTAAAAGTGCTGTATTTTTTTCAATCTACCACGGTAAATGCTGACCTCATAAAAAAAAACATATGGTTTATTAAGCGTAAAAAAACATGTCCTTTAATACCTACAACTCACCATTTATTTATTTATTCATAAGTTTTTTGCCACAACTGACTTTTTTTTTTTTTACTAATAAAAGGCTTTTTGGTGATTTTGTGGATAAGAGCCTTTATGCTGTATTAATGCACTACTTTTGTTTCAGGCCATGTACGTGTACTGCATACAAACATTTTATCTGCTCCATAAGCAGAATATAAAAAGAAGAAAAAGAAGAAGAAGAAGAAGCAGCAAACTCCACTGCGGGCTTTATCTGCTATTCGAGAGTGTCAGCTTCATTAGTTCAAACAATAAAGGTTATCTCAGGGCTCGATTGAGTATTAAAAAAAAAGCCAATAAAGTCAATAAAATAGCTTCGGCATTTAATAACCCGGGTGAGTACAGAGAATAATATTCACCTGCTCATAAAAGTATAATTCCCTCTCAGTCTGAGAGAGGAGCCAACTTAATAAAGACGGGAAGCTGAAAGCAAATTATTTGAATAGAAAAGAAAGAAAAAATAAATTAGAAGGAGAACATAAAAGACAAAAGACCTGATAAGGTTCGGGAAGAATTGCAATACGCTGCAACAAAGACAAAGACAAAGAGTTCGGATGAGACACAAGACAGAACTTGTGATTTTGAGATATGTTTCGCAGTCTGTAAAGAGAGAGGGGGGGGGGGGACTTCCATTCCATTCAAACAAATTCCATTTCACCATTCACCACATAATACACTTTTATTTTTTCAAAATTATCCTGCAACCTGAAGTGGGTGAATTTACCACTGGTGTTCTGGCAGGAGTGGCGTCAGGACGTCCAGCTCCGTGGGTTTCATTGGTTAAAGTATAGTCTTGGCTGAGCTTTAGCACTGCGGAGTTTTAGTTAATGAAAAGTCTTGGGTCATGCTTCCATTAAAAGTGCTTCAGAGCAGGAAGACAAATGAATAAAAGGGCTACATACAGTGCCTTGCAAAAGTATTCATACCCCTTGAATTTTCCACACTTGTCACGTAAATGATTTTTATTGGGATTTTATGCTAGACCAACACAAAGTGGTACAGTACAGTACATAATGGTGAGGTGTAGGAAAAAATAATACATGGTTTTCTACATTTTTACAAATAAATATCTGAAAGGTGTGGCATGCATTTGTATTCAGCCCCTCTGAGTCAATACTTTGTAGAACCACCTTTCACTGCAATTACAGCTGCAAGTCGTTTGGGGTATGTCTCTTCCAGCTTTGCACATCTAGAGAGTGAATTTTATGCCCATTCTTCTTTGCAAAATAACTCAAGCTCAGCAAGGCACTGTATAGTCATGGCTCAGGAAGGGAAAACTCATCTATGTATTTAAAATAACCAGTAACCTTATGTAAGAATAATGCAAAAAACATATTAAATGCTTTGTTTGTTAGTTATTTCTGGTATTACATTTTTATTAAAGAAAGAATCTACTGAAAAAAATTATGAGGGGACATTTATTATTTTTTTTTACTTTAAACAGGAGATATCATTCAAAAATCACTTTTTAGTCACTTTTAGGCATTCAGATTAGTGAACACACAAAAAAAACAAAGAAACAAACATTTTCCATTTCTGTACTGGGCAGGGCTTAAGCAAGCAAATCAGATTTCCCCCCTATTATGACTTCATATAAGGAGAGTACCTCCCCCAGTTCTGACCAACTCTACCATTCTTTGGGTCATTTTTTTAAAGCTACAGTACGTAAATAAGGCTTGGATGGCTGGCAGCGGCTATTTACTTAATGGCTAACCTAGTCTTCTTTATTCCTTAAGAAGGGCTAGGTAAGCCAGTAATGGTTAGCGATCTTTAGCAACCACACAAAAAGATCTTTAGTTCTTAAGAAGGGCTGCGTTAGCCGTTATCTCTTTAACATGCTTTATGTTTTAACTCCTATCACTAAATACTGATTACGAAATAGTGAATTGATGCTCTTGCATTATTTTCCCTTTGTTTTGTTCATCAGAGGAAATGATTGATAAGGTCCCAAACACTGACGTTTCTGGTCCCTGGTTTCTGATTGACAAGAAGAATGCACTTCATCGAAAGGGAATTTGGGAGCGGTTTATTTAAAGCTACAGACACTGAAATAGCACGCTTGGAAGAGGAGCGAAGAAAAAAAAAGTATGCTGAGATATATATTTAGAAACCTCTAAAATGTATATTAACTTGTTGAAGAAAGGCGAATAAGATGTGAGCTTCGAGCGCACTTTCTCATAAACATGTCAGTAAAACCTCCACCAGTCTGATCGAGTGTATCAGTACTACACTCACATTGGAAGTCATATTCAGCATCGCACAACATGGCATTAGTATTTAAGGTTCCCTGATGATTTTGTATTTTGTTTCTTATAGCTTCATTAAACCCTTTTTTTTTATTTTTATATTGCACCCTTACCACAATACCTAACTTTACCATGACATCCTTTATTAGTTATTTATTAGCAGCTTTATTAGTATTTAGGCTCTGAGAACAATAATCCATTGTTTCTAAAAAACAAAGGAAAAAAAAACCAAAGGTTGGCGCCGCCCTACCCATTACCGCTCCCACAACCATAAAAATAACACCGCCAGCTCACAACCCCAAACACATAAAACCACACACATGACAGCAGTATAAGGATGTGCTTTACTTCCACTTTCACGAAAACTCATTATTCCTTATTACTCCTTGGAGGGTATGTGCGCACACGCACACACACACGCACTACTTTCTGCTTCCTGCTGAGACCAGTGCTCCATATGATAATCTCAGATGCATCATTTAAAGCATCTTCTTTGAACTAACACAGAATTCTCTTTGGTTTAGCTAAAACGAACTTGTTTCTTTAAGCATATTGCCAAACAATATCTACTGATGATTAACCCTTATGTAGGCGTCTGAGTCACCCAACCAATGTAGCAATTAACAGGCTAAACACATTATCAACAAGATAACATGGTTAAAATAAATTGCCCAATAAACACCTCACATTGCTTTCAAGTATGTGGATCAAATGATTAATGGGGTGCAATGATCTTCTCCGCAATATGGCCAACACATTGAAGTCTGCAGATTTTTACATGGATCTGGAGCAGTGGCGATTTCTTTAAGACTGCAAGGGAAGCTCAGCTTTCCCTAAAATGTCACAAAATTAATGGTCAAATTATGTACTATTGTATTAACATTTTATTGACTAAAAATGCGTTAGAAAACGTT
>JAOVVB010000031.1:6587561-6599101 GCA_028570985.1 Heterobranchus longifilis | reverse complement strand
GAACAACAATTATCCTAACCTGCATATCTTTGGACTGTGGGAGAAAAACCGGAGTACCTGGAGGAAACCCACCAAACACGGCGAGAACATGCAAACTCCATGCACGCAGACGGGAATCGAGCCTGGCCGGGAATCGAACCCAGACATTGGAGGTCCAAGGCAACAGTGCTAACCACTACACCACCGTGCCGCCAAATTATGGAACTCAACAGTTAAAATGATATTAAGGCATAAAATTATATATAATTAGGGGCGTGGCCAATTTGAGTGACATTGTAGGTGTCAAACCGTTAGCTGTATGCTATGTACCACTGAAATCATTGTAGTTTAACTTACCATGTAGGAAGTGTAGGGTAGGGCGAAGTCCAAATTCAATGTAATGTAACAATAAATAAATTAACATCAGGCACTTTAGCTTTTTAGCCAGCTTGTTATAACTGAGGTTAGTAGTCATGTTCCAACACAGCTAGGTTCTGTTCACCCGTTTGTTAATTTACGGAACAACCGGGGCAATGACCAGAGCTCCCACAGTTGAGCTTCAAAACTGTTCTTTAGAGAACATAAAGGTGATGCCACACAGGGTTTGTCCAGTTCTTTTTATATAGTTTATGGTAGGAACACCATATGTTTTGTTGGCTCTCACACAAGAATGAACAGCTAGTGGACACTAAGGTGACATTAATCCGGCAAAAAGGGTACTAAATTAAAATTGCTAACTCATCCTTTAGCATAATATGTAATGTAATATATCAGTTGCTCAGTCAAAAAGAAAAAAATACACAAAGTCTGATATACTATTTTTCATTCCATATTACATAACCCTTATTTGAGTTCCTGATTAAATGAATTAATATTTGTTGTACTGTAGTTTGATTAAGAGAATGCCTAAATAACTATCTGTGCTTGGTGCTTGCAACCCTCAAATTTATATCTTCTCGGTTCTACTGTGAAGCTATACACTGAACAGGGCTGGAACAATAGAAAAGATAAGAAAGACTGCTCTCTGATTATGCTATATAACAATATACTACATTGATGTCCCACTATGGATCTATTTGTATATATGGATTTATTTTTCGAAAAAAATAAATAATAATTTAGTGCTTGGGACTGAAATAGTGACTAAGACTGTGCAATTTAGTTAATTATGCAATTTAATCAAACTTTTGTTTGTCAATTTAAATGACTAAATTAGTGAAAATTGATGGGTTCCTAAATAATATATACCACAGCTTGTGCAGAAAACAAAAACTGCTTGCATCATCTGCAAATATAGTGGAACCTTGGATGGCGAGTAACTTGGTCTACGAGTGTTTTGCAAGACGAGCAAAATGTTTAAATAAATTTGAACTGAATAAACGAGCAAGGTCTTGATATACTAATAGTACGCATCCGCTTTGTTTGCAGAACGTCACATGATCTGAGCTAATGGATCTTCCCTCTCTCGCACTGTGTGATTGTGTGTAATCATCTCCCATCCTCAGTCTCAGTGCGCATCACTCGTATAGTCAACATCCATGCGCGTGTGTGTGTGTGTGTGTGTGCGCATGTGTGTAAAAGTTGCCTACACTGTAGCCCCCTCCCTCCCTCCTCTTCTCTCCTGTCTTAGGTTCAGCCACGACTCTTTTCAAAGGTAAAGTGCAGGTTAATTTGTCTTATTTTGATTTTATAGTTTGTATTCATTATTTTTATATTAATATTTTTGGGTTGGTTACGGTTTCCTTTATTTCATACAGGGAAAGTCACTTTGATATACGAGGGCTTTGATATACAAGCACGCTTCCGGAATGAATTATGCTCGCAATCGAAGGTTTAACTGTTTTTTGAATGCACGGGCTATTGGTGCATTACCACCAATTAATTGGCTGGAGCAGAAGATGAGCAAGATTATCACTTTGTACTAGACATGACAATTCAGTCACAGGATTTCCATTCTTTATCTTATTATATTTACTTTAGTAGTAGTTAATATTACTAAAATGCTGTTGAATTAAATAAATAGAAAATTCCAATGCCCCAAAAAAGGCTTACCTATGATTCAGGGACACACTGGAGCAGTCTGCTGTCTTTTCCAGAACAATGACATGACTTGTTATTCCTTGGCCTGCATGCTCTGGCAGTGATAAATTATTCAACAATACTGGCAAAGAGGTAGAAGAGCACTAACACATGGACGCTCTGGCATCCACACACACACCTAAGGTTACTAAATAAAATATAATGGACCTCCACTTTAGAGTCTGATAATCTCCTTTAGATCAAGCGAACATTTCCACATAACTTCCTTCAATTCCTTTTTTAGATTTTTATTATAAAACCAGAAATATTTGAACATAAATCTTAACTTTTGACAGCAAGGTGATGGAGCTGAGACATCTATTTAGCTTGATGTAGTCAGAAAGTGGGTGATGATTCAGCAGGTCAGACTAGAGCTATGGCAAGCACTTCTGTTTTTGGGTTCAGAAAAGGACGGTTAGTGAGAAGTTCCTTCTTCACTTACTGTATCTAAAAATACCTGCTGTTATGAAACTTTTTTTAATCACCTAAAAAGGATTGGAGTGTTACTGCTACCACCTTCTGGCTCCTTGCTTTTTTTCTACTGTGTGTGTGTGTGTGTGTGTGTGTGTTTTGTTGAATTGGAAAGGGAACCCAACGTTGTAAAAGTGCATCGGCGCAAAAACTCACATCAAGACACACTGTTGTTGCTAAGTAACCAGCCTTTTAAAAGAGCAGGCAGAACACCAGAACTTACCGTGTCGTCCATGTTGTCCTCTGAACATCTGGTGGAGGACAACTTTTCCAGAGATGCACCAAAACTCTGGAGTTCCCAATCCACATCAGGTAAAGTCTGATAAAGATTCCCTTTGCTGGTCTTTCCATCCCCTAGGGAAGACCTCAGTGGGCTTTTCTCCACATTCTCATTTTCAGATAAACTTTCCACACCATGCTTGCAATTCCTCATAGGTGGACGCTTCTGAGAATCTGCGTAGCAGTGGGTGACGTTTTGATTTCTGTCTTTGAATGACTCTGGCATGTCTTTGCTCCTTAAGTTCACTGATCGCCACTTTGCTGGCCCTTTTGTAACGTTGTCCTCCTTCTTTTCTACTACTAGCGATGGATGCCCATGTACTTCTAGCAAGTGGCAAAAGAAGTAGCTCTTCTCCAGCTCCACTTCCTCCCAGAGGCACTGCAGAAGCCTGGCCTGCTCCTTGCCTGCCTCCCCATGGAGCGTCTTCAAAAGCTCCTCCAGTTTATGGTAAGTTGCCCCATTGCCATTACACCCTGAGTCAATTCCTGGCTGCTTTGTTGTCTTGCCTGGTCTTATGATGCCAGTGATCTCATCAGCCAGCTTTTGCCGCAGCTCACCAGCTTGCTTGAGGGTAGCGTATTCAAGATGTTGGTGATTTAACCAAGTCCAGGGCAGCTCCAGAGCCTTTTCCCTCTCACATCTAGACCTGGTTTCAGGTCTGCTGTAGTACGGCGAGACGTTCTTGGACTTCTTTTCTGAAAGTGGATGACTCCTTGATTGTAGGATTCCTTTTTTGGAGAAGAGATATTGGTGGTTACTGTCAGCTTCATTCCTGTCCATAGTGATGTAATGTCATTTGTATGAAGGTGGAAGAGACCTGGTTAGACCAGGATGGAAGGGATGCACTAGGAAAGTTTAAGCATGAGCCGTGAAGACATGCAATAGTGAATGTATTCGTGCAGAAAAGAGGCATTTGCAAGCATGCATTGCAAAATCTGCTCCATATGGCCACTGAAATGAGCAAAGATGAGCACAGGTGAGAATGCCATGCACAAATCAAAAATAAATAAGTTTAACTTGAAAGATCAACCCTCAGTTGTCAGGAGGTCAACTGAGGGTTTAGAGAGAATGACAGAATACATTCAGTGATTAATAGCGAGTAACCACACTTCCTGTAAATGAAAAAGCCATTACTGAAAACGGCCAGGAAGCTGATTTCATTGTGTCTGATTTAGCAAGCTCTAATATTCACAACAAATAGAATAAAATGTACATAAAATTTAAAAAATAATAATAAAAAGTGCAAACAAAGAATCTTTCCAAAGTGTTATTATTTAAAATTAAGTAATATTATAATATTCTTGCCTCAAAGTTTATGAGCATTGATATTTTTGTTTTGTGATAATAAAGTGGCAAAAATATATTCATATTAACAAATATATAAATAAATTAGAATTATAATCACTTAATAAATTAAAGTAAACAATTAATTAAACATAATCAATTAATGAACTTAATAACAATAACAATTATTATCATTATTATTATTATTATTATTATTATTATTATTATAAATTGTGCCTTTGATTTAAGGTTCACTTTTGAGAAATGGGCTATATTATATTATAGTATATTATATTATGCATTCAATCATCTTCTATACCATTTTAACCTGTATACAGGGACGAGAGGGGCCTAGAGGACACAAGGCAGGGTATACCCTGGACAGGATGTCAATCCATCGCAGAGCACACACACACATTCGGTTTGACACATTCACACACTACGGGCAATTTGGAAATGCCAATTAGCCTAAGCTGTATGTCTTTGGACTGTGGGAGAAAACCAGAGTACCCAGTTGAATCATCCCCCAAGCATGAGGAAAATATGCAAACTCCATGCACACAGACCCCAAGGCGGGAATCGAACATGAACCCTTGCGGTGCGAGACCACACTGCTAACCACTAACCACTGTGCCGCCTCATTAAATTTAGAATACCACAATAATAATAATAATAATAATAATAATAATAATAATAACAACACTACTAATAATAATTACTATTATTATTATTGTTGTTGGTATTAAAGTATCAATGATTAACTGTACATTAATGAGTGTTTTTTAATTTAAAAAATGTGCCATTTATTTCAGGTTTATTTCCGAGAAATAGATAATATATTACATTATATTGTATTATAGTATATATTATATTAGACAAATGATTGAATTGTATAATGGGTTTGAACTAAATTATCACTAATGTAGATAAATGTAAATTTTTAATTTAAAATAAACGTCATAAACGTTTAATTTCAGGTGTCTACCATATATATCATTACCTTGTTACCGTTTGTCCAGACCGTTATACGGCAGATCAAACGTTTATTTTTCATGCCAGTATTCCGACAAGCCCCGCCTCCTATGTTCTGATTGGTCAGTCTTATCGAATTGTCCAATTGACTGGGGATCCCCGCCCACACATGAGGCGGGATTCGCCGGAATTGTAAGGAAGTAATCGGAAAACGGGTAGGACATAAACAAGCTCAGGTTTCCGCGACACTTACAACGTATACAGCAGATTAATGCACACCGTCAAAGTTAACACACAGACTGTGTACAGCGTAGTTGGTCTCAGCACTTGGTTTCACGCTGATCTTTAATGTGTAGAATGCGTCTCCAGACTTAAGGATGAGCACGCTTACCTCTGACACAATGTCCAGCAGCTCCTTAATTTATTTCCCAGTCTTCTCCTGGCCGCGGATTAACGGGTTATAACAATACGCCAAAACCCGGATAAATCGGTACAGCGACGAAGCAACGTCATGTTTGTGTGTATTTTGTTTTCGATACACAATCCCGAAGTGAATCCGCAAAAGTACCAGTTGCTTCTAGCTCAAGCCAAACGTCCGGCTCCTGGAAACCCCTGAACCAGAGGGCAGCCCGTTACCGAGCACTGCGGAGCCGCGTTATTGAAATTACAATGACATCTAGCGGTCAGTACTGGGTACTACATGGCGCTTTATTCATTCTCTCACGATTATTCATTCATTCATCCCCTTTTCAGGGAGGGTTTTAATATAGAGCCATTATTTGTGTCTGTTTGTCCTAAACCACTTAACATGAGGATTATTTACCATTTACAATTTGTAATAATACAATAAAAACAGTGAGAAAGAATAGTGAAAACTCCTATAAATAGGAGCTAAATGAGTATATAATGAATTAAGTAAGTTTCTAGGTAAATAATTTAGCATGTAAGCAATAAGGTAATGAGGTAGCAAAATAGGTAAATAAGTAAGTACAAAAATAGGTAGGTACGAAGATAAATATGTAAGTAAACAGCAAATAAGTAGTACATAAGCAGTTAGGTAAATAGATACATAAGCAAACAATTAAATTAATATGTAAGTAAGTATGTAAGAAAATAATTAACTAAGTAGATAGATTAGTAAATGACTAACTAGGTAAGTAAATTACTGCATACAATTGACTGGTAAAGTGGTTGGAGGGAAATAAATAAATAAATCAGTGGGTTTAAGTAAATAAATGGGTAAGTCAGTAGTTAGGTAAATAAGTAGATATGTAAATATTTACATAGGTATTTAAGTAAACACATAAGCTAGTAGGAAGTCCTACCTTGGTAGGTACATAGGTAGGTACAGTATGCAAGTAAGTGAGTAAGCAATTGGGGACTGTAAATACAATAATAAGTATGTAAATAACTAGACAGGTAAATAAGTATGCAGGCAAGTAAGCATGCTAGTCGGGAGGTGAGTAAGCTGTTAATTACTGTAAGCAGATAAATAAACAAGCACATATATAGATTTTAAAAAATAATAATTAACTACATGCATAAGTATTGTGGGTAGGTTAATAGGTAGTTACATACATTGTCTAGCCAAAAAAGTCCAGGGCCCGATTTCCCGATAACGCACACTTTTAGCGCGCTAAGAAGACTCTTAAGATATATCTTAAGATATATAAGTTGATTACTTTTCTAAGTGTGTTTCTCGAACTGTCCCTTAGGAGTCTTCTTAAGCCGCTGCCTCTTACGTCCCACGTTACAAGGCGCTGTCTACAGTGAAGGTCCTGAATTAGCTGACATCGGTTGCTCAGGAATCGATTTTTCACTTATTTTGCATGACAGCGTTAAGAAAGACAGCATTCTATGCAAATTAAACATTGCACAAAATTCTTCCAATAACGTTTATTTCGACATGGGTTAACTTATCAATAGCATGCCATAATAGACAAATATATAAATTAAATCACCAAACTGTTGCTAATATGTTCATGTAACCTGTAGTGGCGGTGAAACGAACCGGGTATACAATCATAGTTGATTGACAACAGCTGACACTTCGGAAACAATGTGAAGCATGTCAATGGTTGGGGTTGTATAGCGCGCTTTTACCCCTATCTCACTTATGCGGTTTGCAAGCTTCCCCGAGGACAGCCAAAAAAATGAAACATGTTTAAAAGATGGAAACGTAATCACGGCGCCAAAACTCGCGCTGAATCATGATGAACCGCACTTACGGCCACCGCGCGAAACCGCGTAGGTGAGATAGGGGTATTACCCAGTCACTGCACGAGGCCTGGGTAGGAGGCGGGACTTGACAAGGACGCAAATATTAGCTACATTATTTTATATATACTGTATATGTTTGCCATGTAATTAGAAGTAGTCATATCTTTTATATGTATATTTTATAGCTTTATTGTTTACATTTGTTTAATATTAATCATTTAGTTTTAAAAAACATATATAAAAAGACGGCCAAATTCAGTTTATAATAATTCAGTCTAATAATTAAAGTCATGCTGGGTGGAACGCCAAAACCTCTGGAAAAAAAAACAAGTAACTCTCTATAATACTAATAAATAATAATGATAATGGGCAGTGGTAGCTCAGTGTGTTAAGGCTCTGAATTACTGATCAGAAGGTCGGCGGTTCGAGTCCCAGCTCCACCAGGTTGCCGTTGTTGGGCTCTTGAGCGAGGCCCTTAACCCTATCTGCTCCAGGAGCTCTGTATCATGTCTGACCCCAGTTACTCTGGGATATGTGAAGAAAGAATTTTACTGTGCAGTAATGTATATGTGACAAATAAAGGCTTAACATAATAATAATAAAACAAATTAAAATCTATAGTTTAATTCTTTCTCAACTTTCCTCTATACCTCAGTGATAACAAAATGTCAGCAGTACTGTATAAAAGAATAAGATTTATAAAGAAAAAATACAATAAGGGATGCAATAAGCGAATTAAGTATATAATAAGGAAACTATATGTTTATGAATAAATTACAAATATTAATGATTGACTTCACCAAATACACAAACATTTCAGATTATTAGGTTGAGATTATTATGAGATTATTAGATTATGAGATTATTAGCTCTATGCAGGAAAACTCAAGCGGTCAGTTTATATTCTGTTAAACTGTGAATTTTGGATTAAAACAACCTCACCAAAAATGTGATAAAGGTCAGATTTCTAATGTTCATGGTGCTGAAGTTATTTCTGCATGGTTGATTTTTTTTCCTGTTTCTTTTTGTGCTTGTTTCTGAAGTTTATAGTAATGTGATGTTTTGTCTTCCAGAGGTCGTTCGAGTGTGTGTACGCCGGATGCAGCAAATCGTTCTGCAGTAAATCTCACCTCACTCGTCATGAGCCCACACACACCGGGGAGAAACCTTTCAGGTACGAGTTACACACCTGAGCACGTTAACCACAGTTTAATCTCATTTTCTCATTATAATCTCAGTTTTTTCCTCTTTTTTTTCCTCCAGCTGTAGTGAGGAAGGATGCACACAAAGTTTCACCACAAATAGGAAGTGAAGCTCTACACCGTGAGTCACTGAGGATTTGTGATTTAAAAAGTGTAGTCATAGTTCAGTCAAGTGAACAACAGATATCCACTGTACTAAGCCATGTTCATATAGAAAATCAAAAATATTAAAATGTGTTTAATATTTAAATAGTTAAATGAACTAAAAGAAAGAAAACCCATGACAAGTCAATGGAGTGACACAAATAATACCAAAGAATACTTATTAAAATAATTACCTCTAATTAACCTCTAAATTTTCATTCTTTCCTTCTCTTCTCCCCTTTTAGCATCGTATTTCTCTACCTTTTATTCTTTCTCCCTGTTTTTTATTATTATTTACTTTTTTTCAAATAGCTTTGTCTTCTATTATCAAATGAGATTTAGTGGGTTGGAAAAACATGCATATTGGGGTGTTGGATTAAGAATAATATGAAAATAATGTTAATTAAAAAAATATTTAAAATAATTAGTCTTGTGTGCATGGCTGGGGTAAATAGTTTAGAGGCCATTCGTCACCTATGAATCTGCTGATCATGTTGAAATACAAAGGTATCTGTATCAGATATGTAAACTGACAATGAGTTAAATTCTAATTGTCGAAAATTGTTTGTGCATTAGTTAACCTGTTAATGTTTTGTTGTTGTTGTTTTTTTTCTACAGGGCTGTTCTAGACATCTGGATGATGACATCTGAAAGACCCTATTAATTGTCTGATTTTATCTCGTGGGAACAAGTGATTTCTCTTTTCAGGTTTAAAGGCATGCCAGGCTTTTGCATGAAAACTACAGAGGTCAATTACACTTACTGTACATCAACACTGATGTGAGTCTGTTTTGAAGGCCTTCATTGCTTTATTTAATTTGCTTTGTGGTTAAAGTGAGCAGCGTGCACACTCTGGTGTCAGTTACACTTCTGGCCTTCTTTGAGGTTTGGCATGATTTTGGATCTATTTTTAATATAATAATGATTAACTGAGTGACAAGTGTAACCGCTCATGTTATTCACCACCGATCACATCATCAGCAAAGTTCTCCCACGCGTCCTGTACGAGGGCCGTTCAAGTCAAACCGGGACTTGTGATCAAATGAAACCCCAGAGTGCACTGCAACACATTTAAAGGTGAGTTGATATGTTTAAAATAACTCTGGATCACCCTCTTTATGGCTTTTGGGTTTATGAACCTCTCTCTGTCTGTTAGAGGTACAGATTTCACTCACTCTTTCACTGAGTAACAAATTCCATATTTGTTCTGTTATAATGTGAAAGCATTCATAGATAAAGGAATGTATGACAAACACACAGTGGTGTAACCCCACATTTCTTTCTGCAGGAATTAATTATCCCTTTCCACAAAGCTGCAATGAGGTCAAAGAAAGATTTAACCAGATCGTACAAGGTACGTGCTGAAACAACACATGGAACAATATTTCATGTAAAAAGCATCGCAGCATCGAGTGTAGCTTTTGAAATGGAACAAGATGTAATTATTTTGTGTTTTGCAGACGGTGTCTATTTCTTGAGCACGCCAAGCGGGCTCGTGTATCAGACGTACTGTGACATGACGACTGCAGGAGGAGGATGGACTCTGGTGGCCAGCGTTCACGAGAATGACATTAATGAGAAATGCACCAAGGGTCTGTGATCTAACTTCATGTTTATATTCATAATAAAATTCAGCTGATGTTCACCTTAACTTTGTCTAATATCACTGTAACACTTCAAGGTGACGTCTGGACGAGTGAAACAGCTGACAACAGTCCAGATCAGGACAAGGCAAAATCTTGGAGTAGCTTTGTTACTGTACATTCGACACCGCAGATGCTGCAACCAGTGGCGACTACAAGGTCTGAATCACAACAAACCAGCACACAAACCTAAACAACTAAAAATACAGTACATCATAGACTACCATTACAGTATTATAAAGTTTACACACACTAACACACAGCATTCCATCATTATCAGGAAACTCTAACATGAGAAGATTTTTCCTCTTCTTCATCTTGATTTCTGTACTTCCTCCCACAGAATCCTGGGTATTATGCCATCAGAGCAGAGGACGTGGCAGTGTGTCATGTTTCTAATGATAAGCCGATGGATCAGTGGAATAAAGCGGCGTTCCTGCGCTACCACACTGAGACCGGATTTCTCACCGACTATGGAGATAATCTCTACAATCTCTTCAATGTGAGTAACTTAATGTAAATCTTGTACGCTGCCTTGTAATGTCAATGTGACACTTAAACAACATTTATATCCAGAGCTGTGTATAGTTACAATATTATCACTTCTGGTTTCAGCTATTCCTGTTGAAAGAATTCGGTGAATCAGGCTGCCCTGCTAACAATGGCCCCTTTGTTCCTGTAATGTACGACACGGGGAACGCTACATTCAACCAGAAGCTGTACGGACCCCACGCCGTAGGTCTGTAAGGAAACTAAACAGAAGAAACACACAAGTCATTATTCAATATTTTTTGAATTTTAATGATGTAAAATAAATATATATATATCTTACTTTGTCTCTCCAGGCAACACTGAACCCGGATACATCGCGTTCCGAGCCACTAACTTGGCCGGGAACCCAACTGCGATCTGCTCAGGGGTCAAACCGAAAGACTGTAACCCGGAACGCGTGAGTATGAAATCTGTTCTGTTCACACAGAGATTAAAACTTGACTTTAAATCAGGAGACTGCTGTTTATTAGACTTTTAATAGAAGGTCATTAGACATTTTTAGTCAGTTTGTCTACTGTCCTGCTTCTGCTTGCTGAGACGTGAAGCTTAGGAATTAATGAGCTGCTCTCTGTCTCTGTGTGTGTGTGTGTGTGTGTGTGTCTAGTACTGTATTGGAGGACGTGGGAATTTTTCAGGTTACTCTACAACTGAGTGCAGTGACTTTGCTGCTTTAGCCTGGGACGATAACTGGGGAGCCAGTGAGCAGATGATCAA
>JAOVVB010000031.1:6503270-6536769 GCA_028570985.1 Heterobranchus longifilis | reverse complement strand
TCATTGCGCCCCACCTGTCATGTCTGTATTCCCCACTAGTGGGGCGCTCCCCACACTTTGAGAAGCACGGAGCTAGAGGAATAAAAAAAAAAGTGAATTAACAAACACTAAGTTAAGTTAAGCTTTCAGTTAAGCCGTCACATATGCATTATTTTCTTCACATATCCCAGCCTGGGGGCCGGGGTCAGAGTGCATTGTCAGCCATGATATGGAGCAGACAGGGTGAAGGGCCTTGCTCAAGGGCCCAATATGGGCATCTTGAATTTTTTTCATGGATTTCACATAACATCAACTTTAACTATAAAAGGTATAAGATGCCACTTATTAATGGATATGAAATGATTGTTTATGAATTTTTGCATTGCAAAACGATTAACGCATCTGCGGATGTGTTGTTAGAGGAAAATAATCATCATCAGGATTGTAATGGTGTACTTGTCATATCAGCCAGCATTCATTCCACTTAATCCCTGATTATTTTGTTAGTGATTTATTTAGTTTTGCCTTCAACATATTTATGTATGTGTTTTTATTTAACTGTTTAAAGTAAGCAATATTGCAAGTAAGCAATATCACTAACAATTAATGCTGATAGGTCGAGATTAGGTTGACAACAAATCAATGTCCAGTCTACAAATCATATACATAGGACTTTTGAATATTTAGTCTGATTGCATTATTAGTGAACAAGGAGCTAGTGAAGCACTAAATAATGCAGAACGAATGACGCTTAATGTGGTAATAGCATGCTTGAGCAGATAAGATCGACCGCTTTGTTCACTAATGCTGAGTTCTAATAGCAGTTGATCAATACTGCTAGAGTCGAATTATTCTTGAAGTGGGAGAACTGGATTGGTTCAAATCAACTTATCTAACTGCACTATGCAAAAAATGCATTTAAATAACTTACTGTGAAAGGCCCATGGTACAAGCAAAGACGTAAGCAATCCCTCAAACTGCTCAAATTTGCTATATTCTCTGTATTTCACTATGTTATAAGAGCTGTTGTACTAAGTATGCGCATGTGCAAATATGAAATCTGGAGTAATTTACAAATCATAGCATGAGTTGCTAAAAGGAAAGATTTGATAAAGTCAGTGATGTAAGTGATAAACCACAACACGGTGTGCTATTATAGGAAAATAATCAACAACATGCTCATGTAATGTAGCCTGATGCAAAGCAAAAAAACTGACTTTGTGCAGTCACTGGAAATAGCTTTTGCTGCATCCAATTTAGTGCATCAGGGCAGTAACAAATCACAATAACAAAAAAAGGTGCAAGCAGAGGCGTCCTCTTGATGGCGACAAAACTACATACACTGTATGAGAGAATGAGAGAAAGACAAAGAAACAGGGCGCAAGACAAAGACAGCTGAGGCACACGAATGGCTATTTTCAGAAAGCCAGAGATGCTACTATAGACATTTGAGTTTGTATAGATTTGCGTTACTTTGCTGTGAGCTGATCTTTTTACCCATTTCATGAGATGTACTTTAGCTGCGACTGAGATAAGAAAAAACAAAGCTGCGGTATGCAGATTGGGAAGCGTATGGAATGTTCTGGCTTACGTCCCAGACCAGAGAAGCAACACACATACAGTAGTGTAAAAGAATGAAGATAAGACCGGAAAAAATTATGGCCTATGTCAACGCTGACTTATTTTATGGTATTCTCATCATTTGAACTGATAGAAATGTAAAGAAAATTTGCATCTATGATTTGGTATTTTTTTATTTTTTTTATTTATCCTAACCCTAGTTAATGTAAATCAGTACCTCACATACAGTTCAGCTCTATTTTAGCACATTGTTCAAAATAACATAAACTGCGTGATACACCTGATGCTTTTCGAATAACTCAATTTGAACAATCCACAAGAAACAAGCTACACTACTTTTATACTATCAAAACTACTTTTTATTTACTCCTGAATATTCCTCTCTCTGTGTTACACAAGGTTAGCGCAAGAGGATTCAATCCCCCTTAAGCAAGGCCTTTGACCTTATCTGCTCCAGGGGCTTTAACCCCAGCTTCCTTACAAGCTGGGATAGGCTAAGAAAAGAATTTCATTGTGACAAATAAAGGCTTATTCTACGTATGCTCATATTATAATGTTAACATGTTATCAAAATTTATAAATTCTAATTGAAACACTAAGTAAAAAGAGCCAAAGGAATGGTGCAATTTATGCCATGATGAATTCCTCCAAAGCTAAATTTTGTACTGTATTGTCAGTAAATATGAAAATAATTAGCAACAGGATTGTTTGATGCAGCTAGACACCAAGCAGAGTTACAGTTGCTTTAAAGTTGATTAATGCCCCATAACAGCATGTCATTGAAATGTTTTATTTCTCTGATATTCCTCTTATTCCTTGACAAATCAATGTTACCCAAAAACTGGAAACTCCTCATAATTAACGACTTTCACAGTCACAAAGCTGTCAAGGAAAAAATCAGATCATCACATATGTTCTCCCAGTTTTTATTTTATATTCTTTATATACTGTATAATTTATGCCAGACTAAACAGATTAGCCAGAACATTATCTTCCCCCTCAGGCCATGACTGCACAAGACCTCTGGTGGTCTGGCACCAGAATGTTGGCAGTGGATCCTTTGGGTGCTGTGGATTGTGGGATGTGGCCTCTATGGATCAGACTTGTTTGTCTGGTGCATTCCCTGGATGGAATTTAGAAGTTGGGTCAACATCCTTGAGCTTTTTTCCTGGTAATCCCCAAACACGGCAGACTTTGATGCACTGGTTGTTCTGATAGCTCTGATAGCCAGTATTAACTTTTTTTCAGCAGTCTGCGCTACATTGGTTTTTCAGTCGTATTGTTCCAGACAGGCTCACCTTTGGTCCCTACAGGCATGAATATGCCATGGGTGCCCACAATCCTGTTACTAGTTTACTGGTATATAATGGATAATCAATGTTATTCAATTCACCTGGCAGTGGTGTTAGTGTCATAGCTGATTGGTGTAAGTATGAATAGCTATATTCAATCCAATAATAATATATTCAGTTTGAAATTAATGACCAGTAAGTGGCCTTATCCATGGGTTATTTAATGATGCTTAGCCTCTGATATTTTATTTATATAAAGCACTTCTGGGTTTCACACTTATTATGTTGACACTTATGTTCTACTCACGTGTACTTCCTAGTGAAGGATCTAGATATGTATCCATGCTCGTCCCTCCTCTCCTCGTGGTTGCCTGTAGAAACAGAGCACAAACGTTTCAAGAATCTCACATGTTTTCAGTTTGCTTTTGGATGCGAGCACAATGTTACAAGCAGTATGTCCATATTGGACCGTACTACTGTAGTTTAGTGTGTTTGCATTCCAAAAATGGATTTACCTAACACCTATTGAGATTTGACAACTAGCATCTCCATGTTCTTTGTCATTCAGGACATATATACAGTTAATCTTCTCAGCTTTTTATTTGTCTAGTAGTTTTCTAGGACTTTCTTTATAAAAAAATAAAAGATGGTGTTCCACTGTGCTGTGGCAACTGGTTTGCCTGTTTTGACAACGACTCTAATAAAAGAAAGAAGACATAAGCCCACCCAGGCCTCTGTGAAACCCATGGAATAACCAACAGCTGTAGTTACTACCATAAATGTCCATAACTGTGTATCAGTTACACAAGTACACTTTTGTCCAAGTTTTAAGGGATTCTGCATGAATAAAAGATGTGATATCATGTGATATTAAATGATTTTTAGATACAAAGTTAACACTCAGTCATGCCTCAAAATGGGTTGAGAATGAACCTATCCTTCCTTTCTTATGAAATCAGTCATAACTGCGATAGGATTTTTTGGAAGAAAAACATTAAACCGCTTCGATCATTACTCTGTGCTTTAAAAGTAATGCATGCTGTAAACAATGAGCAATGAAATTAGAAATCTATGCATGTCCATGACCTTTGAGTATTTGAGCTCAGTTTGTCCTACAATGGTGTGAGTCCTTCTCTGGGCTGTGTTCCAAACTGGCCTCCCAAAGGCTAGATTTGGGTGGTTCACTTCCTGATGCACTAAGTCTTTTTTTTTTTTTAACTCTATCTTGTAACTGTTCTTGAGAAATGTATACTTTATCTCCTATAGTATTAGCATACGGAGTCAAAGTTCAAGAGGAAACTTGATTATCTTTCCATCAATCCCTGATTGATCTATAACAAAATTCACTTTACTTCTCAAAGACTGCATATGATATGCTGATTGATTTTCATCAACAACAAGATGCCTGAGCAACTGTATATAAATTCGAATTAGCAAGACTGACAAAACCCTTCCTCTCTAACTGACATTGCGCTCTCTGTTGTTGTTGTCTCTTTAAAAAAAAAGAGCCTGTTTTCTATTTTAAAGCATGCAGCGAAGTGGAAAAACAACTCATCAAGCTCAAACTACAGTAATAGCATGTTTGGATCACAGCTTAACAAAATGCTACATGATTCAGTAGAAACACTGAACTGGAATCAACAGGTGGAAAAACAGCCATCTCTGAAAACAATCAAATCCAAATAAAATGTTTCATGTTTCATTGATAAAACTTACCGATAATCTCCACCACACCATCCTTCGTCTTGACGGTGAGCTCCTCAGGAGCGAAATGCTTGACATCCAAGTTCACTTTCCAGTTATCCTGTGTGTGTTTGATCTCAGACATCCCGGTACTGAGCTGGCGTGACAAGGCTTGAGCGTATGCCGCTGGATGAGCCACAACGGGCGTGTGCATGGAGGGTGAGGGTACCTGAGCGCTCTGCATCAGGGAGGCCAACTCAGCACCTATGGGAGGGCGCATATAGCCAGGCCAGTGGCTGCTGGGAAAAACATGCATCTCCTCTGGAAATGCTGGCATCCCAAAGGTCTGGTCAAAGAGCCTACTGCCCTGGTACCAGTCACGGAACGGGTCCCAGGATGGAGTACGGAGGAAAGTGAAAGGGATGCGCCTTTCGGTCATGGCTGAAGAGGAATAAGTTCTTCTGTCGCTGGAGGCTTCAAGTTGTTTATCAGAAACCCTTCTAGAAGGTGCTGTCTGTTTGCAGGCTGCAGGCTTTTATAATCCTCGACGGCACGCCCAATTTCTTTCTCACACTCTCTCAAACTTTCTACCCCCCTCCCCTTGACACAAATATTTATAGAACTGACTAGAAGGTCTATTCACGGCAGACGTAGCAGAAGAATGGAATCCCGACCTAAGCCTGTCCGCAGTACAGCTGACTAGGAGTCTGTTTAACCTCGTCATGAGTCTAATGACATACAAACTTACACACTTATGTAATCCCTCCTGCCCTGCATTACAGAATTACACAGGAATCTATGAAAAGATCACAGAAATCTATGAAGATCATGTCTCAAATGAGTAGTCTCCTACAGTGACAGATAGATAGACAGGTGGGAGAGCAGACAGCTGAAGAAAACGCACACTAGGACAAAGTTTAAACAGAGCAATGAGCAAAAACAGAGTTAAAAATACATACACGTCTTTTTAAATATTAGTAATTTTTAACAGGTTCAGGGAAAAAGTTGCTTCTATGTTTACAATCTCTATGTAAACTTGATTAAAGTATGACAGTGAAGAAAAAAATGGTAGGCCTTTAAAAAATCTTTTAGAAGGTGTACTTTTGTAGTATATATATATATGGGTTGTATACAGGTATATACTGTATATATACTGTATATATAAGAGTTTAGAGAAATGTTCAGAAAATACTACTACAAGGTATTTTGTAAACGTCAAACTATCACCATTTGGTTACAGACAATTAGGCTTTAATTGTTGTGAATATTTCCTATTTTTCATCCACTTTGCATTGCACCACATTGACATGTCTCCGTCTGTTCTAATTAATTTTATTACACAACAAAATAAGCACATACATATAAAACATATATTGCGTAGGTGTAAAATAATATAATCTAGATTGCCTAGCCCACATTTTATTATCATTTGTACTTTTTAGTGTTATGTTACTTGCTTCTGTGGAAACAGTAGGAGTCGCTTAAAAGGTCATAAACCTAGAACAATTAAACTTTAAGAAAAACACTTATTTAAGTTCGTCATTAGTGTAAGTATCTCAAATTACATACAAACTGTTTTTTTTTAAGTATTCACAGGACAATATTTGAATATGTTAGAAGTGATAATTTGGAAAACTTTGGGTTATCTCAGGGTATACAGTTTACAGTGTGTGTGATGAGAGCTGTGTGTAATGTGTAGTCACTTTGTGACTCTGCACTCTGTCAATCAGCACTCACATGAGCTATGTCTGTGTGTGTGTGGGGGGGGCAAATATTAATATAGGTCAATAATATTTTATATTATACAGAGTGACTGCCATTTATCTCATTACACATACAGTATGAGCAGGCTTATCTCATTACACACACAGTTTAAGGGCCTTGCTCAAAGGCTGAACAATGGCAAGTTGGTGGTGCTGGAATCTGGAACCTTCCTCATTTGCCCCTTTGAACCAAAGTGAGTACATTACCAAACTTCAGAAGTAACCAGAATGCACAGGAGTGTGAAAAAAAAAACCATAGCAAAAAACTGTTTATTTAACTGAACTGAACAAAACCTGTACATTATATTAAATAATATTAAAATATTTAAATTAAAGCAAATATTATATAACTTACAATATATAACCTCAGGTCAAAGGTAGAAATAATACAGGATGACTTTTGAATGCCAGTTTAAGTAACTGGGCCTGATGCTACTCGAACATTCTAGAAACTTCTCAAATTTCATACAGTATCTGAATGAAACCAAAATAGCACTCAGTGTACACGGGCGCCCCCTGTGGTTCAATGTGAAAACTGCTACACTAAAGACTTGTTTCCCCCCCCCCCCCATTTACAGTAGTCATTGCACACATACATGACACTACGTTCTTGTAGAAAGAGCACAAAAAAAATCTATTGAAATTCTGCACAATCAAAAGTCCAGGTTTGACTTCTCATACAATAGGTGTTATTCTAAATGACGTGCTGTTAATCAACCCACTAGCAAACCATTCAAAGATGCTGTTTATATTGTACCAAATTCTGGAGTTCTATCAATAATATAAAGTTGTATTTACAATCGTGAGCATAGTATTTACTCCAATTTGGTTAGATTGAGCTATGGTAGGACATGCGGTCAACATTCACAAACTACAGGCAATTTGGGAACACCAATAAGCCTAATCTGCATGTCTTTGGACTGTGGAAGGAAATCGGAGTACCCAAAGGAAACCCACCAAGCACAGGGAGAACATACAAACTTCGTGCACACTTCATGCACATAGTCAAAAAAATCATATAGCTATTTATAACCGCTATGAAATGGCTCATATGAAATTAAGGCAACTTATACCATTATGAGTATCTACAGTCTGACAAATGTACAAAAAGAGAAGAAAAAAACATCAGACAAATGTTCAGATTTCCACTGGAATATACTTTATTTTTTTTGTAGAATAATAACTAGTACACTACATCTACTGATGTCTATACAGTCCCATGATAAGCGCTGTATAATCGTACAGAAGAGGGTATTGATCCACATGAAGGATGAAGGATGACTTCTAGAACACTGACAAAAGTGTGAGCAAGAGAGGAGAGGAAGACTGTGAGCATGTTGTTCCCTGATTGCATCATTCAATCATTTGTCAATTTCAGTAAAAGTCCTACAGGGAGAGAAATGTGAGCATTCGTTGGATTCAGGGGGAATCTGATTTCAGAGTTAATCAAAGGTATGAGAGGAAGAAACTGTTCTGAGATCAGCAGTGTTTTTATTGAAGATTTCCAACTAAAGGTATGTGCAAAATATTTAGGGGGGAAAATACAGCAAGTCTGTAGAGTAGCACTGATGCTTATGGTTCAAACTTAGGGACAATTAGACCTCAATTATTTTTTACAAGTTTAAACTTCTTTGCTGGGACTTCAGAAAATCCAAACATATAATTTCTTGTTTCATTTCAAGCAAAATGATTTTTTTTCCCAATAATGTTTCAGAAGGAATAAATAATGACTGAATAAATACATAATAAATAATTAAATAAATAATGAATAAATAAGAACAATTAGGTAAATAAATAATATGCAATTAAATACATACAACATGATCAAACATACGTGGGTTTTTGCAGCCTGGTTTCAAAGGGCAGGTACTGACAAAAGCAATGATTATAATAATAATAATAATAATAATAACTGTACAGAACTAATGCACTAAATTAGTCAAAGCTCTAAATAGCCATACAACCATGTATGCAATCCCCATAGCCAAGGAAAGTGGCATAGTGCCCGAAATGATACATTTCTGCATACAGGTGTATCCGATATGAAACAGTCAAGGAGAGCAGAGAATAAAGAAGGAGTCGAAGAGAAATTTACATTTGTATATGCATTACGTTTGTATATGCATGTGTGTGTGAGTTGGCCAGGTGCTCGTAATATGAAAGTCTCCTCTGCTGCATCATGCTAACCTTTCCACATACAAAGCCTTATATCGTATAGGTTTGGATATACAGTGCATAGTTTACAGCCAGAGCTTGCAGTTTACACCTTTACACATCAACATCCCGGTGTATACGTACTGTATAATACATCTTATAGAAAAGCACACAGTTCTGTTTTTCACTAGTGAAAAACATGAGATAAATATCATGAATATTATTAATACAGTCTGTGTTTGTTCTTGCGTTTGTTTGTTCGTTCGTGTGTATATCTGTCTTTGGAAGGGGATGGGGAAAAATATTACAGAATGTCTTCGCCGTCCATGGAGTCACTGGTCACTTCCTGTTGGCTTACGTTCGATGTTGATCTCGTCACTTCTGCTGACCCTTGTTTTTTGTTATTTATGCAATTTGGAAGAATTTCAGGCCATAAAAGTGCTTTGTTTTGTTCTCCTGGCTTTAAGCGTCCGTTTCGTTTCTAACACACAGGTAACTGTTAGACAGGTTCCTTTGCTCTTCTTTTTTTGGCTGCTTTGTTTAATTTAATTATGTGTTACCAGTATCTGATGTACTGTAATCATCATCTGATGTGATGTGCTGGAAAAATTGTGAATGATAGTCGAATCTCAGTGCTCCATCGGTGAATGCTAAGGAAAGGGTCTGCTGCTAAGAACCCTAACCTTCTTGCAATCTACAGGCACACAAACACTCACACATCCACTCAAATACTACAGGCGATTTGAAAACGCCAATCAGCCTACAATGCATGTCTTTGGACTCTGGGAGGAAACCGGAGAACCTGGAGGAAACCCACTAAGTCCGGGGAGAACATGCAACATCCACGCACACAGACCAGGGGCTAGATAAAAACCCCCAACCTCCAACCCTGGAGGTGTGCTGCAAAATTGCTAATCTTGGCTATGATAACACCTTTTTATTTATAATAATTACTTATTTACCACAGATATGAGGAGTCTGAAGTGTCGTCTTAATTGGTCTTTTCTTTGATTTTCCATCCATCCTTTAATTGATCTGTTACTGTTCCCATCACTCGTCAGAAGCCAGGGCTCTCATAGCTGCTGTGACTGTAGTAGCTGTGCGCTTGACTGGGGCTTCGTGAGTGACTGCTGCTCCTGCTCCTGCCCCTGCTCCTGCTCCGACTTTTACTCCTGCTTTTGCTCCGGCTTCGGCTCCTGCTCCGACTGTAGCTACTGTAGCTGTCGTAGCTCCGGCTTCGGCTCCAGCTTCGGCTGGAGCTACTGTAGCTGCTCAGAGAGCTAGAGGAAGATGGACTTGGCCTGTAGTATGGTATCGGCCTCTTGCGTGCACTATAGAGAGATAAACATTAGGCACGTTAGGCAATGCCACATTATAGTAAGTATCTTTAAAACCACTGGGATGAACTATACATGCAACTATAATGTAATCAATGATTTCAAAAAGTTACTAATTCTCAGAAAAGCTGAGTAAAGGATATTAAATGTTTGAAGCCAGATAAAGTTTGAGTGGGTTAATTTACTATTAATATGGTGGTAATAAGGCATATCTGTGAACCCTAGCACACTAAATGTTTTGTTGGTTGAAACCAACATCTATGCAGTCTGATGGTAAAAAAAATACAATGTAATTGGCTTAATCACTGTATGAAAGTACTACTAATACTATTGGATTTGAGTCTTACAGAAATGTTGTAAATTAATTATATAGACCTCTGACTGATAGAAAGCATTGACACTGGACACTCCGGTAAATAAAAGTGGTCTTATTAGAATATTCTCTCTGTATAAAGAGGAATACAGCCACAGTAATTACAATATAGTTGCATGTATAGTTCATGTGTCAATGCACAATCATTAAATGTACTTTATTTATGACAGAAACAGAGATAATAATTTTAGGTAATGCTGTCAGAGGAAGCCGTAATGCTGTGATTAGAATAAAAAAGACTGAGTGGCTGCATGTGTTAATCCGGGTTAATACATTCGCCCCTAATTATAGAGTTATATAAAAAGACAGACAAAGATGCATAATTTGTTAATATCGTACATTCACACACATAATCATTTATAAGCAGTAGGTCACCTCGAAGCACCCACACTGCTTGTGCTGCTGCCAAGCAAAGTGCTGTTAACTGGTACAGATACGGATATTTTAAATTCTAATTAGAAGTGAGGAAGAAACAGACTCAAGGGTTTGTCAGGAGGTTTGTACAGAATGGAAATCTTTTAGAATTTATATTATTATAAACACACCAAATGAAGAAAAAAAAACATCCCACAGACGTTTGTTTTATTTATTTAAGTTATTATTATTATTATTATTATTATTATTATCATTAATATTTAGACTTACTTTGCAGGGTTGTTGCATTATGCTTTGTTGCATATTGATCCACTAGTTTAAACACATAGATTTAAATTTCAAAACCTCTAGACTTCCCCTTTATCTGTTAATCGTGTGGTAGAGTTAGTATTCATCAGATGCCAGTAAACACTGAAGCAACTTTGATTAAAGAAAAAAAGACGCAGTTAGGATGTTGGTTTTGGTACTGTAAAGACATCGTGTGTCGCAGCTTCACCAAATTGATTCACAAGGAGACGAGGCCTAGGAGAGTCCTGCTGCTGGGAAACAGTTACCACGGTAACCCTGCCTCCACATTCCGATACCAAGGTCTGCTGAACACCTTCGTACAGAAGTAAAAATGTGAGCTGACCTGATTCAGGCATGTTGATCCAGAAACACAGGAAATACATGTCAGCATGAAAATAATGCAGATGTGTAGGCTGCTGTTTTACCTGAGACAGATGATGAAAGACTGAGCAAAAGTCATTTGAATTATTTAAATTTGGTTAAATTAATCTCAACAGATTATAGACACCACATCAGAGCAAATCTTGTTTTTGTATTTATTATATACTCTCCTCTATGTGATTTTTACTGTATGACTGGAAGGCTGACAGTAAACAGAGTCGCCACTAGATGTCGCTGTATGTTAAAATAATAATCCTTGTACAATCACAAGGATTTCAATCTAAAACCCATACTTATGAATGTTGTCTTAACATTTTGTCACGGAAAAGAAGATGAATTACAGAAACCCCTTTGTAGAGCATGCTTCTGAAGGAAATTTTTTGTCTTTGACCAGATTTACAAATACCCAGGTTTATTTTTCTTTTTTAACATGCTGCCATCCAACACAAAAACATTTAAACAATATTTTAAATATAATTATTTTTTTTTTTTTAAAAAGTACTAAAATGACATAGGAACCTTTGTCTGACCATGATGAAAAACCCAGACTCTATATACATAGATATGCTAGCCCCTTTGCTCCTCCATACTCCTGCCATCGCTAGCTAGCTAGTCACAAATGGTAGTAAACTACCTCATATTTGTCAAAGACTGACACACAGGTAACTGTTAGACATTTGCATAAACATTTTGATATGAATTGTAAAACTCTCACATTGTATATCAAACCAAACAATCAAAATTATTTTCTTAATCACCAGCATAACGTAAATTGGCTACAAATTCCAAAATTGCCCGCACATTCCAGACTGAAAGTAATAAGACAGTCTTACAAAATCATAATTAAGCCAGTTTTGTATTCAGAAGGACTTTATGTTTTGCCTTAGATTTATATTCTGACAAATCTGGAGTGACGTGTAATTTGCACTATTTCATATTGAATTTAATTTATACAGTTTAATAATAACTTAGCAAGTCACAAGCACAGGCACTAACTAGTCAGGGAAATAATTAGCTTAGCCGACTAGCTAGCAATGACTTTGTTTTGTAAATGATTCAATTTATTGGGTGATTTTATTCATTTCAGCTTGCTCTCAAAGACATTATTAGTATTATTTATTCGCCTAGGTGACATTTGCTGGCTAATTTTGGTCACTAACAGCCAAAATCAGTTGCTAATACCTGAGCAAATCAAAGAAAATGGAGTTGCCAATTTAAAACCATGTGTCTGGAAAGCAGAATTTACAAAGAATTTTTTTAAAATACATAAGGCGAATTAAAGGTATCAATATATTGAATTAAATGTTTTTAGTAAGGGTCAAATGGCCAAACTAACACAATGCCTGGCCAAAAAAAAAAAAAAAAAAATGCTGTATAATCTATGATTACAGCACACAATGTGGTGGCCAGTTCATGAATCCTGGAATATGCCAGTGCCATCATGGAAGATAAACTCCACTACACACTTGATATGACCATACCCTGGTCACTCAGTACATTCAGGTCGTCAGCTGACTATTACATTGCCACATAATGTTGCTGAGCCTAGATCTGACCATCTAAGACCACCCAAGATCATACCAAAGGCTTGAATAGTTGCATGATGGGTGCATCACTTCATTCGTGAGCTTTCCTTCATAAAATTTATACTCATCGCTCTGGAATAGGGTCAACCTGGACTTATCAGATCATGTGACCTTTTTCCATAGCTTCAAATCCCAATCTTTTTGATGCCTAGCAAATTCAAGACTTTTTTTTTCTGATTAACTTCACTAACAAGTGGTTTTCTTATGGCCACACAGCTGTTTTTTATCCAATCCTTAGCGTTCTTATCACATTGTGTGTGGGTGTAGAAATGCTCTTATTTTTCGCTATTAAACATATCTATGGTTTTTCCTGTTAATTTTTTTATCATGCAACTTCACCAAGTGATTAAGTGATCACATGATTTATTCATGATTTTTTTTTTTCCGACCACATTTCTTCCACTAACTTGATGCTTCAGTACTATCCTTCCAGGTTTTAATAATGTGCTTAATTTTTTTAAACCAGCCATTTCAAATCTCCTTAGCTTTCTTCTTTGCTTGATGTTGCCCAATAATTGATCCTTCTTGAATGTTGAATTTTTTGGCCAGGCAGTGTAGAAATCACATTACTTATAATCATCTCAGAAACCACCTATACACTGCTGGAATACAACTGTATCAGAGTTAGCAGGAACTGTATTTACCTGGTGATTCTGCGTGCCTCCATAAAGCTGGGCGAGTCTCTCCTCCTCTTACGGATGGGAGAATAACTGCGGGATCGTCGGCGAGTTCTCTCAGCGTCAGAGTAGTGAGGACTGTCCCGCTCCCTATACGTGCGGCAGAAGAGATAATGATTAAGGTGTGTCCAAATTCTCTTCAAATGTGTATGCTCCCACATAAAGAAAAGACAATTTCTCATCCTTTTTTAATTGACATGTAGTGCAGCACACACAGCAGTATCTTTAATATTTAAATCTCGGATTTTTGCATGCATCTCTTGTTAGCCTACAAAATTGCGAGATGTGTTGTAAGCATAGACTGTAAGACATTGTGTAAAATGACTCTTAGTAATGAGGCATGTACCTAGAGTTGTTCTGGCGAGTATGTGGGGACTTGGTCTTGCTTTGTGTGTGCTCTCGTGATTTTGAGCATGAAGAAGAGCGAACACTGCTCCATGAGCTGCTTCGTTGCTGTAGGCTTGATTTGCTCTTCTTGCGGCTGGTCGTGCGCCGGTGTGAAGTTGGTGATGCTGACACACTGCGCTGTCGGTTCTGGGCCCTACTCTGATGACGCCTTTTAGATGAATGAGACCCTTTTGCTCTGCAAAAAATTATGATAGACAACATGTTTATCGGGCCATTTTGACGACAAATTGACCTGTGCATAGTACACCAAAAGTCACATCATGATCTACTTAGAAATGAATAAAATGGAAGATACTGTAGATAGGTCTCACTTTTTCACATGTGTGCTCTTGGCTTTAGACTGGAGATCAAGTTGGGAGTCACTGCTATGGGCAGGAGAGTGGCAGCTCCGTCCTGCCCGTTTCCCTGATGACTCAGAGGACAGCTTGCCACCTCGCTGCCGCTCATCTCCCTTTCCTGCCTCTCCCATCTGGGCATGTGTCTGCTGTCGTCCAGGGCTCCTACAGAGGGCACTGTGGCTCTTCGCTTCTCTTACATTAGGCGAGGTCTGCCTCTGCACTTCATTCGGTAAGGAAGAAGCCTGTGACCGTAAGTTCTGTAGATGTATAATAACCAGAAAAAAAGGAAAAAGAAAAAAAGGAAAAAAAAAATGACACAAATACACAAAAATTAGAATCTTTTTCACTTGGGTGAATGTGATGGTGTACTTGCCAAAAAAGGGCAAATATCTAAAAGAAAAGAGCTAGAAGTTTTCTGGATATGGCTTATAGACAGTCCTCTATGGTGCAGCGCATGCAATACTTGGCATGCAAAACCATAATGAGCTGGAAATTATAATCCCGAAAGAAAAGAAGAGGAAAGAAAGGGAAAACGTGAAAAAAAACTGTGAACCAAATCAAGAACAGGAGAACAGAGAGTGAAAAGAGAGAGCGAAAGAGACCAAAGAGCTGAGTGGAAAAGGAGGACTTTGTCAATTTTTTTTTTTAAGAAATGGCTACAAACAGAAATAAAGTGAAAAATAAGTACTAGAACGAAAAATTAAAAATAATTTTTTAAAAATCAGACAACTTGACAGAACATCACAGAAATGGAAGGAACAAAATTAAAGATTCACAATTATAGAGTCACTCGAATTAGAAAACAATTGGTCTTCTATTCAAAAGTAAATTTCTGCTTGAGGATTGCTTTTCCTGCAGACAATTGCTGAGATGTGAACAGCGACCCATTTCCTTTTTTTTTTCTTTTTTTTTTTAATGGCTACTCTGTTTTAACTCCCTTTTGGTTAACATCCACTTACCAATAAAGTGGCATTCCCTCCTTTAGTAGGTAAGGTATGAAGAGAAGGGAAAAGTGGGGCAACATAAGTGCATCATTAGATTCACAAAATGCAAGAGAAAAAGACACAACACCCTTCCCTGGTAGTGAGCATGAGACAATACATGGAATCAAACTCAAAAAGACACACCAAATGAAATCATTTCAAAATAAAGAAATAAACATTTAGGCCTAAAGAAAAATAAAATGACAGGATGGGCTTTGGGCACTCTTTTCAGAACTACTCGCTTTCAAAGTAGCAAATGATTCTGATGATCTGATAGACGCATACAGACTAAGAGGGAAAAAAAATAATTTATCAGCTGACAATTAATTTATTTTAGTGAACATGCAAAGTTTTAAATAAACATACTTTTCAATACTTTCACATTAAATTTCTGCGTCATTGCAACTGACCTTTTAATGAATACCCACAATATTTATGGATGTGCCCGTTAAAACCTGAGACTTCTGCCTGACCAGCCTGAAGCCAGGGCTCAAAAACAGTTTCTCGATTTTAATAATTTTCTTTGCAAAAATGATAAGAATTACCCCTAAAATGCTGTCTTTGACCACCACTACTCTGCACTCACACCAATGGCAAGGAGTCAAAGTGACCCGAAGTCATTACTTTGCAATTATAACGGCTGAACCACACATGACAGGAGGCAGAGTGACCATTAGTGACATGAAGTAGGCGAGGAGAATGATATCAAGTAGGCAGAGGAAAAATAAAAGTTAACTGTTTTGGCAACTATGAACAGAAGGAATATTTTCAATATCAACTTTTTTCTGACATATTTGTTCCTAATTGTAGCACAACTGTGATAATTGCTGTGCTCCTATGGGCTTAATGTGTTTCCATTTAATTTTTGTAGATAAGTCACTTAAGGTTAGTAAAGAAGGTTAGATATTGTAAAGAGCTAAAAAATTGTAGAGAATGATGACCTACTGTACGTTGGATGCACATGTTATAAAGAAAATGCATATTTCCTGTACATTTAATTTATTTTTAGCCAGAACCCAGCAGGAAACGTAACACTAACTCATAAGAATCGTATTACAGCAGGTTGAGACTTTGTTCTGCCAAAACACATCGGGGTGACATTGTCTTTAAAAATTAGAACAGTGTTTTTTTGGTATAAGGTTGAATGAATGACCCTAACACAATGGACACTTTTATGGACACTAATATTTCACTAATAATGAGAATAACAGCCCAACCGGAATAAAAATGGAGCATGTACAGTACACACCTAGGTCGGAATAGTCTTGCCCGATCCAATCCGATCTGAATGAATGAAAGGGTGGTGTAAACCTTTGATAATCTGTTTAATAGGTAAACAGTTGCCATGGATACGCTTACTCTAACTTTTTCTGTTGGAATAAATATATTCTCCCCTCACATTTTTTGTGGTTTGCCCCACATGACATTTCTGGAAAGGACATTTTGCTTCCATTCCTAATTAAACTGATCAATTCCTAATCAATTCCCTACCAACAGTCTTACCTTTCATCTACTGGATGTCTGGCTGAGAAAATGGTACTGATTGGCTCCTTAATGTTACATAAAAATTTCATACATACATTTCATACATACTGCAAGTAAAGCATCTAACCAATCACAGATGAGACTGAATTCCTGTAACCAATCATAAGACAGGAAGTGAGATTTCTGAGAAAAGATGAAGGAAGTCTAACATCTAAGTTTAAAACCATATTTCCAGCAAATTAACGCCTCACAGTGGGCGGAACTACTTTGCGCATTGTCCAAATGCGTTACATACTGATGTATTGCTTTTAGATCAGCGTCCACCTAAACAGATACGTTGGAACCTCTGATACTGTAGGAATAATATTATTTACAAACATGATGCGGAACTTCTGTTCACACAATGTCAGACTGTATTGCATGTGGTCAATACAGCTTTAAGTCGCAACTAATGAACTTTTTTTTGTACACCATGCATTGGCACGTCTCTTGATTATTGTAGCATGTCTCCTAGTTTAATTTTCTTAAAAAAAAATACAGCAACGTTGCATCATGGCCCCCAAATGCAATGCTAGTGATAGTGATCAGTCTTGCTGGAGCACCTCATAAAGCTTTGCTAAATATCTGAAGTACTGTACAGTATATCCACTTAAAAATGGTGCACACCCAACATCCTAACTGCAGAGCATCCGCTTTACAGAACAGATCTCTGACTTTATGGTTCTCTCTCTCTCTCTCTCTCTCTCCACTGCATCCCAATTTATTGTCTAGGTAGAGGAGAATTGTCTAGTATTTTTGACTTGGACGAGTTATTTTATCGCACACATCATTTGACAAAGCAGTATACATGCATTTACTGGCATCAGCAGCAGGTTCCATGTAGGACTAGCGGTAAATACTCACCAACAAGACCCGGGTTTTGGCTTCGTGCAGAAAGAGAAGGAATAAAACCTGGATGATCATCTGGATAAGCATTTCATTTTATGGATGCATCTAATTTGTATTTGCAACATTACTGTATGTTAGGGTCATTCATTTAACATTATCTCACCAACACTGGTATAGCATCATTTAATTAATGTAATCTTAACAACAATAGGGTCCCAATACCTGTAACGTTTTGACAACCAAAAACTCCTGCTTTACTCCTGCAAATAAACTCCTATTTATTTGTGGAGGGTTTTTTTTTTTGCATTCTGTGGCTCGCTTGTGTAAATGTTGCACACGGGCAGAAAAAATAGGAATGTCCTCTAGCAACCCAAGCAGAGCAAGATGGAAAATCACTGCCGGTGTGAGCGCAGCAGAACTCTTTATTTGGTGGTAATCTCAAATCACACATTTTCAGGATGTAAAAGCTTTTAGGACTAATTAACAGAATAATCAACATTCACACACAATTATATAATCAACTTCTGTGTTTTATAGCAAAAGTTAGACTTTTGTACTGTAGCTTGAGAACTACAATAAAGAAAAGGAAAATAAATGTGTCAAACAATAATAAAAACGAATGTACCATAATTACCAAGAGACAAAAGGGATGCGGCACAGACATGAATGCATTCTAGTCAAACAAAAGAAGAACAGAGAGAGAGAGAGAGAGACGAGAAATGGACTTGAGGGGAGGGCAGTGTACTGACCACTTCAGCAATAGAGCAAAGCTAAACTGTAATGTTGGAAAAGAAGGTTTATAAACCATAGAGAACATATTACTAAGAAAGAAAAACAGAAGAAAAAAAAACAATGAAAAGTTATCCGCCAAAGTTTTTTTTTTTTTAAATATATATCATAGATAAAATGAGAAGAAAGAGAGAGAAACAGTCAAGCTAGGGTGCTTGTCACATTCTCATCTGCATAGAGACCACGTGCGTAGGCAGAGCATTACCTACCTTCCATTTCAATCAGAGACACGTATGCAATATTGACAGAACGAGAAAGGAAGAAAAAAGGAGGAGGGGGAAGGAGAAAGGAAAATTCTCCGCAGCGAAATGGGAAAAAGACAATGAGTTCTTTTTAGTATCCCAGTAGCTAATTACTTGGTCCACAAACTCAAAAAGGAGACCAAACCAACCAAAATGTTAGCCAAAATCAAATTTGACAANNNNAAAAACAACAAACAACAAAAAAGAAAAGAAAAAAGAATTCGGCATGAATAGCTCTTATTCGCTCTGACTAATGTACAGCCATGTTAAGGTTAAGAAAGTTAGGGCATCTAAATTACATTATGAGTCGAAATAGACAAAAACCAAACCCATGGTACAAACTGATCCTGCGAGAAGGAATGGAGAAGGGAATGAACATGCACACTGTGGTTGATGGGGCAAAAAGCATGTCAGGACGACAGAGAAGAGAGCCACACACACCACGGATGGATAGGAGGAGGTGGAGGGGGGTGTCGAGTGCTAGGATGAAGAACTAAATTCAGCACACTGGAAAAAAAAGGGACCCCAGTCATATATTCGGGATTTGTTTCGAATACTGTATATTAGTACACCAGAGAGGTTGGTCAGGTGGAATCCTGTCTGCTTTTAGAAATTGCCCACTTTTTTAGAAAAGTGAAAGATTTATTTTTGGGGATTTGTTATGAGCGTTTGGGATGTAAAATCTGTGTGTGCGTGTAAATGATTGTAAATGGCTTGGGTCCCTTTAGTGAAACACTTTCACTAAAATGCTGTCCTATTTATTTCCAAGTTTTCCATTTACTCCTAGACAGTATAAGATGTAGGAAACATCAGAAAGAAAACCGCAAATCATTTCCGGAGTTACTGGGACATAAAATCAACTGGTAGGGAAGGAAATTCAGTATTAAGAATGTGTAATGGATCTGCAAAAATAATGATATTTTTTTTAGCTTGTAATGTAAAACCTCTTGTGGGCTACAATGCGTTTAAGTTACTGCTATTTAAGGAAAACTCCAGCGCTTTTCAATCTAACTTTTCGTGTACTGAGAAAAGAACACATAGCTGTTTAAATTTCATAAATATAAGGAACGCACATAATTCTTCAGTGGTGTATATATTCTGTCTGTTGCAAATTGTACCTCTGCTGCAAAAAAAAAATAACACCAAATTAACAAAAAGCACCTTAGATTAGAGCCATTATGAAGGCTTTACATTTACATTTATGAATTTGGCAGATGCTTTGGGAAGTGCTTTAAAGTTTCCATGGAAACTTCAAAGCACCTCTGTAAGTCACTCTAGATAAGAGCATCTGCCAAATGCCTAAATGCCAGAATTGTTTTACAATGTAGAAAAATTTTGAATCAATAAAGACCATGGAATTAGAAGGCATGTCCAAACTTTTGATCGGTACTGTAGGATATGATAATGCAGTATGGGTGTAATAATATTACCAGCTTTGGCACTGATCAATGCAGGGGAAAGTAAGAAAAAAAACAGCACATTTAATTACTTTGTAATTTATAAGTGTTAACTTAAATGTTAAATTTGTCATTTCATTGTAAGCCTTGTTAATTTTCAACAATTCAATAATTTTCTTTCATTTTTCAAGCTTAAATTAAAAATACCATATTATTTCATTTTGTATGAATTTTTGTTACTTTGCAAATAAATGCAATTAACTGATTATTCAATCTAAACTTGTCTAATGTGAGCTAAAATAAATAGACACTGGTAGATTTTATTTTGTATTAATAAAACACTCTCGGTTACCATAAGTTCTGAGGACCGTGATTGGCGGGAAGGGGCGGAGTTTCTAGGCAGTGCCAGTTACATACGAGACTTTAAACCACATATGCCATCCGCTCAGATTTGAGATTTGATCTCAAGTTTGTTGCATTTCTAAGTCTTTTACTCTTGTTTACAGTGTTACCCCGGCATACGAATGGCCTGCCTAATGAATTTTTCGCCTTAAGAACTGAAATTTTGCAAGAGATTTGCCTCGGCAAAGTAAGCATTTTCGGCACATGAGCAAACTAACTGAGCCGAACCGAACGCCGCATAAGTTGCATGCACTTCTGAGGGCCGTTCAAAAACTTGTTTGCGCCCGTGGAAAGCCAAACGAAGCAAGTTTTTGGTGCACGCTTTAGTGAAGGCATAGCACCATGGGTCCCAAGAATGTTAGGAAGGACAGTAGCAAGAATAAAAGGGAGACACTTTCAGTTTCATTTTTTAAGCAGAGGTTCTAAGATGAATCAAGAATTAAGGTTAAGTAAGGTTTAACGTCTATTTATTTGATATTTTACTACATTTTTTGACATGTTTTTCTAGATTGTTTTTAATTGCAAAAATATGATTAAAATTGATGATGTTGAGTGGAAATTGGTAACATTGGTAATATTTTTAGGCAGCTGGAATGGATTATCTGCATTTACTTTATTTCCTATGGCAAAATGCCTTTTCGCCTAATTTAACATTAATCGCCTAAATTTTACTCGCTTAAAATTGTATGCCGAGTTACCACTGTATTCTTGGACTAAAGGTTGCATATTTAAAATGTTAATTATATATTCAATTTCATTCAATCTTAAATGTGTTTGTAGGAAAAAGGTTTTCTGTTCTTTTCTCAGTAAGGAAAAACATTACATTTCTGGTCCATGTTAATAAGACACTCACTACAGACGTAGCAGATAGAGTTTGAAAAATGCTGGAATGTTTCAATTGCATCACTTTCAACCAACTGACTGGATACCACATGGTATAATGTACAGCGAGTTGGCATAAAAGTTTTAAACAAAAATAATAATAAATAATCACAAGCTTGTGAAGATTCCCTTTAATACAAATATACATATATTTTTCATCTAAAGCAGAGAAGAAACAGTGATCAGAGGTGACGCTGCCACTCAGAAGGTTACATGCAGGTCAGAGTGATAGTCCACAAGAAGCAAGTAATAAGCAGCTCGTTTCGAAACACCAGCTGTCGGGTTTGTGATCAGTCTGGAGGAAAAGGGGTCTACGGTGTTACTCAGAACATGAGCGTTCAAACTGTGTTGACAAGAAGAAACTCATACACGTACCCTCTTAACCTACTTGGTCCCGCTCCAAAGCATATGAGTGCTTTTTACACAAACAAGACAGAAAAGTTTGGGCATTTATTTATTTATTGAGTTTGTGTGTGGGAAGATACCACCTAAATTAAATAAAGGCAGAAATGAAAAGAGGAATGAAGCAAGCAAGTGAAACAAGTAAAAAAAAAACAGCACATATAATACCTTCTCAAAAGAACGCATGCAGGTCACTATGAGTAACTCCGACTAGTAGTTTAGGTATCGTTCATGGTCACAGTAATATTTTTGGTGTACGTTTTCGATACACTGATCATTTTCACACTTGTACTCACAAAATACTTGCTTGCTTTTGATTTCAGACTGAGAGAAATGAAATAAAGTAAATCAATCTTAACGTCAAATGGAAACCTGAAATGATAAATGCATTGGCCTTTTTTTTTCTCGCTTTTAATACTTTTTATCAAAACTCATCCAAATGAGGTTTACAAATCACAACCGACAGCCTTTTTAAACTTTTTTTCTTAATAAGGCGTTGAATTGATTTTTGTTAGGCACTTAATTGTGTCTGAAATGTATTATACAAGGGGCGTTCAAGTCAAACTGGGACTTGTGATGACTTTTTGTGAATGAAGACCAACAAAAAAAAGACTTTAAGCACAGTACGGTGATGAGACTCTTAGCCGCAGTAAAACATATGAATGCTGCAAAGTAGACGGTACATGTTCAGTTCTGGCACTCATTCCTGTAAACATTCAGTGAGTGGAAGCCTGATCCTTGAAAATCAACGGATAACTTGCGGGAGAGGCACATATGTCTGTGGCAGCTGTGTACACAATCATTCACAAGCATTTGCACATTACAGGAACTCGGTTTGGAGTCATTACCACATTCCGTGTACAGTCCTGCCCTAGCTTCAAGCCGTTTGCACATTAAAGGAGTTCCTGGGAGGCTAGTGTTCAAGATGTGAAGTAGGCGGTCAGATCTTGGCTTCGGAATACTGAGAAAACTTTCTACCTTGATGATATCCAAGCACTAGTAAAAAAACACTGAGATAAGTGCATCAGTGTAGCAGGGGATTATATAAAGAAACAACGTGGGTTATTACTCTCATAACTGCGTTCTGTTATTCTGGACAATCAAAAGTCCCGGTGTGACTTGAACACCCCTTGTATCGTCATCCGTTTTTCGTTTAAGCTGAGGAATGGTCAAATTGTTTTTGAATTTTAATTCTTGAGTGAAAGTGATTCATATTCCTTAGTAAGTCAACTGTGATCGTTTCCTTCTTTGGTTCATTTGCAACCTGTGATGCTTCAATATTAAAAACATTAAATTTGTTATCAACAGAAACTGATTAACTGGTGTTTGAAAAAGAAAAAAAAAACCTTACCCAACTAGCACAAAATCCAGCTGGGAATGCAAATAGTCATCAAACAGAGCCAAACAGGCAAAAGCAAGATACCAAAGAAAAAAAAAAAGAACTAACCAAAAAGTAAAAAGAAAAAACTGAGAGTGAGAACAAACAGTCAGGTCAGTTATGGGGCAGTGAGAGACAGAGCAAGAGAAACTATTTTGGATGAGGGAATTCGAGTGAATGGTGCAGGCGGAGGGCACAGAGGCAAAATAGAGGAGACTACATACATCGCTGCTTTTCTCGCCCTCTAGTCCGGAGTGTTTGCCGTTGCGAACACGTTCACTGTGGTGGCCGTTCTCCAGACTGGGACATGGAGATGCACTGGGACTAGACCTCTTCTGTCTTTCCGTCCTGTACTTCAGGTTGGACCTGCGTAGACATTATAAAATCCTCTCGTTAATCAGATGCACTCTGGGGATCTTAATAGGTTTGTAGTTACTTTTATTGAACAAGGTACAGAGACCAAAAGTATAATACATAATACATATAATATAATCATACAAGCATTTGGTGAGATAGACGTTTTTGTAATGCATTCACATATTTTGGTAGCGGTAAAATCTTTATGTTTTAAAAGTAATCATACTGTAACTTATGTTCTGCCTGAAACATATCTGAAAACTCAAATGCAGAGTGTGATGTCTGACGCCTCCCCCGTCGACACACCGGAAGGACGTCAGTATAAGCAGTTTTTTTTTTGTTTTTTTTTTAATCGGTCACTAACGAATTCTGTGTTGCCGGCGGCCCTATGTGCCGCTTGAGTGTTAAGGGTTAAGACTTTAGAAAAATCACTGTATAGCACCACAAATCTGGTTCCTCTTTAAGAGCAATTTCCGTGAAGGGCCTATGAGCATCTGAACGCACATTTGTATGTAAATATAAAGTCTTGGGACATATGGTACTTATCCAGAGCGACTTATGTTTATCTTATTATACAGTACATCTGAGCAGTTGAAGGTTAAGGATTACTGGGGGTTAAACCTGGGCCATGAGCCACCACCACACAGTCCTTGCATTGTTCAAGTATGAGGAAGAAATTAACTGTCAGAGATGAACAAATTTGTGAAGCACAAGACAACAAAAACAATCTGATGAAAAAGTTCAAAGTATCAGGTACTCTCACCATTAAGAGAGTCCTACATCACCATGGCCTGAAAGGGAAGATGCCTCTATAGTACTCCAACATTAGGATTAAAAAACTGAATTTTTTCTAAGGCCATAATGCTCAGCACTGTGGCTTTTTCTCAACTGTCTCCAATTCAACTGTAAAACATGGGAGTGGCGGCATCATGTTGTGTGTGCTGTGCTTACAAGCTGAATGGTACACCTCAAAAAATAGACAGAATCAAAAAAAGAAGGAAGAATTCTGAAGCATCACCTCAAGACGTCAGCCAGAAAGTTAAACAGTCTTACAGCAGGACAACAACCTGTAAATAGTGATGGGTCTTTCATGAACGATTCGTTCTTTTTGAACAAGTCTTTAACTTGACACAGAAAAACGAGTAGTCTCAGAGAGTGATTGGTTCATTTTTTACTGGGCGCGCACCGCAAAACCTCCGTAGGTTATGTACAGAAAACGAGTAGTAGAAATGAGTAATTACCTCTCGAGTCTTGGTCCGAATCGTTTGTTCTTTTGTCACGTGACTCCCATAGACGCTATTTAGTGCAATAGATTCAAAAGAACTAACGCTTCGGACCAGAAGATACTGTTGTATCTTTGATCTGTTGTAAAACAAAATAAAATTCATGTTTGCTTCAGCATTGGAAAACATATTGTTTTAGGCTAACTAATTATACACAATTCTTCGTTGTACGTGGTCTGGCTTTCAGATAAAGTCCTTCCATGCGCCATCTGGCGGATATTCAGTGAAGCACAACACATTTATTTAAATTCCAGAATGTTGCTTGCGGCAAGTCGCGGCACGGCACGTGCCGAATTGCGGCATCTCGCGCATTCTTAATGGCCACATCTGTAGCTGGCTAGCTAAAGTGAGGCAAAGCCGACAGCTAACAGTTTGACACCTACGATGGAGCTGTCACTCAGATTGTCCATGTCCCTAATTATGACTTAATATAATTTTAACTTATGAGTTACTTAAAAATTTACCCCCTTTTCACAGTTATCGTGTATAATGTATTTGTACTAGTTTGTGTCAGGCTGCAAATGTTTATGTCTCTTGTAAAGTTGGGTATTTTAATATGGGTCTCTATGGGGACTGAGTTGCTTTTAGAGCCAGTTTTGAGGAACTGCAAGTTTTGCGTTAATTTTTCTGAACTGGGAGTTGGTCCTTGATAAACGCACCAAGTGAATGACAGTTATTTGGGCAGCAGGTCCCACCCACATGGTCTCTGAACTAATGGTCAAATTTTTTTAAGCAAGCTTATAATGTTTTGGGTTGTATTCTTTATGTTTGTAGTATGCCCATGCTTAATGGCTTAGACTATTTGCATTATACAGGGTGTAATGGGAGCAACTGGTTTAATTACCAAAGTAATTAAAGACACTTACAGTGTTGCCATTCATTTAATTAATGTTCAATCCTCTCCCTATCAACATGTCATGGCATCATCTATAGGTCTTCCTTATTTTAGCTTCGGTAACTTAATAATCTCTTACTTCTCATATTTGCATCTGCCTTTGTGAGAAAAATGAAGCACATTTCTCTGGGTTTATTTATTGAATTAATCATTAAATAATCATTTCATTTTAAGACATTTTGCCAACCAATACAGGTTATTGCTATAATGTTATTGTTATTATACCGGGTATTGGAACCTGAATTTTTTTTTTTCATGAAAGTTAATCAATTATTAATTTTTACCATCTTATAAAGCCACATTTTCCTTAAAATAAGCCACAATTATCCAGAGCAACTTACATTTTTATATCCATGCAGTTAAGGATTAAGGACATTGCTCTAGGGTCCCGACTTGGTGGTTGTGGGTTTTAAACCTGGGATCTTCCGAACCATAATCCAGTGCTTTAACCACTGAGCTACCTCTAATCTGTAGGGGCTATTTGCATCACTGTAAAGTGATTTCTTCTTTATCCATAAAACATACCAATGCCGAAAGCTATTCAACATTATAGCTGTAATGTCCTTTGTCTAAAAACTTATGTAGTGTTCACTCCTATCTGTCCAGCCATGTCTAAACCATGTCATTTTGTTATCTATGTAGATATCGCTTCTATCTATGTAATGCCTATAAGGTTTTGCGACCTTTTAAAGCATCTGAACACAGCCGATGAGTTTACATTTTAGATTTCTGATGAAAATAAATCTATACTTGATTTGCACATTCATATTATCAACTGCATGAACTTCACTTGTGTTTAAAATACTTTAAAATACTGTTTCTCAGTAACTTCTCAGTAAAATATCCAAGTCACTTTCTTTGTGGAGTACTTATTCTTTCATCTCCACTGTTGATGTCGCTAACACTAGCGCTAGTTTTCAAACATCTCTACGAAAACAGGAAATCACAACATTAAAAAAAAGTGGAATTCTATTTTGCAATTAAACTGCTTTTACAGTGTGCATGCTTAAATTACTTCCACACAGAAGTAAAAGGAGAAGCAAACTTTTACATTTAGGGGTAATTTGGAATTACTGCAAGCAGGTATCATACTTGGGGAGGGGGTGTGGCTTAAAGTGTAAAGCTGAAATTTGATATTAGAAAAGCTTTGGATGATGATAAAGTTCATATGTAATGAGCCGTTTGATGAAACGTTATGTAGGAAGACTGAAACAAAGATCTGTTGATAAGAGGGTGTGATAATATAGACCAACCTGGAGCCTGTCACATTTCATTTAGGATTGGCCCTGTGTGTGTGTGTGTGTGTTGAAACAGAGTGAGAGATTTATGGATATAACAACTTATGAAATTGTCCTGAACATGAACATAGTGCAAAACTTAAGAATCTTTTAGATTGTCTAAAAGATAAAAAATTCTGCAATCAAACTCAAACTATTTAGGCATTGGAAAAGAGGAAAAACCCTGGCATAAATTTTCTTGTTCCATGGTGCTGTTGCTAATTATTAACCTTGTCTTCTTTCATCTGTTAGATTATATGATAAGAGCTGTTTCTAGTAAAACAAAACATAAACTGCAAATCAACAGCAAAGGACAGCTTATACAGTAGGATCACCTGATATCTGGATAGGAAAAAGGCACCACTTTGTTCAGGCTCACACGGTATCATCATGGCCAAACCACCCATACCAGTGTCCGGTAGGCAATTTGTTTTACAGTAGATTTGCTAATGTCTATTTCAGCCATACACTTGATTATTTGTGTAGATTTTTAATTGCACTGGTTGCGTTCTCCTCAAACTATTTAGGTATTGGAGGAGAGGAGAGAAAAACCCTGTCATAATTTTTCCAGTGCCAAGGGTCCCAATATTCTAATGTTAGTTTGGTTAATGTCGGTTCTTTCTGCATGTTCTAACTGTTAAGTAGTCAGGTCAGTTTTATTAGGTGGCTTTAGAGGACTTTTTAAATATAATGTAAAATAAATCCATAGTCCAAGTACTGAAGAACCTTTATTCTAATGGCAGTATATATGTTTCTCTAATCAGATATCTTTCTTCACAGGCCCCATTCCATGTTTCACCTCATTATGTAAGAACAGCATATCCCATAATCCTTTGCAACATTGGGATAATTGGGGTTTTGTTAAGTGAGCTACAGTAGGACGCTGTGGTAAACCATTCAACCAATTTATTTTGCATGTCTTCACAGGTTATACCATATAAAACAATTATTCAGGGTGGGCTTTTCCCAGGCAGAAGCATCACCATACAGGGCTGTGTCAACCACAATGCTGACAGGTTTGGATTACCGGTGCAAAGACACAGCAAATATTTTTTCTCTTTTAGACAGAGAGATACGTTCTTGTACCTGAAGGAAATTTCAAATTAACTGAAACCAATGCTGTATTATAGTATAGTATATTCTTATATTCTTCTCAGGTTCTGCATCAACCTGCGGTATATCTCTGGCATTGCGTTCCACTTCAACCCGCGTTTCAGCGAGAACGCAGTGGTGCGTAACAGCCTGATTAAGAAGAGATGGGGTCGTGAGGAGAGAAGCGGTGGCCTGCCCTTCTATAGAGGCCACCAGTTTATGGTAACCAAACCCTGTCTGCAGTTGTAAAGAGGTCAGCATGATCCTGTTTAGCTGTTTAAAGAGTTACAATGGAAGTGCAGGAAGTTGTACTGTAAATAAAATCTTTTAAAGTGTAAGGCAGTGGTTAGCACCGTCACCACCCACAGTCCAAAGACATGCGGTGTCCCATAATATAGGATCGGGTGTGTGAGTGTGTGTGCTTTTGTTCTGCAATAGGTTGGCACCCATCCAGGTGTACAACAGGTGTATCTTGTGCCCTAAGTTTCCTGGGATAGGTTCTGTGACCCTACACTCAAGAAAGAAAGAAAAAAGAAAAAAATTTTGGTCTTGTGTCACTTTTACATATTGATATTGTGTCTATTTTACTATTTCACTTTGCAATTTCTACTTCATGACTTTTAAATGCAGTGTGATGATTTAATATGATATAATTTTTGCACAGAATTATAATGTGTGGACCCTCCCTTGAACCCATATGTTTTTAACCATTTTACAGTGCTTAAGATAGTTGCAAATATATTTATGTAGCATTTAGATAAAGGTGGCATGGTGGCGTACTGGTTAGCACTATTGCGTTGGACGTTCAGGGTCTGGGTTTGATTCCCGCCTCAAGGTTTGTGTTTGCATGTTCTCCCTGTGCTTGGTGGGTTTCCTCTGGGTGCTCTGGTTTCCTCCCAAAGACATGCAGATTAGGCTAATTGGCATTCCCAAAATTGCCCGTAGTGTGTGAATGAGCATGTGTGTGTGCCCTGCAGTGGATTGGCACCCCATCCAGCGTGTACCCCGTTTTCTGGGATAGGCTCCAGGCTCCCGGTGACCCTGTATACAGGATAAAGTAGTATAGACAATGAGTCAGTGAGTGAGTGAGCTTTTATACAGATTTTATATACTTATAAATACGTTTTTTGTCCTAAAAAGCCACAATCCACAAATAAACACAAACTTTTTTTATGATGCATATTTTTGCAGTTCAATTTAAATTAGAATTTTAAATGATACTAAAAAGTATCCATCTGGCTTAGACATCCATTTTAGGAACACAACATATAACCCATAGAGTTCACTGTGCACCGTGTAACCTCCTGTCCTTTAATATCATTAATCTATTCATATTTATTATAGGCTGAAGGTCAGAGATTATGAAGGTCACACTGAGTAAAACATACATGATTACGGATGTTAAATTTCAGACTTATATTCTTTGCAGGTGAACATCACATGTTACAATCAGTGCTACGGGATCTCAGTGAACGGCGCACAAATGTTCACCTACAACCATCGTCACTCCCAGCTTCAGCAGATCGACATCCTGGAGGTTGATGGAGACATCAGTGTCTATTCTGTCACAGTTTAAGGAAAGATTGTAATGTGTAATGCTTTAAAGTAAAAACTGTTTAACGCAGTATAATAACACACTACACTAACAAAGCTTAAACTACAGCATATTGTACTAATATAGTAAAACCTACATACTGAAACAAACCACTAAAAGCTTTCACCTGAAGTAGCAAAGGAGCTCCATCTGGCTTGTGGCATTTAATAAAAAAATTTAAAAAAATAAAAAAACATTGCTTCAGTTATTTTAGTGACTCAGCACTAAATGTATCAAGTATTTGGAGGTAAAAAAATTGTTGAATGGCTAAGATTTGTAGCTACAATATGCATTACAGATAAACCCCAGTGACTCATTCGTCTTCTTTTTATGAATTTATGAATACACTTATTGTGGCTCTGTTATTCTTTTTTATCCTATACTTTCAATGCCATACTGTATGTTTTTCCTTGGACTAAAATTTTTGCTTTGAATATAGTCTTTTTTGCCACTTAAATTTCACTGTATGATGTATATGTGGTAATAAAAGCATTAAAAAATCAAGTATGATTATATAATTTTAGTATGATTACAAGATAGGAGCATAATATACCATTATTAATGTGCTGCTATTACTCCCGTAAAAATATTGTCTTCAAAAAGTTTGCAACATTACCATACAGGGACAGAATTCGCGCCTGAGAGTAAAACTGAGGAAGGGGCTGGGGTTGGAGGTCAGATTGTGAGAGAATTTGGGTTTTGTGTTATGACTAAGACAAAAAACTTGAGTCTGCTTGGGATAAGATTGGGGACATAATCTTGGACTGAGGATAGAGACAGGACAGGGATTTGCATTTAAGAGAAAAGACCGAGGCAGGAAATGGGTTTGGTGGTAAGTTTGAAACACTGGCCTCCCAGGAACTGCTTTAATGGCCCAAACATGCAGAAATAGCTTGGAGCGAAGTCAGGACTTTACAGGGGATGTGGCAATAACTTCCAGCCGAGTTTGTAATGTGCAAGTGGTGTTCAAGAATGTGTGTATAATTCCCCTAGACAGATGCATCTCTTCTGCAAGTTGGCAAGAAGTTATCCATCAATTTTCCAGAATCAGACGTTCCACTCTCCCGGATAATCTTCTGCTGAGTATTCTTTCAGGAGTTGAGGTTGAGTCTGATTCTTTTGTTTGCCAATTTTTTTTGTTTTGTTTTTACATTAATAACAGAGAAGCACCAGTTGACTGGCCAGTAACCAAAATTGGCTGGTTTTCAGAACTGATTCAGAACCAATTCTGTGCCGAGTGCACAAGCTTCCAAATGGTGTAAACGAAATGTGTTTTATGGTTTTACATTATCAAAAGTCGGATCAGCCTTTTTTTCCCAACTGAGGGAATTGGTCTCAAACCCACTCACTGTTTAAATGCTGCCCTTGGTTTTTAAGCGAGAAAACTAATATAAAGAACGGGCTACATTTAATTCCCTTTGTTCAATACAGTTGTAATGCTACTGAATAAAGCTAAAACGTTTGAGTTCTGCCAATTGTTTTATTATTATAAAGGTTTAAGCTCTTAAAATGGTAACAAAATCGGACAAAATGTAATATTGAATCAGTATATTTATAAAATCGTGATACAGAATTTAAAATAAATTGAATAGTCACCTAGGTATCATGATAATATCGTATTGGTGGTCACTGGTGATTTTATTCCTAATAGTGTCCACACTCATGGCAGGTCAATGGAAGGATTTTTTTAAAATATTGTAGGAAATACTTTGAGAACATTCTTGTAAATTAATTTAAAACTCTTTGTATATCACTAGAATATTTACCTTCATACTACATAAAGTTTTTAAAAAATTACTCATGTACAATTTTCGTTTATGTGATAAATATTGACATTTTAATATTTGCACAATCAAAATTCATGTACCATGCAATTGTAAGTATTTATGGAAGGGTGAAAAGCGTGTGCACCAGAAATGCAAACATTTCATAGGAATACTCAAGCATATTAAAATCAGGTCATGACTTAGAGTAATTAACATTACGATTAAATTGTTACTGATTAAGGTATAGCAGGACAAGTCAAATCCAAAGTCAGTTAAAAAACAGCAGAATGCAAAATAACAGATGTTAGAAAATGGGTAAAAAAAGACAAAACAGAACAAATTCAAGTGATTAATTAAAGCATGAATAAACCATAGAATTAATAAAAAACAGTGGAGCAGATTTTGCCTGGATAAGATTTTGCTGAGTATTCTGTCAGGAGGCGAGGTTGAGTCTAATGCAAACATGTACCAACAATCACCTGGTTCCTGATTAGAGCAGCCTTTTTGTAGTAAACAGGAACTTACATGGGTTTTTTTTTTAACCCTTTCATGCATAGTGTTCAAATTCGTGGCCAGTCAATAGAAGGCTTTTACACTATTTTATGGAAATAATAAATACAAATCACTTGAGAACATTACTGTAAAATAATTTAAACATTTGTATTTCTCTATTTATCTTTTCTACATAAAATTTTGATTTTTAAATATTTTGGACGTTGATTTGTTTATTGTCTCTTCCTTACTCATAAACAGTTTCCATTTATTTGTTAAATATTTGATATTTTGATGTTTAACATAATCAAAATGAATGTATTATGCAATTTTAAGTAAAAATAAATGTAACGATGAGTTACATGGTGTGTTGGTGTGATTGTCACACAAGGGGTGTTCAAGCTCACCCAGGACTTTTAATCGTGCATCCCCTGCTACACTATTGCACTTATCTCATCATTTAATTAGTATTTGCATACCATCAAAGTATTAAGTTTTCTCTGTATGCCAGCCTCCCACGGACTCCTTTTAATGGTCCAAACATGTGGAAATGGCTTGGAGTGAGGTCAGGGCATGTGGCAGTAACTCCCAGTTGAATTCCTGCAAGTGGTTTTGGTGAATGATTGTGTGCACAGTTCCCAAAGACAGATGCATTTCATTCGCAAGTTGCCGATAAGTTATCTGTTGATTTTCAAGGCTCAGGCGTTCCACTCTCTAAATGTTCACGAGCGACTGCAGTGATATCCAAGCTGCTTCAGGCAGGAGGTCAACTGGTTTTATGCCTTCATTCACAATAAGTATCCTGGTTTGTGGGGATATTTTATTCTTAAAGATTAGTTATTCTAATTATTCCTCAGAACCACTTTCAAAGTGTAAATCCAGTTTAAAATTGTATTTATTTATTTTATTTTATTTTTTATTCATTTATTTATGATTTAATTTATTCCCAATTAGAAACTCCCGTTTAGGGGTTTTATACAAGATGGCCTGTTTGAGGGGAAGACAATCACTCTAACAGGACGAGTCCTCGCAGGAGCAGCAGAGTGAGTATGTCAAACCTGTTACAAAACACTTTTTGTAACACAGATTGACAATTGGTCGTTGGATGAAATCTTTTTACATGACCTGTTTTTGCTAAATAAATGAATTCCGTCTAGTTGATCAAAAATGGATGCTAAATGGTTAACCATTTATAATTGATCCACAAGAGACCTTGGTTAACTAGAAACATTTTAATTGCATAAATAAGGAAGATTTAGAGTAATACAAATCATTTCAGAACACCAAGGTCTTTATATATCCTTTAGGTTCTAACATTGGTAGGCCACCGATATACTGTACAATTGCATTTTGTAAAATCCTACATTTGTTTACTGAAAAAAAAAGTTTTTTTTTTCTTTGTGACTTGATGAGATGTTGGTCAAGAAATAATTTAGCACAACATTGTATATATATATACAATATTTACAAGATTTCTTGCACCGTCTGCCTGCCTCCTGTGTGAATGTGATCTCTATGGACGGAGGTGTCGAGATCACATCCATCTCTTTCCAAAATCCAGTAGTGAGTATCAACTGAAGCAGGATTTTATATTCATTATATAATAGAAATTGCAATTTCTATTCAGAATTTACTGTAAATATGGCATTGTGTATTTACAGGCCTCGTTGGTAGCACAAC
>JAOVVB010000031.1:6489195-6503170 GCA_028570985.1 Heterobranchus longifilis | reverse complement strand
TTGGAGTTCAGGAGATTGTCTTGACCAGGACCACACCCCTAAATGCATTGAAGCAACTGCCATGTGATTGGTTGATTTGATAATTGCATTAATGAGAAATTGAACAGGTGAGTGTATATTATATAATATTATAAGCAAGAATTTATCATTATGCATGTTCATGTGAGAGACTGTAACCTGCGTTGCATTGTGAATATTGAATAATAATCATTTCAAATAAATATTTTATAGTAACAGAGTAAGGTCTCACACACACACACACACACACACATACTCACACACACACCAACACACGCACCTGTCTCTCTTGTGCTTCTTGCCACTCTTCTTTCTTTTTCCTCGCCGTGTAGGAGATGAGCTGTCAACTCTGTGCATCACATTAGGACAGACGGGAAAGAGGCATGAGACACAAAGACAAATCAAACGCAACCATTTCCACAACACAGTTGCACACACACACAATATATAATGTTGCACTCTTGGCAAATCTCTTTTCAATTGCCTGCCGTTGTTGCTCTTGCTCTGTGTAATCTTATAAAATATGTTTTCACTCTCTCACTTGTAACTTGTACCTTTGGTGCCACTTCTGCTTGTTCTCTTTCTCTTACCGCAATGCTTTAGATTGCCAATATACAATCCTCTCTCGTTCTCTTTCACCTTCGTATATCGCTGTTATTTTCCTGCTTGCTTATTTTGAGGAAGTACTCCAGCAAATAACTCACCATTCTGTCACTCACAACACTCACTCCATTATAAACACAACCCTGTCTTGTTAATACACCCATCTAATCCGGCCTAATCTTCAGACTACGAGGTAACAGCGATGTCTGATATGCAACTCAGCTTTGGAGGATCATGTACTGTACAGTATGTACTCAAATTGTACAAAAATGATATGCACCCTTCATGAAAAGTTTTTTTTTTATCTTGAGATGTTGTGTATTTTTAATATTTAGTTTTTAAGTAATGTAGTTAATAGTTAAAAAAAAAAAACATCCCTACAAATAACACATAGTGAAACATCCTCAGGAGAGCACAAGGGCAGGTCCTGTAATGTGTAACAGAAAAACGTGTAAATTAAAGACACTTGAGGGATTTGTGCATTTCCACCATGCAAAAGCAACATTTTATCTCCGGATAATAGGGCGAGTGCTTTACCACTGCGTTTTTCAGAAATGTTCAGACAACCTTGGTGAAAAATTAGCATGTGTAAAAGATTTCCATTGTTATGGAAATTTGTCATGTTTTACAAATAATATTAGATAAATAAACATTTCAATCATTATTTATTTTTAACAATTAGCTTTTTAAATAATTATACCTTTATTATGATACCCTAGAAAAAAGTATATAGGTGCAATATTACTGATGATTTTTGTTACAGAAGATATAATAAAATTTCTCTGGTGATTGAGAGTAATATCTGAATAATTCTATTTATCTAATACCGTCATTTCTGCCTATGCACTTAAAAGACACTAATAATTTATGATTCCTCTGAAAACAGGAATCGATGTAATGAAAAACAGCAGCTTTCGTGAAGAAACCAACCGACTGTGTCTTCTGCCCTTCTTCTTCTTTCTTTTCTTAGGTGGAGGAGAAGGAGAGCTGCTGGACTTCCTTTTGGCTCTGAGTATAAGAATACATGAAAGAACAAGAAATAATTCATGCAATTCAAGAAGCCATGCTGTTGTTTGAAAATTGTAGTCATTGTTTAAACTGCCTATCAGGACACATTCTGAAAAAAAAAAAAAAATCAAAGATGTAAATCATTGTGCGTTTTCATCAGTGATTTGTTAAATATTCTGATTTTGTGAAAAACTACATGGAAACACAATCATGGAGAGACCTGGACTCTCACCTCCTACATCACTTGTGATTCCATCAACTGTAATCACATCGACTGATTATAGAACTTTTTCTAAAAAACCTTTAAAAAAAAATCTGACCCTAGGGACTAGTTCGCTTCTTATTAAAAAGTCTGCACTTTTTGCCAGTCAAGTTTGGCCCTTTTGACATTTTCCTCTTTTTTTATACCTGACATTTTTGGCACCTTTTTTTTCTGCTAATAAGCCACAGTGTTTATATGAACCTGCAGCCGTCTCTGCTAGTGTTGTCAAAGCCTGACAATTTGCAAATTCACAATGCATAAACACAGCTGGATGAAAAACCCTACTTCTGAGGAGGCGAACGCTTGAGGTTGTTAAATAAGTCAGCGAATTTTGTCAGTCTGCATCTGTGAGCATGCTTCATTTTTAAATATGGTTCTTAAGTCTCAGGCACAAGAAAAATAGCCATTCACATTTGTGTTTCATAACATTAAAATGTTAAAAAAGATTTTTTTTTTTTTTTTTTTAGCATTAAAGCTTAAAGTCTATGACAAAAAAAAAATCCAGTCTCAAAATATTACAATATTTCCTAAGCTCAATCACAAATGCCCAACTTTAGAATAATATGTTAATTTATGCACTCAATACTTGCTTGGGGCATCAGAGATGCATGGAGGTGTTCAGTCTGTGGCACAGCCAAGGCATTATTGGAGACCACATTGCTTTAATACCAACCTTAAACTTGTCTGTATTTTTGGGTTGGGTGTTTCACATCTTCCTCTTGACAATAACCCATAGACTGGGTGTGAGGTTTAAGGTTATCTGAGTTGCCTGGACAATCAAGCACAGTAATATCTTGGTCGGCAACCAAGTTAGTGGCAATGTTGGCACTGTGGGAAAGTCCTGCTGGAAAAGCAAATCAGCATCTCCATGAAGACTGTCAGCAGATGGATGCATTAAATGCCCTAAAATCTCCTGAAAGATGTCTGCATTGACGTTGGACTTGATAAAACACAGTTGAGCAACATCAGTAAATGACATGGCTCCCCAAATCATCAGCAACTGTGAGAATTTCACACTTGACCTCAAGCAACTTGGATTCTGTGCCTCTCCTTTCTTCCTCCAACCTTTTAGAACTTGATTTCCAAAAAAACAATGCCAAATTTATTTTCATCTAAAAGAGAATTCTGGACCATGTGCATCAGTTTTAGCCCATTTCCTCAAATTTTCTGTGCATGGTGGCTCTTGTGGCACTGACTCCAGCCTCACTGTAAAGCTCTCCCGAGTTCATGAATTGGCACTGCCTGGCAATCTTCATAAGAATGCCTCAACCCCTGTTGCTTGTACACCTTCTCCTAACACACCTTTCATTTCTAGTCAGCTTTTCATGGATATTCTTCAGTACAACATCATCTGTGGTTTACCCACCTTGTGGAGGATGGGGATGATCATCTTCTGGACAACTGCGAAGTCAGCAGTCACTTCTACATTATACTACATGGTACGATCAAATACAGCAGTAGAGCCCTACACAGTAAGGTACACTAATCCCCATTGTTAGTGTATATGTCTGGCATATTGTACAACACGTTTGGGTACTAACTAACTATGGAAAGCCTTGCAATGCGTTTTCTTTCACTCTTTATTCTTCTGATCGATATAGTTTTCCATTTCCAAAGCATATACCCCTTGCAGGCATTTTTTAAAATTATTTCTACAGTTTCTTTTGAGGCTTTGTTATGTAAATGTAATATTCTTATGAGCCGCAACAGGAATAATTTTCCTGCATATCGGCTCTCGATAATTCAGCAACGCTGAGATGAATGCTGCCTGATTCTCACTGAATAGAAAATTATGAATAGAACCGATGTATGTAATGTGCCCTCCTGCCTTTTCACTTTCTCTCCAGCTCTCTCTCTCTCTCTTTCCCGCTTTGTCTGTCTGTCAACCAAAAAGATATGTAAAGTACATGTCTTGTTACCTATAGTCATCATGGGTGACTGAATCTCGATCGTAGTAGTCTCCATGCCATCTGTAGTCATCCTCATAGCCATCAGCGTACCCACTGCCCTCTGCATCCACTTCAACATCAGGGGGTAAAACTGTCACCCTGAGAATTGAGAGACTGGTTATTAAAAGTCAGCTGCTTCATGTTAACTAATATTTATTTATATTTGCTATATTTATATCATATTCATCCTATGCTGCCATGGTATCCAATCAAATCTACTACTCTTTAGAACAATATGTGATTCAACTTCACTTCTAGATTTCATGTTGATGTTTTAGTAGTAGAAATAAACTAGGGCTGTCAATATTAACGCATTAACGCATGTGATTAATATGGAAATGTTCATGTGTTATTATTTTTAATGCAAATTAATCATATTACCATGGTTGACCCTAATGGCTTCCCACAATCACAGCGCGGTTACTTAGATCAATGAGGAAACATCACCAGGTGTGCTGAACAGCAAGTTTCATTGTAAAAAGCTTCCAGATGAAGTTTTCCAGATAAAGATAAAAAGTTGTGTGCTGGAGCTACCTTCAAGGGAAACTATTTTTACAAAATGCCTGTGCTGTATGACACTGAAACGTGAATACAACACAGGCATTGTGTAAAAATGAAGCAGTTTCTTTTATTGCACTTACTGGAGACTACTGGACATCAAAATATTTTAAAATTGTGATTAATCACATTCTACGTTGTTCTTTCAGCTGCTCCCGGCAAGAGGTGGCCACTGCGGACTATCTGGTTCATACATACAAGCTTGGCACAGGTTTTACGCCCGAAGACCATCCTGACGCAACCCTCCCGTTTTATCCGGGTTTGGGACCGGCACTGCATTCAGTGGTTAGAGCACTGGTTGGGAATCAAACCCAGACATTTCGGCATGGCAGACGAAACACCTACCACGGAGCCACCAGTGCCCGATTAATCACACTCTGTAATTTACCTAAATGCAGCTCGTCAACGTTACTGTATGTGGTAATAGAATGATGTCAACTGATGACTTGAATCACATCTAGAGACTTTTTTTCATCTCTGTTGGCACAGGCATATTACAGCTTGTGAATAAGTGGTTCTGGGAGCATAAGAAATCATTTTTACACATCAATTGACCACATTGTGCACCGTAATCAAAGCTGAATGGAGTCAATTAAAATCTAAGAGTGTATTATTTTTGTATAGCTGTGTATTTATGTACGGTGATTATACACCATCGCATATTGTAGTGTAGTGAGTTTTATTAAACAGAAACATCGCTAGAATTAATTTTGGTTAATTTAAACCACAATAATTTAGAAAACACACAAATACAATCATAAATTTTTTTTATTGGGCTTTTCTTGCTTTGTTCAAGGTATCGCCATATTGGATCACTTGATCTGCAAGATCTAGCACAGGTTTTTGGACCGGATTCTCTTCCGCTCACCAACCAGCCAATTTCTCCAGACTTGGGACTGGAACACCTCAATGGCTGGTTATACATTTGAGTAATTGGGGTTAAGAGCCTTGCTTAAGGGCTTAACAATGGCGTCCCAGCGGTGGCAGGGCTCAGCCTTCTGATCAACGACCCAGAGCCTCAACCATCTGAGCCACATACAAGAATGCATACTTTCTAAGATTTTACTTTAGTTTTTTTACTAGTCCTGTCAATCGACTAAAAAAAATTATCATGACATAGATTGTGATTAATCACAATTAACCATCACAATCACAATTAATCACCACTGTAAAATACAGTGGAACATCGGCATACGAATGCCCTCCCAAATAAATTTTCACCTTAAGATTTGAAATTTTGCAAGAAATTTGCATTGGCATATGGAGCGTTTTGGCATCTTAGTTTAATCGAATGCCTGCCAAGTTGCGCGTGTGTCCAATAGCCGTTCAAAACTTGTGTCAGTGGAAAACCGAATGAAGCGAGTTTATGTTTTTGTTTTGTTTTTTTGGATTTTGTGCAAGATTTAGTGAAGACATAGCACTATGAATCCCAAAAGGACGGTAGCAAGAAGAAAAGAGAACAACTTTCAGTTTGACTAAAAAACTCCGTGAACTACTAGATTAGGAATTAAATCTTATCAGTGGGTTGACATTTCAAATCGAAACATATGCAACGAAAAATAAACCTCATAACCCAAAACGCAACCTTTCTTTTCTTCCTGTGCAAACACACTCTCAATATCACTCTGCTTTTGCTTTGTGTGCAATCTCTAATTGTTGCTTGTCATTTCTTATAATCAGTTATTGTCAGATTTGATTTCTCATATTCTTGGTTTTCCTTGTATGACAAGTAAGATAGTGACGGTTATCAAACTGCATCTATTATACACCCACACTCACATGGGATTTGTGCATAAAGAAGATTAGAAGGAACTCAACTACCTGCATAAAGCGTTAAGCATTTCGCATGTTAACAGCACGCTTTGCCCCACTTGCTCTTTAGCATCTATTCCCTTGCATATACTAGAGTCATTTTGCAGTGTTAGTATTGCAATGACACATGTGCTAGTCCTTTGTGATTTCTTTTGATGCTAAAACCAGCAAGCCTGCAGGGACGCTCAAGGACTTAACTTGAGGCTTAGAGGCGTAACCTTTTTGTCTACTCACTTTTCCACTGGGATTTGGTGGAACATCAATTCTTAGAATGGCAAACATTTAATAACTAGAGTTTGTATTATTATATTATTATAAGGTGCATGCCTGAATAATAAGCAGGAACGTCAGTTTTGAATTCTGCCAAGGTTTTCCTAGCTGGTGCTTCATTTGCAATGACCCTCACCTCCTAAAAACAGTCTATCCTCTGGTTATGTGGTAAAAACTATCCAGTCACACTAGAAGATGAAGAATTCTTTTTCTTTTTTGTAGCAGGTCGCCCTCTGGTTGAACGATTTCATATTCATCTCTGTCTGCTTTTGATGCCCAGAGCATTGAAAGCAATGAATAACAGGACCACCTCAGTTAGCATAAAGCTCTGTGCTTTACTGCAACACAAAGAAATGCCTCTTGTCTCAGCATGCCTCTTTTCAGCTATGGATTTCAATATAATGCAATAAGCCTAGTCAAAAGTCGCTTAAATACTGAGATCTGTCACCAGAAATATCACTCATGGGTAACTTTAGACTTTGATATATTACAGTTTAGGCTGTCGTTATGCATGAAATTGGTTCTTCTGGATTTCAGTGTAAATGAGAAGCACATGCAGCAGAGCTAGGACCGAGCAGATAAAACGCTAGAATAATAACCAGCGCAAGGGTTTTAAATATAACTCGTAAAACCTAAATGTATTTAAGGATTTCAGGACATTCAGCACCAGAATTATTGGAACTACAAATTTAAAAAAAATCCTTATATTTGCTCTTATAATAACCACCAGGCCTACTGGTTACTACAAATATTTTATGTGAATGCTTAGATCATTTTAACAGTGATTTGTTAGGTCCTTACAGGTTTTAAATGGAGCAATATAAGTGCAATAAAAATTAACAATATATGTCAAGTGTGTTAGTGATCGAATAAAAAATGCACTCTGAACCGAAAAGGTGTCGTCATGCTGTCAGCCCTGACCTCGACCCCAGTGAACAGCTTGGGAATGAATTAGAACACATGCCATTCTCAATAATATCGGTGCCCAACCTGAATGAGCACATGCCAGCAGCAGGGTTCCAAAATCTAGTAGAAAACCTTCACAGATATGTAGATGCTGTTACAGTATATCAGCAAAGAGGGACAGACATGACCACATACTGTTGGCCATAAAGCATATATTGTTTGTATAAAGGGCGTTCAAGTCAGCCCGGTGATGTGCCTCTTAGCTGTAGTTAAACATTTGAATGGTGCAAACGGTTTAACAAAAGCTGTTCGTCCGTGAATGACAATCCCTGCCAAGGTGGCCCTGAGCCCACTGTAGTCGTTTCAGCAAGGAGAAAACTGTGATCCATGAAAATCGATGGATAACTTTTCACCAATTGGCCACCAATCCGTGGGAGCTGTACACACAAGCATTCACAAACACCAGTTGCACATTTTAGACGTGTAGCAGGCAGTGCGAGCAGGACTACAGGAGTACTGAAAAAACTTTCAACCTTGGTAGTATAAGCACTAGTGACTAGCATTAGTGTACTGTAGCAGTGGATTAAATTTAGTTTTCAACTCTCATAACTGTGTTCTTTTATTTTGAACCATTAAAAGTCCCAGTTTGACTTGAACACATCCACATTACACTTGTAATATCCTATTGCCTGTTTCTCTGAAATATACTGTAGATATTACGTTGGAAGCAAACCAAAGCGTTTTCAACACAAAAGAGATAAATGGTTGTTGGTTGTCATTTCCATAAGTATAAGCTGAAAGGGTTGCATGAAAGACAAACCCTCCTCACAGCAACCCGCTAAATGCAATTTGTAGATCTGCACAACATTTCCATATTTGGTCATAAAAGAAGACTGCAAGCTACTATGAAGATTGATAGCATCATGGATTTGGGATATTTTTACCCAAAACCAATAAAGTGATGTAAATATACAAAAAAGGCTGAAGTTCATAAACCCAATCACAAAACCAATGCTTTGCAAAGGCCATCCTAGCCCATAGGAAATGGGTATGCATACTATAGTGTATGTAGACCTAAAAATATAAAGAAGCTTGAATTATTCCTCATGGAGTAGGGCCCTAGCAAAAAAGTTTTCAAATGTGGTATATAATAGAACATAAACATGTTAGAGCCTCTGGAGCCCCAGGCACCAAATAGTAAGTTAAAGGGGGTGCCAATAATTTTTTTAAGAAATGCTTTGCAGAAATATCGCATTACCTTCAAAAACATTATTGGAAAGCAACTTTTAAAAGATACTGTTAAGCTCACTAAATATATTACTCATTTTATATATGTATTTTGTTTTTCATTTATTTTCATAAAGTCATTGTGAAGCAGACTGCATGCAATATGGAGGCAGTGGTATTAGATAAAAAGAACATGGGGTTAGATAAGGAGAAGATACGCCTGGGTGGGTGAGCGATGTGATTTTATTACGTTGCTGTCCCACGGTCACTCCTGTGATATATGGTTGCTGTGGTATCGCCGAGGCCACACTATGGCATTAACAAGAGCGTCATTTTTCACCCACCAAACAGCAAAGTCAACAATCTGAGGACCTCAGGTTCCAAGACAGCAAATGAAGAGAAGAGGATTTATAAGGGTGAGATGATTGGGTGTGCGCGCGCATATGTGTTTGTGTGTGAAACAAGAAAAGCATTGAAAGTTAAAAATATAAGAATATAGATCTTGTACATTTCCAGTTACATTTAACACCTTAGAATCCTAAGCCTCTTCCAAATGGGTGAAATGGTTGAAATGTCACTTCAACCAAATGGTTGAAATGTCGCTTTAAGGTAAGCTTATCAACATATTTTCGAATATACTGTATATTTATGTTGGTAGGGGAGTGCAAACGTTTTGGGCATTAGCTACACTTTATTTGTGATATGCAATGAAGCAGTAGAAAAAACATACTACCTCATCCCTATCCCTAACCCCTAACCCCTAACCTCACTATTCTGACCTCACTCAACCGAATATTTCATTAAGAAATAGTGATTCAAAATGTGCTTGACCAAACGGTTGAGAAGAATGTTAAAGGTTAATGTTGTGGAGCATCTGCAAAACGAGTGATAATTCCTGTTATTTCTTACATTATTGTTTTCTTCTTCCTTTCCTCTGTAAGAAAACATAAAATTACAGCTTCCCCTTTTGACTATTTCCAACATCTGACACATAGGAATCCTTCAAATATATAATATACCTCTCCTTGCAGGAAATTTCATTATGTAATATAAGACATGTAGCTGGCACTAGTGTTAGTAAGCTGTTCTAGAATCTTAATCAATCAGAATGAAAAAAAATTGTACAGTGGTGTTACAGTATATGACCTTGTTATACAGTATATTATATAATATTCCAGTCTTAATTCCTGATAATATTCGGGTAATATAGTGAATGGCTGTTGGCTGAGACTGACTTAGGCCTCTAAATACTAGTTAGTGCTGTCATTAGCTATACACAGGGTCTCTCGTGTATGTATGTGTGTGTGTGTGTGTGTGTGTGTGTGTGTGTGTGTGTGTGTGTGTGTGTGTGTGTGTGTCACCACTATGGTTATGTGCTATTGTGAGAGCAGCACTACAGCGCTACCCACAGCACCAAGCTAAAGATCTGCAGGAACCACAATTCAAGAAGAGTGAATAATGTGCAAATAGTTGCATTGAGTTTCGGTTTTTAAATGTGTATGTGTGTGTGTGTGTGTAAGTGGATGGGTGTAGATTTTATTTCATATTTAAGGTAGATGCACGGATGGCACCCGACTGGTTCTATGATTAAAGTACCTTTAATATTAATGACAGGGACTTTTTTTTCTTGAGGTTGTATTACACCCATAGTGTGTCTATAATGAATTAAGCAATCTACAGTATTCATACTTTGATCACATTCCCATCCTTCAGTACAAGAAATATTCACAATTATTTTATAATCGTAACCAGTGGGCAAGGGGAAGGGGACATGGCTACTGAGGCCTAGAGCTTTGGACTATAGTTTTAAGACTAGATTAAGCTTTAGGTAAAGTGTCAAATGAATTAGCATTTGTGTGTTTGTGTGTGAGAATTAGACTCACGGTGGTCTGGGATTAGATCCCTCTCTGGTTATGACTCCCTCTTTCTCCATCAGCATCTGCCGGAATGTCCCGACCTTCTGCCTGATCTCCTCTTCTGAGTATCTGCATATAGAACACATCAACTGAGTGAAACACTTTCCCCTTTCTCTCTAACTCCTCCAAATACACACACACACACGCACACACACACACACACACACACACACACACATATCACAATCTCCATCATACGCTCGCTATCGTATCCCCAACTATAGAATAATAAATTACATGGTGTGTGTCAGTACCAGTGACAGGGGTCAAATATCATGACATACATGTAGTGTGTCAAGCGCTGTAATAGAGATGTCATACACACAAAAGAAACAGGTCACAGGATCAGCGAGTGTCAGTCATAGATCATGAAAAAGTGTCAGGGAGTGTCAGGAGACTTCTACATCAAGCAATGAGATCAGCTTATCAATTGGGACTAACATATTTATTACATAAGAATGTCTACATTTCTTGAGATGCTGGGGATGTTCAATGACCCAAATTAAATAACAGATATGGAAATAGCTCCTGCAGCACCATTAAGGAATAAACCATCAAATAAATATGCCAATATGCCAGGTTAATGATTGACATGATTGGCATCTAAGCAAGTTTTGTGGTATGCATTTCCCTGCCCTTGTCTTATTATTAGTCTATTCTCCTATGCTTAGTTAGAGTACGTCTGTCTTCTCTGCTTATACCTACTTCCTACATTAATTATGGCTTGCCGTATTTTCGAGTTGCCTTAATGTTTCTATGGATGATGTTGTTGTTGATGTTGATGATAATGATGATGATAATGGTGGTGGTTGGTATTAGTTTAATTGTAAAAGTATTAAAAGTATTTTTTTAACTGGAATTAAATACTCTGTAAAATTCTGACGATACCAATACTGATGTTGAAAATAATAATAAGGCCGATAGCCAATATCGATTTTTTAGTATTTGTTTTATTTATTGCCACTTTTGTCCATGTTTCATTTTTCATTTAAATCCCTTTTCATTATAAAAAAATAACTGAACTGTTTTCAAATCTTTACGCCATTCATCACACTATATGTGTGATGAATATGTCTTTCACATCACAGACTCTTTTTTTGTGGGAAATAACTGTTTTATAAGCCTTTTTAGCTTAAAATAAAGCTACCTATGTAATAAAAAGAATTTTTCAGCATGTATATAGCCCAACAAAAATAAACAAACAAAATATAAACGTCTTGCTCGTAGTAATTCCTCATGGAACATGTCTTACAAACTGTATATCATCCATCCTTCTCTACTGAGCTTTCTCTGATATTCCCGCACAATCAACATTTTCCAATATGTGAGCATGTTGTCATGCAAATGACCAAATATGACCCATGGTAGTCCATGAATGTCATCGCATTTGCTGATAGGCCAATGTCAGTTAACAAGAAAAATATCGGTTGATACCAATGTACAGCGGTGCATCACTATTAAATACTTTTCTATTGTAAGTCTATTCTAATTCCCTTACTAATTCCAACATTCCTCAACACAGAAACCATCCATCAGCGTAAAGTCCATCATGCTGTTTTTGACCAAGTACAGTGTTACAGCTCTTAAGTATCAGCCAAACTGACCTAGGACTCTGATACACAAGAACTCAGTGTACTGTATATTGTAGCATTGCGGAGGAAAAACCAATATGACCAGACCGTACCGTAAAGCAATAAAACTTGGCTTGTACATTTTTTTAAACACACTTTGTGGTAACAAAGCCTAGTGTTATTCTGCTGCAAGGCAGGTACAAGCAAACACAACTCAACATGCCAGGATGACACATGTCAACATATACACACATAACCAGACATCAAATTTCTTCACAAACAACAATACAGGTAGTCCCAGGCTTACGAACAAGTTCCATTCCGGAAGCTTGTTTGTAAGTTGGATCTGTTCTTAAGTTTGACAAAATGAGTCTTGTACATCTTTGACACAAATATACAATGTAAAGAATAGCAATCCACTTGACTAAATCTCTGTCTCCTTTCCCCAAACTGTAACTGCACCTAAGGAAATTAATCTCAATGTAACACTGTTGTCTCTGCGCCTTTAATTTGCAAGTGGAATCCCGCACACCATTTTGTCTCAAAGCTGTTTTACAGTTAACTCTGTTTTAAGAATTTTCCAAAATTAGGATTATTTACCATTAGGACAGCTTTATCGGACAGCCATTTTTTAATCATCGTGCTTCCAGGCTGATCCATTGAACTCAGTGAGGCCGACTCATTTCTCCCGCACACACACACACACACACACACACACATACAATATACCGGACTTTGGGTAGTTTATGCATTCACCTACACACTGAAAATATTTTATATAATTGTAAATAGCTGGTGCACTGCAGTGTCTATTTTTTGTACATTACACATGAGCTACTTCCGTGATTTGTTCACATCTACGAATTTATCTGGGAAAATTTGTAACTTAAATGTTTGTAAGTTGGGGACCACCTGTAATTATTATTAAGCAAAGGCTGAGTGACGTTATACCAAAGCGAATCAACACTTCAAAACCTACATCAAAACCTACAATATTTTCAAACGTGCATGGCTAAGCATGCTTAAAGAAGAGTGCTATCTGCATGAGTATACTGTATTTACAGGATAATCATGTGATTAGCCACAGTCAACACGAAGTCCATGCAAAGATCAAATTTAGCAGTGCAGATGGTAGTAGAACGGTTGGCACTCAAACTTAAAATCACTCACACTTGTGCCACTTAGAGCCAAGTAAGCCACGTATGAAGGGTAAATGAAGGGTATCTTCAATATGCTGGAACACATTCTTTGCAGCATATGCGTTAAACCTGGCCATGAATACCCACTGTGCCTTCACTGTGTCTATTTTTAAATTGGCTAATCATCTAGGAAGGCCAAACTCTCTAAGCTTGCTTTTAAAGTAAAGAGAACGAATGTCTTACAAGACAGGGATTATCACCAACTCATTAGGAAAACAGGAGGCATGACTGATGAATGTCCAAGTCATTCTGGGTCCTCTGACCAGCTGACTGGTAGTTGCAGTCCACGATAGAGTCCACGGCTGGAATCGAAAGAATTCATTGATACTAAAACAAGGGAAATGTGCTTTTATTGATTAAAAAGCACTAAGTCTAAAGCTTTTGTGTAATATTTTAAATGTAGTGTTTTGATACAGTGGATTTGATTTTCCTAATCCAAGACTAGCTATCTTCATCATTTCCAAAGATTATTTTAAACATCCAAGCATCATCACTGGCTATTTCCATGACCCATGTAGGAAAAAAATCTATTATTTACTCACTCATTTTCTACAGTATAACGCTTATTCTGTATTCAGGGTCGCAGGGACCAGGAGCCGATCCCAGGAGGCTTAGGGCACGAGGCGGGGTACACGCTGGACAGGGTGCCAATCCATCGCAGAGCACACACACACAC
>JAOVVB010000031.1:6464968-6489095 GCA_028570985.1 Heterobranchus longifilis | reverse complement strand
GCACTACTATTTACTGTACAGCAAAAATGTACATGATATTTCTTTTGAATATATAATATTTAAAGGATATTTTAAAATACCATATGGCCTATTTGCTACTGCTGGTGGTTACTATTTTTGCTCAACTCAGTAAATGCTTTTTCTCTATAGAGGAAATTGAGTGCAGGTCTTTTAAGATACTGTACTTCATGTCAACGCAACTGAGAAGTCAGCTCGAGGTACTCTCAAATCCAAGCTTCTTTCCAGTGACATCAGCTTACTGTGGGTGCACAAGGCATTAGAAATAAACAAAGTAAAAACACTTACTTTTAAATGACTTATATTCAGAGGCAATTCAAAAGTCTGTTAGAGCCCATCTGCGTCTCCAACCAACATTCATGAGCATTATCTTATAAATCATAAATAGGTTTGGCAGGCATCGGGGGCCCCCTAAAAGCTTGGGGGACATTGGTGTTGAAAAGCTACTGTATATGGTTATACTGTATATGTAAGTATTAGCTTTAGTTTAAGTATAATGCACACATTAGGTTGTTAAATTTAAAACACTGACTATTCAGGTCCCTGTTTGAGACACAAAATATACATCGCTAGGTTTCCTACCTCGTCTGTCAAAAGTTCAAAATAATTCATTCCGGCAATCGAATAACCGCTTAGGATGGAACACTTAATTATATTGTTAATATGTTTGCTCATCTGACCTTTTAAACCTTTATGACTTTCATATCTCTGAGGTAGGCACCCCAGTGGTTAAGGTGTTGGACTGCTGATTCAAAGAGCCAAAGTTCGAACCCCAGGACCACCAATTTGCCAAATTTTGGCCCATAATCAAAGCCCTTAACCTGCAAATGCTCACAGCACACCAACATTAATTCGAATTAAATGACATCACTGAAACTGAAAATCGCACAGCACTAGATAAAGCTAGACTGTATTCATTCAGATCATGACGCATACTAAACCAAACATCCTGTACCAAACAGTACCCAACAAATACATGTACCATTAGATCTCTATTTTCCATTGACTGCTGGAGAAATGTAATTCCTGCATTGTACTTGGTGGGTTGTACTTGGAGTGCTCTAGTTTTCTCCCACAGTCCAAAGATATACAGATTAGGTTTACTGGTATTTCCAAATTGCCTATAGTGCCTATAGTCTGGATTAGCACCCAGTCCAGGGTGTTCCCCACCTATTGCCCGAAGCCCCCCTGGGATAGGCTAAGCGGTATAAAGAATGGGTGAGAGTGTGAGAGAGATTTGGAGTTTTTTCAGCTTTCTTTCATGCTACTTAAAGCTGATTGTGTCAAAGTGTTCACGTAAGCCAAAAAGCAATCAGGTTGCAACCAAATTCTTGAACTGTGGAGCAGAATAACATGACACTGGTTCCAGTTCAAATCGGAAACACTGGACTTGGCAACATCGACTCTCTGGACACAGCAGTGCGTTATGGTGTAATAATGCACTTGATATTGTCTCAATATAATGTATAGTACACTAAATACTGGTTTCAGTATGGTGCAATTAGAAATCTGTCTAAATCTGTCTCAATCACTATTAAATGCATGCAAAAAAATGTGCAAGAAGCCTATTTAATTAATACGTCCTGCTGTTCTATGTCAAGAAACAAATGATAAAGATACAATTTCTTTCTTTATAGTTTACATGAATATTGAGAGCAGGATGTCGGGAGAATAAAAGGAAGAGAGCGGTACATGTGATATGAGTGCTTATTTGATTATGTTCCGTGTCTGGGGGGGAAATAGAGCACTTTCCTGCACCAGCATAAAATATAAAATCAGTTCTTTTAGAGCATGTCATGTCCCTCACTCACATCTCCAGGTACTGCAGCATGAAAATGATGCTGACAGATTGTGTCTATGTGCAGGAGTGTGTGTGTGTGTGTGTGTGTGAGACCTTTGGCAGAAAAGAGTTGGAAGACGTTCTCTTAGTAAAGAAAGCCCATTCTGATGCACACGCCTATTCACAGTTATTATTAGATCAGATATTGATCTCCTCTTCTGGATAATGTGTTTTAAATGCACAGTAGTCTGGTATAGTATGTGCTGACATTAGGAGGTCAGGGGAATGTGGATTTGATAGTTTGGGCTCATAACTAATGCAGTAAACTGCCAAAATGAATGACTGCATCGAGTTATATACAGCGTGTGCTTTCAATGCTCATATCAGTTTCTCTAGATCGTTGTATCGGTAGAGGCCAGATACTGATACAGATATCTGGGCGGGATGCAATACTTCTATTTCATGGCAAAAGTTGAAGCAGCAAAACAATTACACTGCTTGCATGAGAATTCGAGTCTGGTTGCACTCTTTTGCTTTTTTGCTCAGCACACTGTAAGAGCAATGCCCAAAGTCAACCGCAGCATAAAAAAAAGTCAACGGTAATAAAAAACTAAGACTTAGCCATTCTATTTCAGTACGTGTGCCCTTGGTTGCCTAATAATGCACCAAGATATGGTTCAGAGAACCCTCTTGTTAAAAAGCTTCATCTTACAGTACCTTTAGCTTGTGAGCGCATCCTGAGTGGAGTTCACAATCTTGGGGTTTGTGATGTGTCTTAAAGGTCAGAAGAACTCACTCACTGTCAATACAGGGTCCCAGGAGGCTTAGGGCACAAGGCGGGGTACACCCTGGACAGGGTGCCAATCCATCACAGGGCACACACACGTACTGTACAGTCATTGGGAATGCCAATTAGCCCACCAAGCACAGGGAGAACACGTAAACTCCATGCACACAGAGATGGGAATTGAGCCTGGCCGGGAATCGAACCCGGACCCTGAAGTTGCAAGGCAACAGTGCTAACCACTACACCACCGTGCCACCCAGTCAGAAGGACTATGTATTAATATTTGAAGAAAGGTTTATCTTTAATTTCTCACCTATCTGTTGTCTATAGCTGGCAATTAAACATCCACACGACCTTGCTCTGATATCCAGTGACATTTAGTCTGGTCTATTTAGTGCAGAAGCTCCACAATTTAACATTGGACCCAAGCTTATCACTCAAATACATGTCATTTTCTTCACTGTTAAGCATGGAATGAGCCAGATTAATCTTAATAGATTTGCTCAGGCATTTTGAATTTGCCAATATTACATGCCTTTAATCTCATTTGGACTTGGGGCTTCCCCTGCTTGTAGACTAAACAAAAAAATGTAAAACAAAATCTATCGATGCGCATTTAACTGACATTAGACACGTACAGTATATAATAAAGCCAGCATGGTGAAATAGCACTATGGCCCGGCACTTCCGGCATCAAGGGTTCGATTTCCGCCGCTGGTCTGTGTGCATGTAGTTTGCCTATTCTCCCTGTGCTTGTTGGGTTTCCCCCCGGGTACTCTGGGTCGCTCCCACAGTCCAAAGACACCCAGTTTAGGCTAACTGGTATTTACAAATGTATTCTCCTGGAGACTGGGAGGTTTCCCGCAACTCCACACAGGATAATTGGTACAGATAATAAATTAATTTGTATAATTACTGTAACATCGGCAATTGTATATTGATTAGTGGTGTATTTTTAGTTTCTGGTCAAAAGAGAAAGAAACTACAAACTTTTAAACCTACGAAGATAGACTTGTGAAATTCCAAAAAGGTCTTCTTTTTTGGTTTTCTTTCTAGTGAGGAAAACCACTAGAACCACACTGGCAGAAAATCCACAAAAAACTCCACAAATACAAATTCAAACTGCCAATCCTGAAGGTGCGAAGCCACAGTATTTTCTCGCTCTTTGTCTCTTTTATTCTAGGCCTTGTCACATTGGATCATTTCATCTGCAAGATCTGGCACCAGATTTTCTAACTAAGCTTGGGAATGCCACTGCGTGAGGTGGCTGGATTGTGTGGAGCGGAGTATCTGCATACAGTAATACTGTGATGAAAATGTATGTGTCTGGCACCAGGATGTTACCTGCAGCTCTTTTAAGTGCTTTAAGACCTCCATGGATCCGACTTATTCGTCCAGCACTTTCCATGGATGCTTCATCAGATTCAGATCTGTTTGAGAACTCTTTGCACAGCAGGCTGTGATGCACTGGGTGTTCTGATACCTTTCTATCATAGCCAGCATTGACTTTCTTCAAAAATTTGTGCTACATTAGCTTTTCTGTGGGATCAGAACAGGCTATGCTTTGGTGAGCCTTGGATGCCCATGATCTTGTCATCAGTTTACCGCTACATAATTGTTAATTACTGTTAATGTTATGGCTGATCAGTGTATACTGTAACCATAACATCTCTAACAAATGAGTTCTGCCTTATATCTGATTGTACCAACTTCTTTTTTTTTTCACTAAGCCCTTGAGCTGTCTAGTTGGTGATAAAAAAAAAAGAGTAGATTTTTTAAAAACTGAAATAAAAAAAATTCAGCTGCTTCCAATTAATTTACATAAAATACACACCGGTGGTTTTGAACGCATCCTCAGTAAACATCAGAGGTTAAAGATGTTTAGTAAAGTCTTCAGGAATGCTTCCAGCAATGCAGAAATCAAGCGCCTTCTCCTTGTCCCCATCCGTTTCTCATAATTGTACAAAATAGAAGGAACCGATTTTCTGCACTGGCATTCCTGCAGGGCGTGTGGTGCTCAAACAGCACTCGTAAACATGGCAGGGCACAAATCGCCCCAGTCTGACAATCGGCAGACTCGCGATGTCAAACAGCGGCATTTTTCAATTTAGTTTAGCATGCCGCTACCGGAAAATGAAATCAGAGCAGCGTGTCCTGACTGTGGTGTGAGGCTGCGAAGGCCTCTTGTCACAGTGTTTGCCCTCAGTATAATGCAATTTCGGTACTCGGCATCGAGTACCAGCACCTGCATGAAAATAGACGACTAAATCCCCTGTTTGTACACACTTTGCTCCGTAAATTTTTTATGAATGACACACACCTCCCTTTTTCACTTGATACCAATGTGGTTTTCTATGCGTTATCATTATTGTTATGACCGCATTAAATAATAATGTTGAATTCAACTTTATGAGGAGCACTTGCACTCCTGGTCTTCTGCTCATCCTCCTTAGGTTTGATGTATTCAGATATGCTTTTCTGCTCACAGCAATTGTAAATACTTGTCAATAAGATAAAATCCTTGCCTTTCTTCTTTGAATTTTTTTTGTACCACCAGCCTACAAAAAAACTGAATGATAAGAAGTGGAAGCAATAGGGTGGACTATATTCTTGACAGATAATTTGCCTTTAGAGGATAAAAATTGAAGGAAATAGACACAAAAAAAAAGCAATAGAGCTGTTCTGTGTAAACAACAGAGCCTGTTAAAGACAAGCCCGACCTTTCTGTTTCTACTTTCTGGCCTTCCATTCAAGGTCATGACCAGGCATCAGACTTCTGCATCCTACTGCAGTGCAGTGTCGTACATAACTAGCTGTTAGTGATGTGTAAATAGCTGTTATATATTAAGCTTAAGATTGCACTAGCTGAAAACACACATATTTCAAACAACATGATTTCACCCAAGATCACGGTAACCAAGGGCAACCATCATGCATTCAGTGCTTCTGGTCACAAGGGATCCGTTACAACAATACCAGGATTTATCAGCCTCCGTGCAGAGAACCTTTACCACTGCCAGCCAGAGTGTGTGTGTTTTTTTGTGCGTGTGTGTGTGTGTGTTAGTGTTGATTTATCTCTTCTTGCTCAATAAGCTACAGAAAGCAATTGGATCTGATGCGGGTAAAAGGGAAGGAAGTAATTCTGCACTTATTATAATCTTATTCATACCTGCTCACACAACTAAGCTATTAAAATATTCAAGAGATATTTAATAAAGCAGTGTTCTTTTTTAACACACATACATACATACACTTATATAACACACATAATATAATCAGTATATTACGCCATAAAATTGTGAAGAAAGATCACAAGGTCATATTGTGAAGTAAAAAGACACTTTCGATTCAAGTTGGAGAAATTAAGCCCTTCTAAACCTGTGGTTCTGAAGAATGAGTCCAATACAGAAAGAAGTGCCCAAACAAGCAGTTCCTCAGATGACCAATTGGATCTGGCTCCAAAAGTGAGTCAATCCCCATGGACCGGCATTGTTAAATGCCCAGCTTCATAACAGAAATAAACATGTTTACATACAGTAGCTAAATTTCTCATTCATGACATCTGTAAAGGGTGAATTCTTCCATTATCAGTTTAAATCAAGGTACCAGTCAAAAGACTTGGACACACCTTTTAAATCAATGTTTTTTATTTGGTAATGAATTTTCTACATTCTTAAACAATACTGGCGATTTCAAAACTATGAAATTACACATGTGGAATTAAGTAGCCACTGTATGGGCACCACTGTATTGGCTGTGGTGGCTCAAATGGTTAAGGTTGTAGCTTGCTGGGTTTCAGATGGTTATGGGGGTTCAGATGGTTATGGGGTTTAAGCCCCTGCACCGTCACGTAGCCACTGGTGAGCCCTTGAGCAGGGCCCTTAACCCTATCTGCTCCAGAGGTGCTGTATCCTGGCTGACCCTGTGATCTGACCTCAGCCCCCTAATTGGAACTACAACTTCCATTTGAGATTAATAATTAATTATTATTATGTAATTAAATAACAACAAAAGAAGTCAATTGTTATTTGTTACAAAACAGCAGTCAGCTGTTCTGGAATAGTTCTCGCAAGAGCACCATAATGAAATGAAGACCATCCCAGGAGATCAAGACCACAACTTACAGTACCTCGGTTGCAAAGGAGAAATTCTTTTATGAAGGCTTTAAATAGCATAGAAAGAAATACAAATTAGGAAAGACCAAGGTGGAATTAGAATGGTACCGTATATTAAGCCATAAAGTGATACGTAATAAGGGGGCGTGGCTGATTTGAGAGACAGCCGCGTTGTAGTTGTCAAACCGCTAGCTGTCTGCTATGCATGACTATGCTAACTGGATTCATTATAGTTTACCTTATCACAAGAAATGTTGACACGGGGGTAACGTTTATTGTATGTATGGCGCAGTTCAATCAAATGCAAAGTAATGTTAGCGTATAAACTAACAAATTAGACTCCTGAACATCGTAGCTAGGCTAGCCAGCTTGCGTTAACTGAGTTAGGCAGGCGCGTTACAACCAAGACCTAGGCACCATTCATTCTGCCCATTTGCCCATTTATGGATTGACTGGGGTTTTGGTGGAGTCCCACCAAGATGAAAACAAGGACCAGAGCTCCCACAATTGAGCTTCAAAACCGCTCTTCGGAAAACGTCATGGAGGGTTTATTCAGTTCTTATACAGTCTATAATATAAACACTGTTTGTTTTTAGCTTGGGTTTCAGTATGTCATTCAGTCATCTGGTAAGAGTAGTGATTGGCATTTATCATTTTAAAGATGATTCTCATCAAAGATCTTTAAGCCATACAGTCATATGCAGAAATCCATGCAAAGTATATTTATATAGCAACTATATAAGAGTAGTGAGTAGCCTTTAATAGTGTTTGTGCACTATTAACGACTAGGGGCACCTCAAGTCCACAAATCTCTGTGTTCAGCATCTTCCCTCGCACCCTATACAATGATGAATGGAGCACTGATCGGTTTGCAGTGGCAAAGAAAATCAGGACAGGAAGTACATCATGGAGGGCGAAGCTGCCCTGAGTTTATTACCAAAAGCCTTCTTGAAAATTAATGGCCCCTTCTTTCATTAGATTTCATTAGTATTTAACCACTGATTAACCCCTATTAAACGAATCCTCCATTTTTTTTAAAGTCATTTCTAGCTACTGCACATGTAGCATATGTGAGAGTACAAAAAACATTCCTGTTGAATTGGTCTCAATTCATGCAATATGTAAGGAATAAAGCTTAAGCATCTATAACTTGTGTAATCACTAATAATACAGCGATCTGGCAAAAGTTATGAGTTTTCATTCCTGAATGCATGACATACCACACTCTTGAAATGTCTAATGTCTGTCCATGTGATAAATCAGTTCCTGTTATCACTTACACTATAGTAGTCATTATAAACAACTGTTCCATCAGCCTCTCTTTTTTTCTCTGACTTCAAGTCAAAAAGAAACCAAAGCTTGTGATGTTAATTACTGAGAAATGAGAAAGTGCAAACTCCTCCACCCTAAAGACTGTCTAATGGAAGGAAACTTGCTGAATCGTACAGAACGTTGATGCTGAAAACCCCTAACTGAAAATATGCAGTAGACCCTGGAAATAATCATATTTTTGCAAGTAAACATATCTTGAATAAAGTCAAATGTACAGTATTTACAATTTTGTATTTACTCCAAGAAACTATAGCACCCATTTCTAGATCTAGTTTGCTATTATAATTTTTTTATTATATTGGCAGATAATTTTTTCATTATTTCCTTTCTAAATAGAAGCAAAACGATTGGATAGTAGAAACAGAATATAAATATGTCTCGAAATAAGTTATTTAATGTTGTCATATAATAAAAAATAATAGATCCAGCTTGCCAGATTCAAATGTTTTCACTTGTTAAGATGTAATTTTTACCAATATATTAAGAATTATATGGTTCACTTGTGACCTGTCATATCAAGTCAGGTATTAAGTCACACAGGATATTATTTTGAGACATTGTGAAATGTCTTAAATTTTCAATTTCAGTTTTATAAAAATCAGTTGATAAATATATTATCTTCCTCATCCTTCAACATAAGTGAGAAAGTTTGAATCCTAAACATTGTTTTAAAGCACTTTAATGAATATTGTCCAGGCTGGTTACTCCTACAGTATTTCAATTTATAGCGTAAGTACCCGTTGTTGACGGGAAAAGAGTTAAAATAGAAATAGTTAAATGGTTGAAGCTAAAAATAAGCTAATCAGCTGTAATGTAATCAGTGACATAATTATTTCAGGTAGTAAAATTAGATCAGATAAAGATTAAGTTTTGTCTTAAAATGACTCTAGTATGTTAAAATTCACTTATACCACTTCAGCGCTGTTATTGCAGCGGTGAAAATAATAAGTAATCCCGGTAAAAATATTCAGTTTCGATTTTCTAATTAATATCTATTGGTGCAGGTGTTTATTGATATTGGACAAGTAGCTTGTTAGTAAAATAAATTACTTTTTATTTAGTCATAAAATCCCTTTTACTCAACATTTTGATTTCATTCATGGTGCAGGTTTAACCTCAGTAAAATACCTAAGTAATGCCAAAGTTTCATTAAATTCTGTCTGTTGTGACAGACATACAGACAGACATTTTTCTGAGACTGGTATCGGCTCCTTCAATGTGTGAAATGTAAAGATATGATTGAAGGAGCGAGTCCTGACCAATGTACAGACAAAACCTTTCTTTGATACGGATCCCTCCTCATAAACAAACTTACACTGGCTATATCCCAGCAAACAAATGTTATACAGTAATAAACATGGTATCAAAATGAAGCTTATTGAACCAGAAATGTAAAAATATGCATATTTCAAATCACCCAAAATGCAACTTGATCCCTGATTTGATGTGACGATTCACATTTTTATTTTTAGCTTTTTATACAAGTCTACAGTACTGTGTAAATATCTGGAGTCTCACATAATGTATTCATATTTTGATTCCTTTCTTGTATTTTTAATGTAGTCTTGAGTTTCAGAGAAATGTTTTGTGCTTGTTAAACCACACAGTAACCTATGAATCATTCAAGCATTTAAGAACAAAACATCCAGGTACAAATGATGACAGATGATCAGACAAGTGATTAGTTGAAAAAAACGAGAGTGGAAAAGAGGTTGCTGTTGTGGTTGTTATCTACATAACCAATTTTAAAATTGTAAAATATTTGTTCTTTTGTCTTTAATTGGATCAACATTATTTTATTTTATTTAACTTAATATGAAGAAACAAGGACTGACTCAAGACTTTTGCACAGTACTATATATAAAATCACCTGTTACTATAGAACCGGAAAAAGGCAACATATTACAAAAATTACATTAATATAAATCCATTGCTCATCTTCCATCCAGAACTACAGAGCTGTGCTTTTATTTAAAAAAAAAAAAAGCATAAACCGCGCACACACACACACACACACACACACACACACACACACACACACACATATACTGTGTGTATATACTGTATATAAAACTGCGGCACTCTGAGAACTAGAAAATCATAATCTTTGGACAGATTTGGCATTTAATTCACAAATACTTTCAACTCAAGAATTTCTGACTTTTTGCTGCCTTCTGCGTCTAGACTTCTAACTTCTACCTTAAGATTTTGTAAGTTACTTTTAGGTACAGTAGGTATGTTTAACATTCATTTCTCATAACATAACATTCATGTGTCATTTCAATGACACAATCATGACAGATGAGTTAGAAAGAGCTTGTTTTTATGAAAAAGCTATTATCTAATATTTTTTATTAATTACATAGTTTTACATAGTTCATTTGTAGGTGTGACAATAAATCTTATGAACTGTTGGTCAACTTTCTAACAGACAATATAGTGTCTCTATTTTTCTCTTGTTCAGGTTTGGTCCTTCTTATCCTCCCCTTCCTGATTTTATGGCTGAACCTGCTTTGTGTGCATGTGTGTGTGTGTGTGTGTGTGTCCTGGGAGGGGCAAGAAGTAGACAGGCTGCTGAAAAGAGGGGAGTTGCAGACGACTAATTGGCTCCCAGGGCAGAGATGCAATAAAACCCATCTGATGATGAATGCCCTCTGGCTGCAGTCACAGTACATATGTTATATGTGTGTGTGTGTGTGTGTGTGTGTGTCCTGTGTTGCTTTGGGATGACACCTGAGTCTGGAAAAATCCGAATAAGAAGAAGGGCACTGATTAAAATGTCTGTATGTGTGTGTGTGTGTATATATATATACACGTGTGTGTTTAAATAGCTCCCAGTAGATTTTTTTTTTAATATAGCGTGGTCCATCACTCTAAGCTACGGTATACACATCCTTTCCATCCCCTACACCCACTTTTTGCATCTTCATTGCTCATTTTATTCAAATATCTTTAAACTAAATTTATTTGCACGGTTCATCTCCAAACACTGTTAGCTTATGCAAGCCCCTGGAGTAAAACTCTACAGGGAGAATTCATCAACTTAGTACACATTCTCATTATTTCCCATTATGATACAGCACTGCTACAACTCACTCCGTACAGAAACGCACGGAGTAAACAGCCTTGTGCCATTTTGCATCCCCGTTGTGTTGGCACATCACCATTATCATCATTTGAATTCTATCCATGTTTGAGTTTTGCACACCACATTGCCTGGCGCATTGGGATTTCATTCACGTGCATAGCAGCTAAAGAGGTAAATATGAAGAAATGCACGAATTCCACAGGAAACACAGAAGTGCAGGATTCTGTACTGTAGCTTTTACCTACACTGCAATTGCACAACTTCAAACACACAAACTTCATGCTCTTGAATTCTACATTAGCTAAAATATAACACAACACATTAGACTTTGTTTGGAACTAATAGTATTACTTAAATAGCCAGCAAGCTAGTAAACAACTCTGTAATGTCATAGCCCATAAGACATTTTACTATGGTGTGTAGTATGGTAAACTATGATACACTATAGTATAAACCATAATATGTAATAATAAAACCATACTTCAGATATTACCATGGTAGGCACCATAAGACTTTATAGAGTACCTAGGTAGGTACAATGCGTACAGTGGACACCACAAGAATGATGAATACCATGGTATTTATTGGGTACCACGGTGGTTACCAAAGTTCAGCAGGTATCTAAAATATTACTATATAATATACTATATTAGATATTTAGGTACTGGCATGGTATAGTATATGCAGTAACATGTTATTGTATATTAAATTAAGAGCTTCAATACACTGTGGAATTTAATTAAAGGACCATACCATGGTACAATACTATATAAATATAACTATTATGGTACATAAACATGTATTACATATTTTTGACAATATAGTGATACATGTTCCATTGGATCACGCTACAGTACATGATGCAACCATGTACCATACTATAGTACTGTTGTACCATGCACGTACTGTTGTACCAAAATATGTACCATGTTACGACATGGTACCATGTGGTACATGTACTATTGTATATCATGAAATATGTAAACAAATACCATGATACAGATCCCATCAGGCTACTTTGGTATGTATATCATGGTAAAAATTCTTATGGGATCTAGTAATCGTAATTCCGTCTCTTTTCGGTGAGCCAGATCATTTGGCTCAGCTAACCGTCACGTTCGGCTCCCAAATGGCTTTTCATTTAGTACTACGTCTGGCTTTTGAAATTTAGCCAAATTTAGCAATCTTTTGACCTATAATTGTTATTTGTGCACCTACATCACTTTAATTAGTAATGTAATGCAATTATACTAAACGTTATTTTACATTATGTTTGGAATAACATAATTGATATACATGCATCCAACACTATTACTGTACATACTGTAATGAATTTGCTGTCTGTAATGAAAAACCCTAACCCTGGCACTTGTGCACAATTCTAATGCCACTGAGATGTCAAGATTAATATACTCTGTGTGTGTATATATATATATAACTAATTTGCTATTTTAATAGCAAACATTTTGCTCATCACTTGTGAGGCTGACTAGCTAACTACTAAATTAGCTTGCCCTGCCATTTCTAACATTTGTTTTAAAACAGAATATAACCTGCTAGTACACACCTATAAGCTAGCTCAAATTGCCACATTATTTGCCATTTATTTAATAATAAGAAAAACAACCATTAAAACAGCTTTGCTAATCGTTAGCCAGCTGAAGCTAAATTTGAGACATTTGTTTTACAGCAGTTTAAAGATCTTAGCACCTTAGCATCTTAGCAAGTAAAATATTTTTTAATTCAGCCAAACCAATCTATAATTTCTTAAAATAAGATTACAAGCCAAATATAAGATCATTAAGCTTATTTCTAGTCAAATGTAACTAAAATTAGAAGTAAAAAATATCTTGTTTTTGAAATATATTTCGTAAAAAAGAAGCTAAATTATCTGCCAAATAGAACAAGACATTTTTGCAGCCCTTTGCAGTAAGCATAATAATCTTATATTTGGTTTGTTGTAAACTTATTTTAAGAAATTATAGAAATGTTTGACTAGATTCAAGAATATTTCACATACTTGAATAGAAACGTTATTAAACTAACACAGCTTGTATTGAACTTATGTTTATTATAAAGGGTTTAATTTAAATCTCATAAGCTAGCTTGATATCTATTGGGTTTTCCAGCAAAGCTACAGTAAATGTTTACCCGTCTCCACTCAAACTGTTTAAACCAACCATCCCCCATGAATTTTCAATTCAATCACTGATTGCACGGCAATTTTCAGGAGCAAAAGCTGCTTCATGGGGTGCCTGTGTGAACGTGTTGGCCGTTTGGCAGATGGTCATGCTCTCCTGCCTGACATCCAGCTTCTTATCACACTCATCAATCTAATGGCCAGAACTTTTAATGAGGAACAAACCATCTGCTGGTCTAAGAAGGGGGGTTGGGACAGACTAAATGGATTAGGTGTATTACTGTAAGCAGCTCTACTTGGTATAGGGAATATGGGGAGAAGGGGGGGGGGGGAGAAGAAGCTTAAATAAATGAATTTTCAGCAGCAGAAACGTGAGTGTGGATTATAAGGGTTTGAGTGCATGGGTTTTAAAACCAAAATCAAATTAGTACAAATTAATCCACAGAAATAGCGTGTACAAGTCGGAGAGCTTGCACAAGTGAAAGACTTATGCATTGCTCATTCGGTAGTTAAATGATTCTTTTTGCAAGCGCATACACACTCTTGATCAACATCCTTTACAAATCACAAAGTCACACGCCTTCTAGATCATTAGTCACTTCTTACTTGTACCTGACTTCCTTAAAAAGCCCAAGAGAGAGCTGGCATAGACTGCTGGAGTGTATGTGTGTGTGTTTGTGTGCAGGTATTCTGTTTGGCTGCCTGAAAGAGAGCAGTACTTTTTCCCCTAGCTATTATATTTTATAATCCCTCTAAACACGTGAAACAATGCATGCTATTAAAAACGTCATATCCAACCTAAGCAAACATTGTGTTTTCCTGTACATGCACAGCCAGGAGTTAATATTTACTGTACTTCTGATAACCACATGTACATCAGTAACAAACACTGACACTCTTCATGTGCACCCATGCAGTTTCTTACCCCTGTTCTTCCATCATCTCCTGCAGCTCCATGCACTTCAGCTCCACTCGTCTCTTTCTTTCATGGTCCAGGATTTCGCGGCGAGCCTTCTTCACCAGCACAGGCTTTGGTGGCGCAACTCCTTCTTCTTCTTCTTCCGGTTCTTCGTCGCCATTGGGCCGTGTGGCGGCACCCGGGGCACCGTTAGCACTGGTCTCGGGAGAGGGCACCTTCGCCCCGTCGTACATGGCCACAGCACTTTTGAAAGAGAGAAATAGCAAGGAAACAAAGTTACTGAATAAATCCTTTACAAAGATATATCTTATCTTAATTTACAAGAATAAGGAGTATAATTAATAGTCATGCAAAAACCCTTGCTTTAGAATGGCAAAAAAAAAACTCTTATATGCTTGATTATCAGGGTGGCAAGGATCAACATTATTTCACTCCATTGGGATAGATTTGGCACAAGGTTGCAGGTGGAAACAGCTTGTCCATAGGAGGTGTTGTTTAAACTAATTTAAGTCAAGATCTTGTTTTAAAGCAAATATTCAGAAATATGATTCATTTCCAGAAAACAATATGCCATAGAAATCTAAGGGAAATCAAAGTTTAGAACCATTGTGCACCCCAGTGAACATTTTTCCATGCAAAAAAATGGCAAAGAAATTAGTCTACTTTCCCAATGTAGATTTTAGTAAATATTTTAGAGGGTTTTTTTTGGTGCATGTGTGTGTGTGATTTGTGAGCTGTAATTTTGCTGACACCTGACAACCCTGTTTGTTACTCCCAGGCCAAAATAACTTTGACTGTAATGTGAATTTAGAGAATAATTTATAGGTTCATCTCAGAAATTGATCCCAATTCATAGTTTCATATTGCATATCATATGGCTTATCAAATGCCCATAATCCCAGTGAACCATTCATTTGAAAAATTAATTGCTCGCAGCCTGTTTGCTTGGTTGCATTTTTTGAAACATGCTTTTTAATGTGGACAAAATGGCATCAAAAAGTACTTTATGGGTGATGGACGAAGACATTTTAATTGACTCTGAGATGGCATAGCTCATTATTGTTAATTTACATTTGTGATCAGTTAGTTTATTATGTAATATGTAATAATTGTATGTTTTTTTTTATTTATAACTTTATATAAAGTTATGACTATCAACATAGCAGATTCACTTAATGAGCTATTAAAGTGGTTATGACAGTTGACATTGTTGACTATTGTTTATAATTCACCCATACCCTAACAACAGTCTGGATCTTTTGCGGGGTGTTCATGTCAAACCAGGACATGTGATGAAATTTCTTGTGAACGAAGAACAGTGAAGAGAAGTGAAGACTTTAAGCACAGTGCAAGGATGAGACTCAGTCACAGTGAAACAGCTAAATAGCGGAAATGTTTTAAAGAAAGGCCGTCAGCGATCATCATCCCTGAATAATGATCCGGGCCGAGGAGGATCGGAGCCCATTGTAGTGTTCCGGTGAGCATTCAGCATGTAGAAAACATAATTCCAAGCAGAACAGAATTTTTGGTGACAAATTGAGAAATACACTCATATGTGTGTGGGGTCATGAATACCACTTGCACATTAAAGGATCTAGGTTGGTTTGTTATTGCCACATCCCGTATACTATAATGGGAAATAATGGGAGCTTTTTACTCTTATAATTTTGCTCTGTTATTCTGGACTGTATCGAAAGTCCTGCTTTGACTTGAACATCTCTCCTAGTTACCCAAGACTAAAAAATATGGTTCATACATCTACCTGACACACACCAAAAACAAAATAATGACAGGATGAGAGAGAGATTGAAGGATGGATAGGTCTATTGTCTCCACCTCTCTGGGCCGGAAGCCAGTTAGCTCCATTAATAGACTCATTTTTCATAACGGGGAAAATGTTACCATGGAGTTTAATCATTGTCACTGTTAAACAGCCTGAGGTCCTGTGATTCATTCTGTGCAATGAACGTCCCTCGCTTACAGTGTTCCATTACACAGATACAGTTTAAGTCAAAAATCACAATGTTATTCAGTTTTACATGGTTAGCTGAGTAATGATGTAAATTTGTCTATATTTGAATAGAAAAACAACAGCAGTGCATTTAGCCTGTCTTTTGTCAAGCCTCCTTTAGTCCGGGTGTTAAAAGGCGAGAGGCAGAAGGGGAGCATTTAGCAAACAAGCCGTGCATTGTGGGTAAAATCACGAAGCAGCCCATAGTCTAACAGGTGGCGCGACAGCAGGAGGCATCGTCGCAGAATTCATTATCCCTCAGCTTTAGAAACATTGTGAATTACTTATGTACTTTCACTATCTATTCCTCAACAGCTCTCTTCTTATACCACTCCAGTTATAATAATAAACATTTCTCCACCCACTCCATTCATCCACATCTGCCTTTCTTCTCTATTAATAAATTTACACACCATATATTTCTTAAGAGATATTTAACCAAATAAACCTCTTGTATTCCCTTCCTATTCATTTTTTTAACTGTTGGGGCCTCCAAGTGGCACAGTGGTAAAGCGCTCGCCCTATCATTCAAAGATCACGAGTTCGATTCCCAGGTGATGCTGAACAGAGGTCTAGAGAGAGCTGATTGGCTGAGATCTCTCAGAGGGGAGGGACAAGAGGTACTTAGTGCTCCCACATTAATCACGACTCTACAGCGTCTGTGACCTCACGCAAGCGGAAGGGGTGGATATCGATGGTTATGCCGCCCCCAACAGTGCGTGAGGAAGCAGTTTGAAAAGATGTGGTTGGCTGGCGTCACGTGGTTCGGATGAAACGCGTGATAGTCTTTGGCCCTCCCAACTGAGTGATAGAAGTAGCCTTAATGTGGGAGCCCCCTAGTGGCGGGGAGGAATTGGACACGACTAAATTAGGGAAAAAATCGGGTGAAAAAAAAACCTGCTGTCAGATCAAGCCAGATTCTCCACTGATCTCTCTTGGCGTTTCTGCTCACAATAACTAGATGTTTTTAGTTTTTCGCACACAACCCTGTAGACTGATTATGTGTGAAAATCCCAACCAGGAACCATGTAACAGTTCAGCATTTCCCCCATTCTGAAGTGTATAACTGAGGCTCTTGGACCTGTATCCACATGATTGCATGCATTGTGTTCCTGCAACATGTGCGGCTGATTGCAGATTCTCATGAGCGTACAGTACAGTACAGTATGAGTGTTCCTTTTAAAGTGGCCAGTGAGTGGATGTCGTTTAAAAGCTGGGGTGGCTTTTGGTTACAAGACAGAGCTCATGTCCACCCATAATCTACATGCACCATATCCTGAACCAAAGTGCTACAGTAATCGTTTTATCTCCCATTTATATTAAAGTCATTCTCCGAGATGTTTTTAATGCTTCTAGTTTTATACGATGCTTTATTTATTCATCACATCAGTGGACTCTCATTTCTCTAATGCAATGTATCCCTTGTTTATCTGCATACAATTTAATACCAGTTGAGGTTTTCTAATATGGAGCACTTCAATCATCAGTGGTGCGGAAAAGAAAGGACATAGTGTTGTGTAAAAAGGTAGTTAGATCTCATTAATCCTGTAACTGAACATGATGCTACCTACTTTTACTCAATTTATGCTAATATTTTCACACATTTCCACTTATTGCTGATCAGCAAACGCGATTAGAGAATTCTTTCTCTCCTGTCATCAGTCTTGCTTGAATACCAAGGTAGAAGAGGAAGCAGTTAATTAAGTGTGCCTGGAAATTTGGAGTTGTTATAGAAGCCTGATATCCAAAAGCCATTTATAAGTTCTTTCAAACCTAACTTAAATCAATAACTAATAAATCTAATAAGCGACATCCACCACGCTTCAGATAGTATTTACAAGGCAGATATGATTCATGAAGTCTTAAATGATGTGTGTGTGTGTGTGTGTTTGTGTGTGTGTTTCTGCATGCGCACTAGTAAAGTACAGACAGCTTACTGTAATCTCCCACAGGAGATGCATTTCTCTCCCTCTCTCGCTCTGTAATCACACACACTGCTATGTAAGATACACACATTCAGTCCCCTGCCATTTGTCGTATATTATGCGGATGCTGTTGGCTCCTTCAGAGAACCGACAGCAAAGCAAACCTAATGGAAAGGATTACAGCAGTCAATTAAAGTTACAAAAGAAAGAGAGTGTGCACGGATGCAGTATAAACGCTGCTCTTGAGTATGCTAAAAGTTTAACAACATAAACCACAGTGATGTGAAAACAGGAAGGGGCAAATACTTTTGCACAGCACTGTATATGATAAAGTCAACAATGATTATAAATTATTATTATATATTTTTTTATTTTATATATCATTATATTTATTATATAATATATAATTATTGATTAATCATAATAATAATAATAATAATAATAATAGTAATAATAATATTTAATTAAAGATGTACTGAGATTTATTTTTTACTATTTTATTACTATATAATACTACAGATTTCTTGGTTCAATTAAAATAGAAATTATTATGTCCTATTAATATTATGTCGGCCTCAATAATAACGATAATAAATATATAAATCCTTTTTCGAGCTCCATTTTCTTCTGATGGGAAATTCTTTCATTCCCTTTTCCGGTGAAGTGAACATCAGTTGTTCAGTTATTCCCTCGCAGTTCCCCTTGAATTGGACCATTTCGCTTTCGCGGTTTGGAATCTCACTTAACATGGTTGAACACCCTGTGTAGTGTACTTCGCAGGGTACTTAAGGCCAATCGGGATGTACCTTCAGTTTCAGTCTCAGGACTTTGGAAGTTCTTTGGTATTTGCCTGAAGTCAAATCTGTGCCATAAATTTAATCGAAATGTTAAGTAGAAGTGACGTTATGAGCAGATTACATCACAGCAGCCAGTGCTCTTTGGATGAATACAAGGTTTTTTTTCCTCGAGGTGGGCGTGGCTATACACATCCCACAACAGAGCCAATCAACGTGATAGTTTACTGTAAATACACAATTGCGTAAAAAGAAGACAGAAACAACCAAATGCACCTATAAGGCGCCACAATCCTCACGAAACACAACGAAAAGGAGCTGAGCCTACAAAGATATACAGTATGGACAGATCATTGTCTTCTTATTCTTCCTGCAGGAAGTTTTAAACCCAGTTTGTCTCGTTTGAGTTTCAATAATTTCCCTGATGGGATCAATAAAGTATATCTTTCTATCTATTTATGTTCTGAAACCGTGGCGCTAATAAAAAGCAGTCATGTGGAACGCCACTATGAGATAAAACATGGGTCATTATAGCAAACATACAGCACCCGCAACACCAAGGTGAGGGCGTGTAAAATACCAAGTCAATGTAAAACTTAGCGTTAACAAGGAGTAAGATACTCAACCCTTTCATTTTACTTAGTTTACTTACTTAGTAAGTTAGGCAGAGAGTTCTACTGTACAGAAAGACAACCAGACATCTACTGTACATGAGCTTCAACCTGAAATAATAATATCACTGATTACACTAAAGCTGCTGAGCTTATTTTTAGCTTCAACCTTTTAACTATTCCTACAATCTCTTTACCTGTCAATGATGGGCACTAATGCTAGTTAGACATAAATCTGTAAGAATTACATTACTACAACAAGAATATACTAAAGAAACAAAAATAACTACAACTACAATAACAACAACAACAACAAAGAACTAAAATGATACTGTATGCAATAATTCTGGCTTTGAAGAAAAAACTATAAGAATATACATTACTCGTGATTTACTGAGTTAAAGGTCAGTGTTAGATAAGGATTTTAATATATGTGTGAATTTATTCCCTTAATACTTTATACTGTTGCACACATTTTGGTATATTTTAACTCACATGCTCCAGTTATAACATATTTAGCCCAATGGGTGCTAGGCGACAGTGCTAACCACTACAACACACACCCATAAATTTTAAAATACACAGCTCAGGATTTAGCTCAGGATTAGTATGTTAGCTGAAAGTATCCATAACTAAAATGCATATTAGTTATTCACAGGGCAGCACAGTGGTGTAGTGGTTAGCACTGTTGCCTTGCACCTCCAGGGTCCGAGTTCGATTCCCGGACAGGCTCGATTCACGTCTCTGTGTGCATGGAGTTTGCATGTTCTCCCCGTGCTTGGTGGGTTTCCTCCAGAGACATGTAGGTTAGGTTAATTGGTGTTCTCAAATTGCCAGTAATGTGTGTATGTCTGTGTGCCCTGCGATGGATTGGCACCCTGTCCAGGGTGTACCCCACCTTGTGCCCTCCTGGAATAGGCTCCAGGCCACCAACTACCCTGAATACAGAATTAAGCGGTAATGGTGACGATGAGTGAGTGAGTTATATGCAGTTCATTTTATAAGAAACAAAATAAACTCTTCTGTAGCTTTCAAATGTCACAAGCTTTGTGCAATGTACAGTGCCCAAGAAAGAGACTGTAAAGCTTGTCCCTTTTAGCCATGTTTGAGCACTATTTAAAGCTAAAATAAGTGCTGTTAAGACCTCTTTAAGTTTAAATCGATTGGTTTTCCTAGGTTGTTTCCTAGGTTTCCTGTGATTGTTAGTCTTTCAGCTGCTCCCGTCGAGGGGTCGCCACAGCAGACCATCTGATCCGCACAACTTGGCACAGGTTTTACACCAGATACCTTTCCTGACGCAACCCTCCCATTTCACCCAAGCTTGGGACCGGCACTGCATCCAGTGGCTATGGTTTGGGCATTGGATGGGAATTGGGCTCAGGCCTTCCACATGGCAGGCGAGAAAACCTACCAGTGAGCCACCAATTCCAGAATGAACTGGTTAACTAATCTTCTGAAAACAAACACATTCCCAAGATTTACAGGTAAATTTCCAAATGATGATGATAGCGCAAGAAATGGCATTTTAATAGTAGCAATTATATGCCAATTAAGTGGACGAGTATAACCACTACTTTTGTTTATATGACCCTGTATTTATTCAGAACTCGCTCTAAAAAGTCAGTGAACGTAAATGCCAGCTGTGAATGACATTTCAAAACAAGTCAATTACTAACTAAGATTCTCTCGATCTACAAATCTTTAGAACGAGTACAAGCAACATAGCGCATTTTGAGCCACTTGCTAATAGCATTAAAAGGGTTTGTGGGATTTTCTATATGGAATCTGTCTTAGAATTTTCACTCACTCACTCACTCTCTCATCATTTATACCGCTTAATCCTGTACACAGGGTCACGGAGGGCCTGGAGCCTATCCCAGGAAACTTAAGAGCACTGGACAGGGTGGCAGTCCATCGCGAGGCACACATACACAGAAATTTAAGAACACCAATTAGCCTAATCTGCATATCTTTGAACTGTGGGAGGAAAACAGAGTACCCGGAGGAAACCCGCCGAACACGGGGAGAACATGCAAACTCCATGCACACAGAGGTGGGAAGCTATCCTGGCCGGGAATCGAACCCGAACCCTGGGGGTGCAAGGCGATAAAATGTTTTTCTTCTTATTTGGGTGAGAAAAATAATAAACAGGAAGCAAAAACAGAAGAGAAATTTGGATTTTATGTTTAGTTCTAAAATAGAAGGCCAAAAAACTAATGAGCCAGAATACAGTGGTAAAGGAGCTGACAGTGATAAAAGCACTGTAACACTAAGCTTAGCGCTAATTATCCTAAAACAAGTGTTAGGTGCTGATAGGAAGAACAGAAGGTCCTGTAACTAAACACGAGGACACTTCTCTTCCCGAGGTGACAAATAATCCAGCTGAGACTATTGGAGCAAGTGCAAACACTCTGGCTGTAATTAATAACGATAAATGGTTAAGTATAAAAGGCAGTGGGCTTCTCAGCAAAGGATCATCATTCACTTACATACGGCCTTCTTTAAACTGTTTGCACCATTCGGATGTTTTACTGTGGCTCATCACCGTACTGTGCTTGAAGTCTTCTGTAAATGTCAATGGATTTACTTTTAGCACATGTGAGAGTTTGACTTAAAACTATCTCGTACACCCATAACAGATGACCTTGGTGAGAAATAAACTTTTGAACGCAAGGCCTATTGTCCCGTGTTCTTCTGATCTCTCGCTCTATCTTCTGTCCTTTGTTGTCTTTTGCTTTGACATTATCCTGCCAGTAACCTCTCCCAATTCCATGTTTGTATCACTCTCTTTTTTTCTGTCTCTGTAGGTAATGATAGGAGCGGTAAAAATAACCAGAGGTTTGTCCTTGGCCAGAGAAGGCAAGTGGGGTGATAGTGTGGGAGTCACGCAGTGTTTTGTGTGTGTGCGTGCACGTAAGTGCATGTAGGATGTTATCTACGTGTAAACACTTGTAAATCATTTGTGTTGAACTGCTACACAAGAAGAAAAATAACAATTTTGATGTCAAGACTAGATAAAAGCATCTCAAAAATCATGTTGAATGACTGAAGTGGATAAACAGAAAATCACAAAAGCAGAAACCTGAGGTTAAAGAGAAGACAAGTTCACCAAAACTGAAGAGCTGAAGGTTGAGAAAACATTTTCCAATCTTTAAATTTATAACTTATATTTAAAATTAAAAGTTCCATCTTTAAATGTGCTGTATATGCAAAGGTGATATTTAATCTTGTAATATTCTTAATAGCTGTTAACATAACCCAGGTTTTAAAAAGCAAACCATATTTAATCATGGTTTATGACTGATCCATGCATCGGATTCTTCTGTAACAGATCATAAAACACAACACTAATCTGGGAATTTCTTAATTACACTCTTGCAGGTTACTTTCTTAGCCATCATCACATTTAATGGCTGGTTACAATGGTTTATGATTTCAGTACTGCAGGTGGAGTTACAATGCTGAGATCCCCAACCTCTAGCAAACTGAAGCACACCCTCATACAGTAGAGGCGACTTGGAAATGGCAATCAGCATACACATGCCTTTGGATTGTGGAAGGAAACCAAGAGGCAATCTCCGGGTCTGAAAAATGAGGCCAACACAGATGTGCCACAACATGCGGTTCCCTGAATGTCCACTGGGAGCTGGCTCCAAAAGTAAGTCAATCAACGCGTAGACCATAGACCCCATGTACAATGCCTTTACAACAGAAATAAACTTGTCGACCATACATCTATCCAACCATTGTATTTATTTCCAATTTTATGACTGTGGCAGGACCTCCGGTCAACATTCACACGAGTATTCACACACTACGGGCAATTTGGGAATGGCAATTAGCCTAGCCTGCATGTCTTTGGACTGTGTTAGGAAACCGAAGTACCCAAAGGAAACCCAACATGCACAGGGAGAACATGCAAATCTTAAACACACAGACCCCAAGGCAGCAATCAAATCCAGACCCTGGAGGTTCAAGGCGACAATGTTAACCACTAAGCCATGCCGCCAAACATGATTATAGCCTGGTACAAAAATTATTTTGTTCTCAATACTGTAGCTATATGTTCCATTCATGACAACTGTACAGGGGTGAATTTTTATGTAACTCATTAGTTACATGAAAACATAAAATGATATAAAATGATACATAATTAGGGGGTGATTTGAGTGAGAGCTGCATTGCAGGTTTCAAACTGCTAGCTGTCTGCTATGCAACACCTTAGCTAACCAGCTAACTGGAATAGTTGTAGTTTAAGTTACAACAAGAAATATAGGAATTGTTACAACTATGAATAGATGGGGTAATTTAATTTAATGTAAGTAACAGTAGCATATAAATTAAAATTAGTCACCTTAGCATTTTAGCCAGCTTGTGGTAACTGAGGTAAGTAATCATCAGTGTTGGGTGTAACGCATTACAAAGTAGAGTACTTGGATTACTTTTTAATGTAACGAGTAATCTAATGCGTTAGGCCCGCCATTTAAGTACTCAGTTATTTAGTAATTTTTTCTAAAATGTAATCTGTTATTCAGACAATTTATGTAATCCAGACAGCAGTCATTCCCAATCCGTTAGTGTGTGTGTGTGTGTGTGTGTGTGTGTGT
>JAOVVB010000031.1:6388594-6400273 GCA_028570985.1 Heterobranchus longifilis | reverse complement strand
TGTACAATTAGAGAACTTATGATACTGCATACTGTTGAATCAATAATAATATAGGGATAATACATGATCTACAGTATGGGCACTGGGGGCTCAGTGTTTCGCCTGCCATGCGGAAGCCCGGGTTCGATTCCCAGCCAGTGCCCAAACCCCCCAGCCACTGGATGCAGTGCCGGTCCCAAGCCCAGATAAATTGGAGGGTTGCGTTAGGAAGAGAATCCAGTTGTGCCAAGTTGTTGTGCGGACTGGATATTCCGCTGTGGTGACCCCTTGCCGGGATCAGCCGAAAGACCAACAACAACATAAAATAACCCCTTGCTCAACTCTATGCCAGACTAAAATACGGTTTGTTCTCAAAGTCAGATTATTCCATGAAATAAAAGTACTCCATTCTGCTTGCGTTATTAGTCTGTGTGGTTCGGACTTGTGCTCATGATTCATAAGTTTTGTGCAGTTTTACGTCACAAAACTAGCAACAATAATAAAAAATATTCAAAAAATATACTGGGATAAGTAATAATATTAAAAGATATCTAATATCACACCGTCTAAAAATGATTTAGAGTCCCCAGCTGACCACCTTACATTTTGTCTACATTTCACACACAGACAATAAAGAAGAAAAATAAATCAAACATGACATTAGGGTCAAGAATCTTACGATACGATATTATCACGAAACCTAGTTGACGATTCGATTTGTATTGTGATTCTGTAAGTATCATGATTGTATAAATGTCCCAATTAAATATTACTACCACGCAGGATGTGTGAATAGTTTAAAGTGCACCACCTGTCGGATCATAGAGGAACTGCAACATTTTGCCACCTCAATTGCAAAAATACGGTATATAAATTTTAAAGAAGAAGAAGAAGACAAAAGCATTGCAATACCCAGCATGACATTAAAATATAACATTTGTGGTAGAAAGATCAGTGCTTATAGTCAAATACACAAAGGAAGCTAAAACAAAACTGAGGTAAATAATGTAATTCATGTCATCCATTTAGAATTGAAGCATATATTTTAGCTGTATTACATATAATCACTTTTACCACAAACGAACAGTGGTATAATTATGAGAAATATTAAAATAAATGTTGTTTTCTGTGTTATGTAATGTAATATGTCTTATAACGACTTCCTTCTCCTAGGCAATGGCTGAAACGGAAATAAAAGTCGCATTCGTGAGCAACCTCAACGGCACGACGCTGACAGAAGTATCTCTCGGATCCTTTCTCGCCCCTCTCTGCCTTCTCAGCCGTGGCTTGTTCTTACTAGTGTTTCACCTCAATAAAGGCGTTCTCCCACTAAGCAGCACCGCTCACCTGCTGTTGGATTTCAGCCTACTGATAGCGCCGCTGGTCCTCTCGTGCACCATCCTAAGCGACGTCCTTCTTTGGGTCGTAATATCCGTGACTGTCGTTGATGTTTGTGCAGTTTCTTTCCTGTACTTGCATAGAAAGAAAAAGCCAGGTTTGATTGACAGCTTCACAAACAGCCATGTTGAGTCCAAAGTGGTGCCTTTTTTGACCGCGTTCAGGGTGCTGGTTAACATCAAGACGGCTATCAGCATCCTAGCTGTGGATTTTAGCGTTTTCCCAAGGAGATACGCCAAAACCGAGACGTATGGGACAGGGGTTATGGACTTTGGAGTGGGAGCTTACGTTATGGCCAATGCCATGGTGTGTCCTGAAGCTAGAGGGAAAAAAGTACAAGGTTCGAAACTGAGCCATTTGGCGAATCAGCTTTTTTCAGTCTGGCCCCTGCTCGTGCTGGGTTTTGCCAGGCTGGCGAGCATAAAGTCGACAGGCTATCATGAACATGTCACTGAGTACGGGTTGCACTGGAACTTCTTTTTCACTTTAGCCATAGTGAGAGTGGTGGCTTCGGCTATACTCGCCGTGTTTCCCGCCAACGTCTCCTGGCTCTTGTCTTTGCTGATCAGTGGAGTTTACCAAGTCATCTTAGAGACAACTGATCTGAAATCATTTCTCACTCAGACCACGGAACGCACTGGCTTCATGCAAGCCAATAAAGAAGGCATATTCTCTGTCGTGGGTTACGTTGCTGTCTACATGGCCGGAGTTCAGGTCGGTGTCTATCTAATGCAGACTCGAACCTCGGTCAAGGATTGGATCCGAGTTATCCGGAACCTTCTCCTGGGAAGCTTTGGTCTCTGGGTTGCTTTACATGCCTGTCAGACACACATCGAGCCGGTTTCTCGTCGCATGGCCAACCTGCCGTTCTATATATGGACCGTAGCGCAGTCCCTGTTTTTTCTTTCGTGTTTGGGCGCAGCTGATATTGTGTTGCTTTTCGCAAAAGCGGCATCCAATTTCTCCGCCGTATCAGTCTCCTGGAATCCCCGTCGCTGTTCAGAAGCAGAACGGAAAATAAGAAGTAGACTGGACGCTTTGTGTTTAATTCAGTCTGTGAACAGGAATCAGCTGCTGTTTTTCCTGCTTGCGAACGTGATGACCGGATTAACCAACATACTCGTAGACACTTTAAAAAGCAATGACTTCTTTGCAGTTTATGTTTTGCTCTCTTACATGTTCATGAACAGTTTATTCATATTCATTTTACATGTAAATCAAATAACAATGAAATTTTGGTAATTTGTTCTTTATGTTTGAGTGGGTTTAGAAAAAAATCACTGCTGTGCATAAAAATATCGTTTAAACAAGATTGTTGGTTATAATTATAACCAAGCTGTTATGTATCAATCAATTAATTTATATCGAATTAAAATATATGTGATGTATCAAATAAAAAAAAAAAGGAATAAAAGTGAGCTTATTTAATACCAATAAAGAAGATATAAAAATGGAGTCTTTGGACCGAGGGAAGAAACCAGAGTACCCAGATGAAACCCACCAAGCATGGGGAGAACATGCAAACTCCATGCACAAAGATGCACTCTAGGCAGGAAACGAAGCCGGACCCCGGAGGTGCAAGGCGACAGAGCTAACCACTAAGCCACCATCTGGTTTGACTAATTAGGATTTTTTTGATACTTGCAATTGAGACAATGGATTGATAATTTGTTTACTAAGGAAGATATGGGAAAATTAGAATCCAGGTACATCTCTGGTACATTTTAATTGTATTTTTTTATGTCAGCATGTAGAGGTGACCCTGGTCTTAGAACAATCTCTAAATTACACAAGAGCCTTTAAGAGTTGAGTGTTTGATTGATTTTGGATGGAAAAATATGGCTAGAAATGTTGCCATATGAAGATATGAGGTGAAGAAAGCAAACCACTACTATGCGTTTTGGGATTCCTAGTCCTGTGATCTATAACTATTGGATGTTGATTAGACACAGCATGGAAAAGGTTCTAAAAACAGAATAGAATTTTACTGTTCATGGGCAAAACGCTTGGATTGTTAAACCTGCTTCTTATTAAATAATACAATAACTATACTAAAAGTTCATATTCATATGATGTGTATATAACAATTTTTTCTATCTACTGTATCTATCTATATTTGTGTGTATACACATGTATGTATGTGTGTGTATGTAACCAAGGTGAATCACAAGGTACCAGGATGCACTTTTGGTTCCCCTCTCCTGGGAAACCTTGGGTCCTGGCCTTTATGTGGATGTTACTTTGACGCATATCAGCTATTTAAATATCGAAATATTGTAACAGATTAGGTTGTAGTTGATTTGCCCTCCATGTCTTTGGGATGTGCTGGAAAAACAAGTCCAACCTGTAGAGGCTCCACCGTCCCACATACCACAGCACACCTTCAGAGCTCTAGTGGAGTCCATGGCTCTGGATTATCTAGAAAGATTGTGCAAAGAGGAACAATCTGTAAAGATCTGTATTCTCCTATCTTGTGAAATGTTCTAGGAGGAGATTAAGTGCTGTTTTAGGATTGTATGAAGTATTAACATCAGGGGTGCCAATAACTGTGGTAACTTTTTTCCACTGAATAATTGTACTTCAATTAAAGTTTTAATTTTTCTCTTTTTTTGCATTGTGGTTCTATATTGTTTAAATGAAAAATGAATTTATTAGAACCCTAAGAATACATCTTAACCAGGGGTGCCAATAATTGTGGAGGGTGCTTTCTGTATTTCATGTATGCATACAATTCTTTCGCTAATTAACTTTTATTTACAGTATTCTAAAAAAAACAAGAGATTTGTCCTGTCCAAAAATAACACCAGCCCCTGTTGGGCCCTTGAGCAAGGCACTTAACCCTCAACTGCTCAGATGTATAATCAGATAAAATGAAAGTCTCTCTGGTTAAAGGTGTTTGCCAAATGGTGCAAATGTAAACTTTTACAGCAGGTCCTATGTGATCTTTACTTTGATTAAAAAGAGATGTTCAGTGCAGACAGCATGGTGGTGTAGTGGTTATTACTGTCACCTTGCACGCCCGGGGTCGATTCCCACCTCGGGGCTGCATGTTCTCCCTGTGCTTGGTGGGTTTCCTCTGGGTTCTCTGGTTTCCTCCCACCGTCCAAAGGCATGCATATTTGGCTAATTGGTGATACCAATTTTCCAAATAGTAAGCTAGTTAGTTAGTTTACAGAGATGACCCTTCGAATTGGGTGTTAATTTTAACTAAAGGTGTTTTGCGTCTTGAAGTTAATGAAAAACAAACTTCGACGTTTTAGCCATGGTTGTAGTAACTAGTGTAAGGAAAGCTGGTTGTTAAGTGTGAAAACACCCCAGTAAGGTGATCCAGGGCGGCTCCAGCTGTTTGCTTGCTAGCTCGACCTGGAAGAATAATCTGAAAAACAGACGAATGATTTATATGTCCAGGGATTTTTTTTTCTATTTAATTGTAAAATACATGCATGAGATGTCTTTCAAATGCATTCCATTAGAACTGTGTACACTGAGTTTATTTGTTGGAGCTTCTTGAACTTTCCACTATCAGCACACAAACGTTTTGTGCGACTGACCCAGATTAAATTGATTTAGTTTACAATTCATGTGAATAATGCATGACTAGAACTTTCGGGGTCTAGGGTTTGTGCATGTTGTCCCTGTGCTTGTTGGGTTTCCTCTGGATCCTTCGGTTTCCTCCCAATTGCAGATTAGGCAAACTGGCATTTACAAATTGCTCCTAGTGTGTAAATGAGTGTGTGGTGTGAATGAGTGTGTGGCAATCCATTGCCAAGGTGTACCCTGCCTTGTGCCCAAAGTTTCCTAGGTATAGGACAAGCAGAATAGAAGAATAAAGTCAAATTTTATAATAATAATAATAATAACACATATTTGGGGGGGGGGTTTGTCATGTTGTTTTAATAAAAAAATATTTTAACATACATCCAACATGATTAAAATGATTATACCTATATTATATTCTTATTCTTTGAGGTAAAAAACAGAATTAATAATAATATTGATGATAAAAGAGCTAGCCCTGCCTTTTCACGTGACCGGAACTAATTGTGACGTCATACGAAGGGCCAAGGGTCGCTAGAAAATTCGGTCGCCACATACGCTTGTGCGTCGCGTTTTCTACGAAAGCGGCAACTTTTTCCACATCGGTAAGTGTGATTCTTGTGGGTGCTTTTATTACTTTATTCTTCTCTGCAGCATTGTAGCTTTTGTATCTCGGGGTTAAAGTTAAGCCGAATCCGCTAATAGTGCTCACTTCCTGCGGGAACGCGCTCAGACTCGTCAAGCCGCTCTGCTGTGGATCCTGCAGCTGTGTCAAGGTAGCGCGCGCCAAACTTAGCATCTTTATAAACTGTTTTATTAGTATTATATATACGTATTTCTTTAGCTTGATGTAATGTAGTTTGTCGAAGATTGAGAACATTTGTATTTAGAAAGCTAACGCGGTTACTTGTACTCTCGGTGAAGTTGCTGCTTAGCAACTAATATCAGCTTGCTACGCTGTCACCACTAGCCTAGCTTGTTAGCATGCTCTTTTGACTAACGTTAAGATGTTTAGCAAGCAACCCAGCTAGCCCGCGAGCAGACCGTGTGTCCTCGGAATGCATACTACATTTACGTAGTTATCATTCATCAATTTGCATATCTAATCTAAGCTAGTCAGCTGATATTAGCTAGCAGGTTGTTTCCATGCTAACTGCTCACTGTCAAAGTCGTCGTACAGGTGCAGCCTAGCTAGCGTTAACTATAATTTCATTATGATTATTAATTAATAGCTACCATTTTCAGTTTAATTCGTTGTCCTATTTGAGGGGAAAATAATTAACGTTATCTTTCGAATGAACGAAATTGTTCTCGTGGGATTAGCTTCTTGGTGGGGGGAAATGAAAGCAGCGAACTGGCTAGGATAGTTAGCCGGCCACGTAGTTAGCAGGTTAAATAAACTAGCTAGTTATGCTACAGAGATGACCCTTAGAATTAGGTGTTAATTTTAACTCGAGGTGTTTTGCGTCTTGAAGTTAATGAAAAGCAAACGTCGACGTTTTAGCCATGGTTGTAGTTACTGGTGTAAAGATAGCTGTTTAAGTGTGAAAACACCACAGTAAGGTGATCCAGGGCGGCTCCAGCTGTTAGCTCGCCAGCTCGCCCTGCTAGCTCGACCTGGATGAATAATCTGAAAAACAGACAATTGATTTATATATCCAGGGATGATTTTTTTTTTTTTCAACTGTGAAATACATGCGTGAAACGTCTTTCAAATGCATTTCATGAAAACTGTACACTGAGTTTATTTGTTGGAGCTTCCTGAACATTCCACCATCAGCACACGAGCCTTTCGAGCGACTGAGGCCCAGATTAAATTGATTTAATTTACAATTATTGTGAATAATGCATAACTAGAACTTGCAGGATAGTGGGACTGTGGCCGCACACCTCCAGGATCAATGGTTTGTGCATGTGCTTGGTGGGTTTCCTCTGGGTACCCTGGTTACCTCTCAATTGCCCCTAGTGTGTGAATGAGTGTGTGGTGTGTGTGTATGTATGCCCTGCAATGGATTGCCACCTTGTCCAAGGTGTACCCTGCCTTGTGCCCGAAGTCTCCTAGGTATAGGACAAGCAGTATAGAAGTTGAATGAATATTTGCTTTTTTGAGAGAAAAACTTTAGCACGTGAATGTTCAGCTTTATAAATTGATACGCTGGACAGTAAATTGGCGTGTTGAGATGTCTTAAGATATTTTTTTTCCATAATTCCCTAAACATTGTCACATCGGTGTCCTGTATCACCCAAAATGAAATCCTAAAGTAATTGCTTGGAATTGTCCACGCCGTTCTTGACTAAATGTGTTTGAAACTTTTAACGTGAATGAAGGTGTTGCGATCTTAAGGGTGTCGCAACAGATTTGTTCAGGGATGCCGGTTAGAGTCACATGCTGTTACTCCAGAACATGCTTTCAGCATACACCATAATCATTGCAAAACCATGTTCTCGAAACATGTAAATATGATTTGTGGTGTTATTTAATTTATTTTATTTTTTTTATTTTTTTCCCTCTTTCTTTCTTGCTTTTCACCGCAAGTTCACCGAACACACACACACTATCATATCGGCTACTTGGTGTCAGAATACGCTTTTGGGACGATTCAGTCATTCCTAGCAAAATGATCGATATTGCTTGGCAGAAAGGATGATCCAATTTTTAAGAAAACATTTCTTTGAAAGTGTCACAAAAAATCATATAAAGAAGCTAAAGAATGTAGGACAGCTTTTATTGCAATGACATTTATTTTCTTGCCATTTACTATTTGTATTATGTTTTTTAACAAACACAAAGATGGTGCCATATCTTAAAAAAAAAAAACAGACTAAGCATGTTTTTTGCTTTTACTCTGTTTGGTCCACAGGCAGCGCTCGGTCGACTGTAGCTAGGAGAAGACATGGCGCGCCTGGTAGCCGTTTGCAGAGACGGAGAAGAGGACTACCGTTTTCTTGCGAGACAGATTCCCTTATACATTGATGACTCTCTCACGGTAAGATGGTTGTTTCTGTTCTTGAGTGAAATCCCTACACAATAATTCTGACACACTTGGATGCCATAAGAGCATGGGGTCAGGCAGGTGCACAGAAATGCTAGCTAGTAGTCGAACTTTAAGTGTCATACTAATGAACATAAATGGGGAATCTGTATTAACAACTGGTGCACTCTGGGACGTTTTCATATTATGGCCCCGGGATCATTTCCAAAAACACGTGACTTGAAGTCTAATTTATTGTGATTATTGAGAACACTATTGTTCCACGCTGGCAACCGTGGAGATTTCGTAGGAGATGGACTGCACTGAAGATGTTGCGTCCACTTCCCTGATCAGGTACACTTGGTTTCCATATCTGATTCTATCCATGCCAGTGTACGCTGTATGGTTTGAGACAATCTTTTCCAGCGGACATGGACACGGATCAAATCAGATATGGAAGGCAATTGTACCTGAACAGGAAATTGGACGTAACATCACCAGTGCTGTCTGTCTCGTCCGAAATTTCATCTTCCATTTAACAGCCATAGCTGATAAAGTAGGAAGGCACATGAGAGCATTGTTCTAGACATTTTTTCTGAAATGTCAATAATAGGCATAGCGTGAACACTGACTTTATTATACTGCTACCTGCCGAGGGTAAAAATACTCAAGTGTACTCGAGTACGGAAAAAAAATAATAATGTGAGAACACAGCTGGGGAGGCAGAAGCAGTCATTCTTGGACACGCTATAATCAGTCGTGCCTAGTGTGAAAGTGCCTTCAGTTGTAATTTTTTTCCCCCCGATGTTTAAAGCTAGAGAAAGATCCCGGATGCAGCTAGATGCAAGATTTTTTTTTCTGACCTGCCAAAGTGGCTTTTTAATCGGACTGTAACTGTGTGCCTTAGCGTGTCATTTTCCTTTGCATATGGGTTGTATCCTGATTACACTTTAGTCACTTACACTTTTATTCAAATCCTTTTCTAGTTAGTGAAACTGAAATCTGATTGCTGTATCATGAGTCACATGTAAAACAGGTCTATTCTCTTGACAAGCTTGCTGTGTTCCTTACTTCCAGTTGTTTAACCTAAATGCTGGTTGATCTCTCTAAAGGTGCTACGTTTGATAGTTCCGGATCACATTTTTTAAAATGTAAAAATTATATACGTTTTTCTTTTTTTTTAAATCCAGTTCTGTTTTGGAGAAAACTCTGCATTTCATTTGGATTACAATCTGTTAAACACCTAAATTGGAAGTAATTTGTTGACAATTGCAGTCTGGAAATAATCTTAAACCTTAGCATTAATGAACAAATGTTAAAAGGTTTTGTCTGTTTTCCTAGTGTTTCAGCAATTTTTCGTAGTATGCACAGCTTAAAATGGCTAAACATCATATTGGCCATTGTGCTGTATTGCACTGTCATGGATATTACTAATCTTATCTTTTTATTTTCGTCTCTCCTATCCAGATGGTGATGGAGTTTCCTCACACCGTATTGCACTTTGACAGTCATCAGAGCAACAGTTCACAAATTAAGCTGTTTATCGAGGTAAGGCTGTTGCATAAACCTGGCAGTGCCATGTAGTAGTGATGGTGAGTGTGTTTATTGTAGTAAGTTATTAAAATAGATTATGCTTTGAGCTAGATGCTAGGGCAGGGTAGCTCGCTTGTTTAGGTGTTGGTCTACTGATGACCAGGGGTGACCAGGGTGCCACGGTCATTTACTCTCAGTTGCTCAGATGTATAATGATATAAAAATGTAATTTGCCCTCAGTAAGGGCGTCTGCCAAACACCATAAATGTAAATGGATTAAAAATAACTGAACCTTTTACCTCGATTATGATTTAATGCCCTTATTTTTCACTGATAAGGTTTATACGGTAATATCATCCAACTATTAAAGCTTGGATATATATATTTTCCTCCATGTTGCAAAATGGATGGGGTTGAGTCATGTGATGTTACACATGCAGTTAAACAATCTTTAAAGAACTTATTCTGCTAAATGAAATCAGAAAAACTTTTACAATTTCTAGCAAAAGTGCATCTAAAGAACCTTGTATGAATTCTTGTTTCAAGGTGATGTTATAATCTGATATTTATTTGTTTAATAAATTTTACTACCTTTTAAATCCCTTACATTATATCTATAACTTTTTATTATATTGGTTTGTATAAATTGTTTGAAAGTTTGTTTCTGCCATGAAATAGCCTGTAAAGCTGATATGGCAATAAACCCTAATACCAACCAAGCAACATGGTTTTAAGTGGACAGGACATAAACACACACTGTGGCAAAAGTATGATCAGAATTAATAGTAATAAATGTGTAGGATTGTCGATCAGAGGTTTTGAATGTCCGTTTTCATTAATTGCCCAGCCCTACTTTGAGCTTAGCATTTTATAGGAGTATCAATCTCCAGGAACTGTATAGATGATTGGTAGTATTATTAGTTTGTCTGAAAAAAAAAAAAAATTACAAATTGTATATGGAAGCCAATCACTTTATTTTTCTTACTTGCAGCGTCACAGCATGCTGAAGCAGCAGGATCTGAACATGGCCCTGATGGTGATGTCACGTGAAGTGTTCAGTGCACTCTCCCAGCTGGTGCCATGCGTTGGCTGCAGACGCAGCGTCGAGCGCCTCTTTGCTCAGCTCACAGACTCTGGCTACTTCGCCCTGGAGCCGCTGACCGTAAGCTCAGCTGGCGTGCTGTCCATCACCAGAGCTTGCCTGGCAGACCCCCGCAAACTCTACACACTCTTCTACATCCATGGGTAAGAAATCATCATCAATACACACTCATGCTGCTGTTTTGTACTGTTTGGCAATATTGTCCAAAAATCTGTTGTAGAAAATTTATCGCCACCTTCTGACCAAGCAGAATTGAAAATTAATTAGCATGATGATGCTGATGATGATGACTTTTATTGTATTGTCTTATTGTGTTTTTGTGTGTGTAATAGAACACTGAAGGTGCGGAGTGTTTAGTTCGTCGTTACTTGCACCAATGTGATTCTTGTTTCTATCCTTTTACTTTTGCAGGTCAAAGCTGAATGATGTGATTGATTCCATTCCCAAAAGCAAGAAGAATAAGCGTTGTCAGTTGCATTCTTTAGACACACACAAGCCCAAACCCTTGGGGTAAGGTTATTCTTGCCAAGATTTCTAATTGTAATGTACCTCATTGTTTTTGGTTTGAAAGTGCATTCTTTATTATATCTTATTATACTTATACTTATCAATTATAAGAACACGCTGTACGGAAAGAGCACCATGTTGTCTTTGTCAGGTTTATGACTGTGAATTATCTTGGATAAACAAATTCTTAATCCTGATATCAGGTGCTAAGGTATGTCGCCTATTAATTTAGCAAAGTATTTGACTTTGGGGATGTAAAGCAGGTTCTCAAAGTCTCTTCCTCTTAAAAGCAGGAACTGCCTGGTAATTGGCTGTGTGGTAGTCGTAGAGACAGTTTACGTGTTTGCTGACTGTGGAGATTGTGTTGCAGAGGGAGCTGGATGGACGTATGGGAGCTGATGTCTCAGGAGTGCCGGGACGAGGTGGTTCTGATAGACAGTGCTTGTCTGCTGGAGACACTGGAGACATACTTGCGTAAACACAGGTAAACTTGGAACGTCTTTGTCAAGTTTATTGCCCTCTCGAGCCTGTTATTCACATAACCGTTCATATGTGAATGATGGAGCAATCAAGCGTAGGGCTGGGCGATTAATCGAAAAGTAATCGAAATCGACATTCAGAACCTATAATCAATCAAATTTTCCCAGGTCG
>JAOVVB010000031.1:6364230-6377999 GCA_028570985.1 Heterobranchus longifilis | reverse complement strand
ATTGAACATGCATGGAAAACATTGTTTAAACCCTTTACAATGAAGATCTGTAAAGTTATTTGGATTTTTACAACATTTATTGTTGAAATACACAGTCCTGAAAAAGGGGCGTTTCTTTTTTTTGCTGAGTATATAGGTTTTATATTAATATGCTTGTTCAGTTTTGTGAGACATTGTCATTATAGTGAAACATTAGTGTACTTTGGTTATAATAATTGATTTTTTTTTACATTAGACAAAAAAAACTGATCCCCTCCCCCCCAAATGTGTGTTCAACAGGATGAGACCGAAATATCATCAGATGAAGAGAACTGCCTGACACAGGATGAGATCCAGTCGTTTGTAGAGGAGAACAAGTCTTTCTACAGCAAGCGAGACCAGTACAGGCAGCACCTGAAGGAGCGCTTCACCAATTACTGCCACTCCAGTGTGTGTAGAGGCGAGTGGCAATCTACGACCAGTGTCAAATAAAAAATAAACACAATTTTTACAGATGGGGGGAACAAGAGGAAGAAAGCGAAGTTTGGGGTCAAAATCAGAATAAATTCTTGAACTGTGTCTTGTTTGTTAAAGTTAAATTTTATTTGTTGGGAATAGTTAAATGGTCACATCCACACATCTCACATTTCTCTTTTCAGTGTCTAGGTCTATTTTCTATCACTTTTTAAATTCCTCCTTGGTCCTCGCTTATTTCTCCTTCCTTCCTCACTGACACTCAGGTTTAGTTTATTTACTGTTTATGGATTTGTTGATTCTAGGAGTGGGTTCTTAAGATCACAGTTGAAGTGATACCGGTAGTCTTCTAGTCTTATCGTTGATTTAACATCTCTCTTTATTTTCCCAGTACATCTCACTGACTGAGACCCTTCATTTTAGTGTTGTACCAATAAATGTGTACAGAAATGAAATTATCTGAATATAAAGATTTTACAGAGAGAGGAACATCCATTTATGAGGAGGTTTGGGTGTATTGTTGAGCGCAATGTGCAAAATTGACATAATAAAGAATATTTATTAATATGCATTAAGAAAAATGTGTGGGTTTTTTTACTTGCAATTGGTTTCATGAATGAAGAGCTTTTGAAAACTTCTACAAGGAGGATTTGTTTTAAAAGAACAATTTTTCTTGTGGCAAAATGTACTCAATCCGCTAAGATGCAGTGAGTTAAGTTTTTCTAAAGTGTCTTTGGTAGATCACCCAATCTGTGGGTGAAAAAAAACAAACAAACAAATAAAGCGGCAGGGGATGCTGTTAAAGGAAAATAATCAATGTTTTGAGTGCAACATACAGTACTTTATATATTAATAATTTTAAACAGATTTGTCATATCGTTCAAGAACCGGAAAGTTTAAAGCCGAAGTAGCTAATACTAGAAAATCTGTCAAAAACATTGAAATGTCCTTGCTATATCAAGGATTGCATGTTTTTAAACAGTCAATATAGTTTTGATAACACTGGAATAAATGTATTAATATAAACTGTATACCCATGCTAATGGAGAAAGTTAATCTGTACTTAAGTTGTTTGACTACTGATCAGAAGGTCCCAGGTTCAAACCCCAGCCCCACCGAGTTGCCTATGTTGGACCCTTGAACAAGGCCCTTAACGCTCAATATATATATTTAAATATTCTGGAACGTTCCTTATTCAGCTTTATCCTTGGCTTCAACTCATGTTAAAAGTCTTAAGTGACCGCTAATGAACAACCTGGTCTAGTCATATGACAATCTGAATTTGTGTACCTATGACATCATTTCCAATGGTGGTGTGCCTGGGTAGCACATGTCGCAGAGCTAGCTCATAAAAAAATATAATAAAAAAAACCCTTATTGTTAGTTAATCCTACTTAATTCATTTTATGTTTCACTTAATGTTTTAATATATATCGTATCCTTATGTAACCTGTTCTCACCACATTGCTTGAACAAATTGATATATATTTTTACATTGGTTTTCTAAATTGTCAGGAAAAATGCCATGTGATTTCTTTCAAAATGTGGTCCATTTGGTCGTTGTTGCGTCCCCAATAATTTCCCTTAAAGAAGAAATGAGTCTGGTATCTTACGGCTTAATAGCCCTGTTGTGTATTGTCCATTAACACAATATCTCCCAAATCCAGGGTATTTGCTAACAGCGAACTGTATTTACATATTTTATAATCAGCCCGATATTACTGTAGAATTGAGAGTTTAAAAATGGATACATTACCAAAAGATTTATAGACACCGGAATATCACTTATATGTGGTTCAACCAAGTGTATAGAATGTCTTTCTTTGTAAGCTGTAGCGTTACAATTCCCCTTAACTGGAACTAAAAGGCCTAAACATTTTCTGGCATGACATTGCCTCTGTTCACAAACCGAGCTCCATGAAGACATGTTGTGCCGAAGATAGAGGGGAATAACTGGATATCCCAAGGATCACCTTCAGGACAAAATGGAATGAATGTCAGCTGTATCCCAGAACTCCTAAAACCAAAAACGGTGCCTGATCTCTCTAATGGTCTTGTAACTGAAGGAACGGAAATCCCCACAAACTCCAGAATTTAGAAGAAAGTATTCCTGGAAGAGTGGAGTTTATTATTACAGCAAAAAATGGAGAGGTAAATCAGTAATGGCATGGTCAACAATCATGTATGGGTGTAATGGTCTGGTATCCACAGACTTGTGCATAAATTATCATTATTTTTTTTTTAATGCTGTGGCTTAATGGTTAGCACTGTCGCTTGCACCTCCAGGGTGCGGATTCAATTCCTGCCTGCGATCTATATGCATGGAGTTTGCATGTTCTCCCTGTGCTGGGTGGGTTTCCTCCAAGTACTTCAGTTTTCTTCCACAGTTCAAAGACATGTAGATTAGATTAACTGGCGTTCCAGAATTGCCTGTAGTGTATGAATGTACCCCGCCTCGTGCCCTAAGTCTTCTGGGATAGGCTACAAGCCCTCGTGACCCTGTTTACAGGATAATATTACACTACAAACCACAGTTAATTGCATCAACCTCTAGATGGCGCTGTTTATACACTCACATTTACTTTATCGATTAATTTATTTTCTTTTTATAAATGTATAATCTATAGGCTTCTACTCCACATCCAAATTATTTTTATTTAATTATTTAAAGATGATTTATCTAACACAATAGCAGCTCCATATTGTTTAAGATGCTGCAGCATAATCAACTTCTCCAAGCTGTCGTTTAGGGGGGAAAAAAGTGCGGGCGGTGACACCAACCCAAGTCTTGGCGCTTTTTTTTTTTTTTTTTGCGTTGGCATATAATATTTAATCCTGAGCTCTGGGTCTGGGGCGTGCTTATCAGTGTGTCTGACTGGGAGATACGGACAAGGAGAGAGAGAGAAGGATCACTCTCAGGTGTACTCTGATACTCTCCCGTTAGCAGAGTAAACTCTGATCTGGAGATCCTGCACTCGGCTCGCCGATGGAGCGGTGGAAAGGCAGAGTGGCGCTCGTGACCGGAGCCTCGATCGGGATCGGAGCGGCTATCGCGCGCACTCTTGTCCATCAGGGCATGAAGGTGGTCGGGTGCGCGCGCAGCGTCGATAAAATAGAGGTGAGAGGTGCTGCTCGCGTTTTCAGTACCGAGACCAGATTATGAGGCCCGGTGATGGTAGCTGATACCGGTTGAGCAAGCCGGTCATTTCAAAGCAGGCATTCCCAGATTTAACCGCCTCGGAGTTCCCGGGGTTTTGTTTCTCTGTTTTCTTGTTTGTTTGCTTTTTTTTAACTTAATTTCCATTCATAACGTGTCATGAATATGACTGCAATTCTCTGATTCACGATTTATTATTATTTATCAACTAGCCACGCCCACTACGCATTTATATTAAAAAATAACATTAAAACGCGATATCCACTTCCTGTATACTATATAAACATGCTCGGAATAAGCTATGTAAAATATAGTGTATCATGGTAAACAACATAATTATAGCTCAGTGCTCGATTTTGACTGTTTTGGTTTCTTTTAGTAACCGCGCTTCCGGCTACAGGGATTTTTGTATACGCGCGTGCTGCCATACGCTGCGTTTCTATAGTAACAATTAACACAGGGACCTGAATGGCGGATGTTCCACATAAACATGTGTGTTTGAAAAAAAAAAAAACGCCTGTAGGTTTTGGTGAAGTGAGTCAAAGGTTACATTTGTTCACAGGGTTTTCTGTGACAGGACAGAGGAGTGTTTGTCTTGTTAACTTGAAGAGGGAGAGAGGGGCTAGTGAGGGAAAGACTGTTTATAGCTGTTATAGCATTCTGTAGGTGATAACAGGATCTCTAAATGTGTAAATTTTAGGATTAGACTTTTATTTATTATTTATATGTATATATTTTAAAAAATATATTTTGATTAAGGCAGCATGGTGGCGTAGTGGTTAGCACTGTGTCTTCACACCTCCAGGGTCTGGGTTCGATACTGTGTGTGTGGAGTTTGCACGTTTCCCCCGTACTTGGTGGGTTTCCTCCGGGTACTCCAGTTTTCTCCCACAGTCCAAAGACATGTTGGTTAGCCTAACTGCCGGTCCCAAATTGCCCGTAGTGTGTGTGTGGGGGGTGCGCGCCCTGTGATGGATTGGCACCCCGCCGCATGCCCCAAGTCTCCTGGGATAGGTTTGATGCACCCTGTGACCCTGTACACAGGATAAGTGGTATGATGAATGAATGAATATTTCGATTAAAGCCAATATTAGCAGCGGTCGCACAAACGTTAAAGGTTTTGGGTTATTGAGTTACTGATTGAAAGGATGGGGGTTCAAGCCCCCTGAGTAAGGCCATTAACCCTATTTCCTCCAGGGGCACTGCACTAAAACCAGGTTCCTAATAAGCGAAAAAATAATTTCACTGTGCTGTAAGGTTATAAGGTTTCTATGCACTGTAGAAAAGTTGCAGTCTGGTTCTGGGTTTCTGTAGCTATGATCTCGGCCTGATTACCCATTTTTGCTATTATTACAACACATGTGACATGCTCACAGAATGACATAAAAGTTGATGATGACGCTGCCGTTACATTCGGTGTGGAACGCGTCTGTGCCTGTGATGGAACTACCTGTGCAAACACCTGCAAACATAATCAACACACACTGCAGATTTCTGTTTTATATATAGATTACTCGTAACTAACCTGAGATTCATGCCACTTTTTTAAGAAAATGGAAAGTAGAATACACTGCCTGAGAAAGTAATTAACCATTTTATTGCTGTCTGTTGTTGTTTATTATAATATTAACAATGGTTCCGAATGATCAATGACTGTGTTGATTTTTTCGCTGCTCCCGCCGAGGGGTTGCCACAGCAGACCACAATCCGAACAACAACTTGGCACATGTTTTACGTCAGATGCCCTTCCTGACGCAACCCTCTCATTTTTATCCGTGCTTAGGACCGGCACTGCATCCAGTGGCTGGGTAGTATGGGGTGTGGCAACCCACCGACGGCGGGGCTCGAACCCGGCTCCTCAGATCCCCAAAAAAACAACCTAGAGCCTTAGCCGCCTAAATGATCAATTACAGGTTTCAGTATTTGTCATGTGATTTCTGTTTCCCATACTTCGGCTCCCTGAAACATCTCTAACCTGAACCATTCAGTAACTACCTCTTCCTTATCTACTATCTTTTGAGTGGAAAGTCACGCCATCAGGAATACTGGACATTAAAGCTGTAATTGTTGATAAACAAATATTATGTTTGATAATTAATTGTAAAAAATCATAATCAGAAATTTTCTGTGGTTTAACATGAATGAAACACTTCAGGATATGATTTTACGGGAACATCGTTTCCTCCTGCAGCAGGTGACGTCCTCCCGGGTTGTCTATATTATTATATACAGTACATAGGTCTCTTGTTCGTATCTCTTCCAGAAGAGAACCAACAGACTAAACCTACAGTAGGAATTCAATAGTGGGCTTAACTGTGAACTTTAGTCCACTTTCTATTGTGATCTGCCTCTCCTACTTGTTCCTTACCTGAATGTATCGATAGTCACAAAGACATGCTTTGTGCATTGTATAACCATAAGACTTCACTCAAGGCCAGTCACTTCTTTTATTGTTAATCTTCCTGTCTCGTCAATCATTGACTGCTCCAGGACTGTGTCTGGCGCCCTTCTCCTAGACTTCTCAGGAGTCTTCATTATAGGCAATTATGTGGACAAAGAATAAGCATGGGAATAGAAAAAAACATCCCAACATGCCACTAGTGACACCCGAGTTCAGTAGACTTGCAACGTTAAAGCATGTTTTGGACCATAAATGTAGCGTCTCAGCCTTTTTTCTGTAGTTTGATGACATCAGAAACCATCACTCCAGCTGAGGACTGCTAATCCCGGTTAGTAACAAGCATCACTAAGTGGTTGAATGTGGTGGTCTATATATCTCCTTTAGAATATCAGCTTCGTTAACTTCATTAACTGGGTTGAATTCCACATAGTGTTAAATGTAAATCCAGTGTGGTAGGGTGTACAATCCATTTGTCACACACCTCATGTAGGGTTCTTGATCAGGGGTTGGAAAGAATTCAGCCTTGTGTTAGGGGCTTGTTATCTTTCCAGCTGGAAATAAAAGAGCACAAATGGTTTAGAGGTGGTCCTGAACAGCATAACAGTATCAGGGGTGTTTTTTTTGCTGAAAATGCTTCTGTAACGGGCTTTGAATGTGGATTTTTGGCCGGTGGTTTCTCCCTCCTCAGTACTGCAGAGTATACAGACCTACTTTGTCCTACAGTATCCATTCAACCACAGACCAAAGTGCTGATCAATAAGAGCCTGAAGACCAAGTCTCCTGCTGAGGTGGCAGACATCTTTAATGTAGATGTCTTTAATGTAGAGGGCAAGCCCTTTCAACTGCAGCAGAGCTACATAACAACTGGTCACCAGAAACCCCAGTAACAGTTTGTCGAATGCTCTCACGCAGTGGTCTCAATGGCCGAATTAGTGCTCAGAACCCAGCATTAAACAGAAGACAACTAAAAAATCGTGTTGCATTTGGCAAGGCCCGCAGCTTGCAGGAAGGATAAACTGTGGAAAAGTGGCAGAAGGTTGATTTTTTCGATGAATCATCTATTGAACTGCATCCCAATCATCGCAAATACTGCAGAAGACCTATTGGAACCCACATGGACCCAAGATTCACACATAAAAGAGTTAAGTTCGGTGGAGGAAAAATCATGCTTTGGGGTTACATTCAGTATGGGGGCGTGCGAGAGATCTGCAGAGTGGATGCCAACATCAACAGCCTAAGGTATCAAGATATTCTTGCTGCCCATTACGTTCCAAATCTTCAGCAGCTCATACTTCAGCCTCCACATCAAAGTTCCTGGAAGCAAAGAAGGTCAAGGTGCTCCAGGATTGGCCAGCCCAGTCACCAGTCACTGGTAAGATGAAGGAGGAGGCATTGAAGATGAAACCAAGAACAATCTTGATGGGAGTCCTGCGAGAATGCTGTCTTTGCCATTCCAGATGACTTTATTAATAAGTTATTTAAGTAATTGCCAAGACGTATGGATTTAATCCTCCAAGCTCATGGGAGTCATACACAATATTAATTCTTTTTCCACGGCAGCATGACTTTATGTTCTGTACTGTAGATTATTTCTGTTAAGTGACAATACTTTTGTCTAAAGCCGTATTCGGATGGGACTAGTTTTACAGGGGGTCGTTAGAGAAATTTCTGTTTCACAGGCGTACTTTGTGATTTTAATCCCGTCCGAATCTGCCACACGACCTCTGCAGAAATTCCAGAGCAAATTACCTACTGTTTTACAGCGAACTCGGCGGTCCTCTGAGAAATCTAATCCTGTCCGAATGCGAATGTCTGTGATTGCCAATTTTTTTTTTTTTTAAATGCGTTTTCTTTTGTGTTTTGGCCAACGTGAACTACCGTACTATCTTTAGCGCGCCAGTATTCAAGTTTGCGCACCAATATCTTGTGCAACGCCCACATGTAAAACACAGACACTCCTACCTCTGTAATAAACACGGAGATGTTAGTCCCGTGCATACATGAAATGACAGACTCGTCTGAAAAAAAATTCTAACTCAAACATCGTTTGGAAAACTAGTCCCATCCGAATAGGGCTTATGCAAAGTCTGACCTTTCTGACCTAATTAAATAATTAAAAATCATGAGATTTTATTTTGGTAAAATAAGTGTAATCTTTGAGGCCTTTGCCTTTCATATAAGCCACTTCTGATTCCAAATGATCAACTAAGTCAAGTTATTATTTGTTGTTCCTACAACTTGGATAGGCAGCAAGACTTTTGTCAGGGTGTGTATGTAATAAATATTGAAGTTACATTTATTTCAGTACACCATGTCTTTACTCATTTATAACACTCTGGCGCTACATGATAAGCAGTTGTCGGGAGGAATAGTAGGTGTCAGAAATGTTTGATGTCACTCAGGCATTCAGGCACATAGTGTTGCTGTATAGCTCAACGTGTCATGTCATCTGGGATTTTACTGCCCTACCTTCGCTTCTTTCATTTCGAGCAAAAAAGGCTATTAAATAGTAATGAACCCCAATACAATGTGATTGCGAGATATATCCATGAGGTCAGTCTAGCAAATTGGAGTTATATGGTGGATTTTTCAATTAAAAAGATTCTGGGTAAAGATTCTTAGGCATGCTTATCCTGCATTCGTTCTAGCTGCATGCAGAGAACCTGTCCACTCCCTGTGGAATTCTTACTAATCCCCCCCCACGGAAAATCTGACCAATCCCGTATTCTCCACCAGTTGTTATCTTGTTTGCAACCGCAGACTTCAGTATTTTCGAATGAAATCGGTCGGTTCAGATTTTTCCAAAATATAAACAGATTAGTCATTTTAAACCACCGAATCCCTGATCAGAAAGAAGAAGAACCAGAAGAAGTTCCTAACAATGAATGAGTGCATGTGGTAAATGCTCACCACACCCATACAATTGAGCATATCCTTCTCAATCCTAGCCAGGTTCATATCTGATTGCCTGCTCCCACGGAGATGAAAGTAAAAACCGACCCATCTCATAAGTCCCACGGGATCCCAGTCCTGAGGCACACCTTACTGTTAGTTAAGTTTCCTCAGGCTAGTAAAAACAGATCAGGGTTTTGGAATACTATTAACTATCAGAAGAGGTAGTACAACACGTTGGTACAGTAAAAAAAAATGACAGTATAAATCCAGGGTTTTGTACTGAAAAAAAAAATCATTAGTGCTCATTAGGGCTGCTCAGTTATGGAATAAATCACAATCACAAGTATTTAATTGGAAATTGAGATCAGAGTTATTTAACATGATTACAATGTTTTAACAGTTGATTTTAAAAAAACTTTAAATAGAATCCAACTGTAAAATAATTTAAAATAAGATTATAAGAAAATAAGAAGTGGCTTAGTGGTTAACGTTGTCGCCCTAGTGGTTAGCTGTTGTTGTCCAAGTACTCCGGTTTCCTCCCACAGTCCAAAAAACATGCAGGTTAGGCTAATTGGAGTGTGTGGCCTGCGATGGGTTGGCACCCTGTCCAGGGTGAACCCCGCCTTTCACCTAAGCCTCAGGCTCCCTGCGACCCTTTATACAGGATAAATCGGTACAGACGATGAGACGATGAGATAAATGTGTCAGGCTAGCTAAGAATGTCTTCATACGAGAACATTAAATCTTCTCCCAACCACGTTCTTTATATATCCTTGTGTGATCCTGATATGAGAACTGTTATGCCAAACTGCTTCCTGTTTGAGGCCACTGATTAAGTTCATAGTTGCTTAATCAGCAGGTGCTAATAAATAGAAGCAGTGAGGAGAAAATGCAGTGTATACAACAGTAGAGTCCGGGTCTCAGGAGGTTAAGTGAAGGGCAAAAGCGCAAGATGGTAAAGCAAATGGATTCATTGACCCCAAACAAGAAGACTGCTAAATAGAAAGCGTTGCAACAATCGTTGAATCTTGATTATCTTATTTTCATAATTGTTGGAAGAAATAAAATTTGATTCATTGCACAGCCCTAGTGCTCATTAGTGAAGAGATCTGCGGCTCTCATTTAAAGATATCCAGTGACTCAGCTGTTCAGACAGCCAGGGGCGGTTTGTTAAATCACCAGGGTGTTGAACACTTGATGCGTGCCTTGCTTGTATTTGCGAGGACGGTGTGGCAGTGCTCGTACAGAGGCTTGTATGGTCATCTTATTTGGCTGTTGTGAGCAAAAAAAGACATGCCTCTTTGAAATATAGTATCTCGTGCCTCATATATGCCCACCATACTGTATGTCCACCCAACACAGAATGACTTGGGCTGAATAAATGAAAGCGGCTGGCTGTTATGAAGAGCCAAGTTCTTTGAAGGTGTTACAGTCAGCTGACACCATCACTGCCGCTCGTCTTTTTTAGACCGATATCACTAACTGGCTTATATCCTGCTGCCTCTTCATCTCTGGTAGAATTCCAACTTGCCTTTTTTTTTTTTACCCCTCTCATGATGTTTTCTTCATACCTAATGATATGACACGTAACTGTATCGCCTAAATGCTCATTACCTGTTCACTATCTATGGTTCAGACCATGAGCTGCAGCATTGCGTTGTCAGAGCAGAGGCAGGATGCCAGCTTTCTTATACTAGCTCAGCATCTCTTAGTGCTTCAACTGGGATTCGAACCAATAATTCTCTATATTAAGCTGTTCCTTTCGTGCCACTAGATCTGCAGTGCAAATCGTGAACCTTGTATACTTGTATAGTTATGAACCTTGCAGATCAACAAGGTTCCTGTAGGATGCCACATTTATTCAAGGACACCACATTCACTTATGAGTTAATAGCCAGGATTAGTAGTTGTACTAGAGCTTAAATATTACCAATCTATTTTTAGCCCTTTTGGACAAGATGTTATGTTGTTTTATTTCTTACATGAGGTTCGGTCTATGACTAAGAGGTCCTTGATTATCTACTGATGCCTAATGTATATTCTCTATCTCTCTCCTTTTTTAATCACAGATCTGCCTTTTTATGCTGAAGGGAAAATAGGTTTTGCACCATGTAATGCACCAGATGGATGATTCGTAAGCCGGTGAAGCTTAATTCGGTCCTGAATCTTCTCACATTGTGTTGTGAGATAATCCAGGCTTCAGAAATTAAATTGTGGTGTATGTTCAGTGCTTCAGTGTAAGTTCGACTAAGGTTTTTTTCCACCAGTCTAGGGAGCTTAAAGTCGGTCATAAGCAAAAGCACAAAACCAATCTCGGATAAGCAGCTTTTTTTTCTCTTTTTTTCCACCAACAGTATCCACCAGTATACTCATCTAAAGTTCCTTTTCCATCACCCTGTAACCCAGCACCCTGCAGTACTTCTGATCGGGGGTTTTAGACACTAATAAACTCCAGTTCCATGGTGCACACTGGTTCTTGGCCATGTGTACTCACTCTGCATTGCGTTCTGTGCTCTTATGCATCTTTGAAATGTAAATCCTAACAGTGTGATATGAAGCTGAACAATATAGCCCACAAAAGGCAGCCGGGCCCCAATCATGGGGTTGGAGTAGCGAAATTGTTCAATCCATTAAAAATACGGAAGCAACATACATTATCACTAGGAGGCTCATAAAGTTGTTCACATGTATGAGGTCATATATGACTGGATAAAATGAAATGTCCAACCACATTGTTGTTTGGCAAAACGTTGAGGTGATTTTAGTTTGGCAATGATATGGAGGTTGGGACAACTTAAAAACAATATTAATACCAAACTGATGGAGTCCCTTATACAGAACAGCAACAATATTAAATTGTAAGGCAGCCAAAAAGGTAAAGAAGTTCTGTTCTGTACACACACTGTGTGCGGGAAGCCGTTGTGTCCATCCTGACTTGACTCTGATCAAAATTCTAAACCCCATTAAGAGACCATGGATGTGGATCTGAAAAGATTCAGATTTTATTGTTTTGAGGTTGTCTTTGCATCGTTGCGTTCGGGTCGTCCATTCAACATTATCTCAATGCCATTTTATTCTGACGCTCTCTTGCTCATTCACTATACTGCTTATCCTGTAAAGGATCAAGGGAGGCCTGGAGCCAATCACAGGGGGCTCAGGGCACTAGGAGGGGTACACCCTGGATGGGGTGCCAATCCATCGTGGAGCAAAAGCATACACACAGACTTACACACTATGGCAATTTGGAATTGGCATGTCTTTGGACTGTGGGAGAAAACCAGAGTCCCCATTTAAACCCACTAAACACGAGGAGAACATGCAAACCCCACGCGCGCACACCCGAGGAGGTGAATTGCCGCCCAGTGTCATTCTAACTTTCAACAACATTGTTACAACTACATACGTATATACGTTCACGCTGGGTTACCAAAATATATCCGATTTGCACTGAATTGTGAAAACTGTGTCAGGCATGTACATAGAACACTTGGTAGTATTAGTGATGGAAAGAGAAGAATAGCGTCCCTTATGTAATCTCTAAGGAAGCATTTACTTGAAATCCAGAGCAGAACATATGGCTCAGTGCAGTCTGCGTGTGCAGGCCCAGTCAGCATGACTCCTGCTCAGATCACTGCCATGTCCTCCGCGTATCTCTATGCAATCATTAAACCGGAACATTCCGCTGACCTTGGTAACACTGCTGACGTGAGAAAGAAAAATGTGTACATACAGCTTAAACATGTGTGCGTGTGTGTGTGTCGGAAAGAGTTGTACCTAAGATCTTGGGATGATTCCTCAAATTACCCTGGTATTACTTCCTTATCTAAAGCTTTTTTTTCCTGTTTCTGGTTAAACACAAATTTCACAGCTCGGTTAACTTCAATAGACATAAATTACAGCTTTAAAATGGATAAATATACTGCAAGTATAAAAGCAGGTTAACCTTTCTTTACTTCTTTTAGGAATAGCATACAGTGTCTGGCAGCAGCATTGCCAAGGGTCACAAGTTCATAAAGAGAAAAATGAAAAAGTAATGACGATATTCAGGATTTAGTCCGTAGCAGCATGGTTAATATTATGTGCGCCGTAGAAGAGGAAAAGCACGTTACATAACTAAACATTAATACTTATACAGCAGGCCATAGTCTACATAAGATAAAAGACCGACAGATGCACACACTGATTGGTCAATAGCATAAATTATCACTGTGGGCCACAATAGAATTATTGGCACCCTTCAAAAATAATGGGCTAAAAAGAAATAAAGATGACGTATTAGGATTACAATTTTTCACCATAGATCAGGACTGGCAATAACTCCCAGCCGAGTTCCTGTAATATAGACACAAGCGGTGTCTATGAATGATTCTGTGACCAATTTCCTTCAGACAAATGCATCTCTTCTGCAGGTTGGCGACACGTTATCATAATCTCAAGTCTACGACCGCATCAGAGCCGTGCTGATAACCAGCACAACAGCACTTTCTCGTATGTTGTATTACTTAAGTAGGTGCCACCGCTACAGTAACAAGCGGTTTAAATAGAAATAATATTTGGGGTGCCAATAATTTAATACTAAATTGCTATATAGTTAATATGATAATAATATGATAATATTTGTTAATACTATATGAATATAACATACTGTACATCATACTTTTTTGTTTTTTTTTAAATGTGTATACATTCTGTATATATATATATATAGTAGCGTTTTACCGCCGGAAAGGATGTTGGAGAAACGAGTGAGCTTATTTACTGCCCAATGCAATGGCTGGGAGTACTTTATTAAGCACACAGCACGTATAGCATGAACAGCACATTCACCCGAGAACCTACCTCCAATTCAGCCTAAGCATGAAC
>JAOVVB010000031.1:6350764-6364130 GCA_028570985.1 Heterobranchus longifilis | reverse complement strand
GCTATAACATAATGAATTTTATGATGAAGGCCTAATATGAGCTTCCCCTGTTTCAAAAGCTAGCAGCCGCCACTGCACTGAATAATATAGTTTTTATTACAGCTAGTTCCTGGGTTCTGAAATATGCTTCAGTGTGATCTGATTTAATTGTCTAATTTAACACTGAAGCTCCAGGCTGACTGAAATATAATTTTAATGTTTAAAACCTGATAAAGGTGTGAATGTCAGCCACTATTAACCTCCTATGCTAATTCTTGTTTTTAGCATATGCAAGTCTCCTCTCACAGAAACAGCTGTGCTAATATGCTGTATGTACTCAGGAAAAGAGTCTGACTGATCAAGAAGGGTTAATTTTAAAACTATTATTTTGTGACTGACATGAGCAAACAAGCAAGCAAATATTTTTTAATTTTTTATTTTTTTTAATTTTATTTATTTATTTATTTTTTTGCTAACATCGCTGTAGCTGTTGCTATTGTTGATAATTTACCACAGGAGCACTTGCTAATGAGCTAACAATGGCTGTGTTTCCTTTTTCAGTAAGTACCACAAACAATTCCCATATCAATAATCTCCCTTTAAAAAAAATAATAAAAAAAAACACTTTTAGAAAAAGAAAAAAAAGATCTCTCTTTGTGGGACTGTTTCTTTTCTCTAGAGAGCCAGTCTATGTTCATTTGAGCTTCTAAACAGTGGCCTACTATTAAGCCCGATCCAAACTTTAATTGGCCCATACTGTTCTCTCCCTTTTCTTCTCATCTTCTGTTTTCCTTTCACTCTGCCTCGGTTTTTCGCTTCATTTCACTTTCAGATGGAATTTGTGTATTTGATCTGGTTAATGACCTGAATACTTTCCAAGATGTTCAGTGTACTAAAGCTGCATGCTGTTCTGCTTGATTATCTCTCTCTCTCTCTCTCTCTTTCTCTCTCTCTCACTCACTTTCTCTGTGTTAGTGTAAAGAACATCTGATGCATTAGACACCCTAAAAGGAGGCACTGTTTATCTCTAGCTTTCGGTCTGTTTTCTGTAGTGTTCTTTGTTTCTCGCTTTGTCTTTCAGGTCGTGTGAGAGCTTGAGAGATAGAAAGAGACAACTGTCTGGTTGAAATTCCTGATCTTTTACAGGAAACTGAAACAAAAAAAGAACAAATGCTTGGAGAATATTGCATGATACTGGCCAGGAAAAAGCCCAAGAATAGAACTAAGCGGACGAGAAAAGAGGAAGGAGGGCTGACTGATAATAAAGAATCAATAAATAAGTGAAAGGTGACACTGTGGCTTAGTGAGTAGCACTTTCTCCTTGCACCTCCAGGGTCCGGGTTCAATTTCCGCCTTGGGTCTATATGCATGGAGTTTGCCTGTTCTCCCTGTGCTTAGTAGTCCGGTTTTCTTCCACAGTCTAAAGACATGCAGGTGAGGCTAATTGGCGTTCACAAATTAACCGTAGTGTGTGAATGGGTGTGTGAGCGTGTGTATATGTGTGTGCCCTGTGATGGATTGGCACCCCATCCAGGGTGTACCCCAAATCTTGCCCTAAGTCTCCTGGGATAGACTCCAGCCCTATATTTCCCTATGTCACTATATTATTTAATGCGTTATTCAATCAGAGATGGTGAATATAATTAGAATTGGAAATGACTCATATTGATCTGGTGTTAAAGACTTATCTGTGTATCTCTACCTACTTTAATGATAACCAAAGATAATCGTTTAAAATAAAGTTGTAAAACTGGCAGAAAAATTTTTTGCTCAATACTGACATATAATGGAAGCCAAAGGTAGAGGTGTAAATCATGACTGCAGTCCCATAGGAACTAAAAATCTATTTTTACCTTTGTCCAGGTAGGGGATGTAGGTTAAAGATAAAACGCACTAGACAAAGAAAAAAAACAACACATTGAAAAAAATCAAGTCATTCCTTCTGAATATACATCTGTAATTTTTATGCCTTGGTTTCTTAGAAATCAACTTTCATTAAAATATTCTTGTAAAGACATTTTTTAAAAGACGATGTATCAGGAACAAAACTGTGCATTCACATAAGTAAATATATAAAAGAAATGCAAACAAAATGTATTCTTTAAAAAAAAATCTTGCAACATCATTTCCAGCCTCATAAAAAAAAAAATCATGCAAATTGAATTTGTTTTTAAACACATTAAAAACAAATTCCATTTGCATGAATCATATTAAGCCATGCATCCGTCAATAAAACAGATGTCTTCAATCCTGAGTAAACTAACAAGCAACAAACCAGGTCACTTGATCAATCACCTGACACATATCTTTAACAGCAGACTATTGATCAAGCACACTTTGACCCAATAAGCACATGACCAACTTGAAATAATGAGATATTGTCTAGTTCACTACAAAGTCTTGCTCCTGGTTTGAGCCTGTGCTTCCCTAGTGTGCTCTGTTTGCTGATTGCCTGCTTTATACTTTAAGAATGCTTTACCTTTTGGATCGTCCGCTTTAACATTAAAAAAAAACTATTGTAGCGCTGACCAAAAAAAGGTTGCAAAAACTGTAAAATCCCCTTTTACCCCACAAAAACATGCATAAAAGTTGAGTAAATGTGAACTGGCATCGCATCAAGGGTGCATTCCCACCTACTGTAAAGTGTTCCTGGGATATCCTCTGGATCCACAACAACTCTGACAAGGATAAAGCTAGCTAAATTTTGTGGGCTGCTATTCAGTCTATTCCCAGTGGACATGCATGGACCAGCCATGAGGGTCATCCGTAGACCATCTTTAAAACTCAAGAGTCCTTACAAGGTCTTTAGGTGATATCCATGAAAATGAGCTACAACTAATTACTCCAAGATGATGCTCTAAAAATGACTTTAATATGAGAACCTTAGTAATTTATTCCTAAAGATGTCTGTGGCATAAACATTTTTAGGGAATAAATAGATCCTGAAGACATCCTGCAGTCCAGGGGTTGAACAAATAGTAATTGTAGGGTACCAATATTTTTGCAATAAGAAAAAAGCACTATTTTAAGGTAAACATTTTATGTTTGCCTAACAAAGGCTATTAAATATTTTTTTTTTTTTGCTCAGGTGATCACTTACGTTCAACAGATTATTATTCCTATAACAGAGATTTAGATCAACACGGCCACAAGGTTTAGTAAAACCCTAAGAATCTTGATCTTTAGAAGTAAAGCCGAACTGCTCCGGCTGCATTAATCAGTGAATTCTGTCCATTAAGAAATATAGAGAAATATGATAAGTAAACAAGGAATGGCAATGATTGCTATGGACTGAGGAGATTTCATGCAATTTGTTTGAACTGAGAGTTAGTCTTGTGGTTCACAGTAAAATTTCTTCCAAATTGTGAAGCAGTAGGGCTGTTTTTTTTTTTTATTTAATCTTTTTTTTTAAATAAATATTATAAATATTTATAAACTCCTGAGTGTTATTTCTTTACAAATAATTATTTTGTGCTACTGGTTACTATCATACTTCTATTTGTTTTTTAACCATCATTGATCTTTTCATTGAAAGAAAGTTTGATTTTAACTGGATGGCACGGTGGCTTAGTGGATAGCACTGTCGCCTTGCACCTCCGGGTTCGAACCCAGCCTCGAGTCTGAGTGCATGACGTTTGCATGTTCTCCTCGTGCTTTAGTCCGAAGAAATGCAGATTAGGCTAATTGGCGTTCCCAAATTGCCTGATGTGACATGTGAGTGTTTGTGCTCTGGTGTAGGTGTAGCTTCCCAAAAGAAATGGTTAAAACGTGCGAGAAACGTCTCTACAACGTGCTCTGCAGAACTTCATAAATTTCTGAAATGATGTTCAGCTGGTATTCATAATATGGAAGCCCATATATATCAGATAGAAATTTTGCAGTTATTACTGTCATTACTCAAAATTTTGAGGGTTTATTTAAAAATTCTCAGATAAGTGAAATAAGTAGAAAAAACATGCATTATTTTAAAACTAAGCGATAAGTCAAACATTGACATACAAGTCAGAATTGTAAGATTATGAGTCTGAATTTTGCAAAAAAAAAAAAAAAAACTGCTGCCAAAAATAAATGATTTGAGGCATTTCTACAGTTCAGAAATCTGGATCAGAGAGCTGTATTTCTTGTAGATCTTGAGTTATAAAACAGCTACCCGCAAACAGCTGTACCTTAACTACTTTTGGATTCCTATTACTACAAGTTCACATGTTTACGTATTGTTCTCTCTGTGTTTCTCTCTGCAGAAGCTGGCAGCCGAGTGTCAGAGTGCTGGCTACAGCGGCACCCTGATCCCGTATAAATGTGACATGACTAATGAAGAGGAGATCCTTTCCATGTTCTCCGCTATTAAGACCTTGCTTCAGGGGGTGGACGTGTGTATCAACAATGCTGGCCTGGCACACAGCGAGCCTCTGCTTAGTGGCCGTACCGAGGGGTGGAAGAACATGGTCGATGTAAGACACACACCGTCTGTTCACAATTCTCAGTAGAATGTATATATAGAATAGTAATGGTCTACAATATTTACGGAAATACCAAAGACCATTACTGAAAAATCTGCATCACTACTTTGATAATGTTTTTTTTTTTTGATAGCAAATTGTGAAAGAGTTGTTGAGAGCATAAGGAATCATATTTATAATTTAATTGCACCTCCCCACACACACACACATTGTATGCCGTAATCAAAGCTAAAGGCGGTCAAATAAAATGTTAGCAATGTGTGCAACATTTTATTGGCCATGCAGTGTTTAATCTGTTTAATCTGTACAATCTGGGCCTCCGAGTGGCGCAGTGGTAAAGCGCTCGCCCTATCAGCCGGAGATCGCTGGTTCGATCCCCGGGTGATGCTGTAACCTCTCGCAGCCGGAGGCCTAGAGAGAGCTGATTAGACAAGCTCCCTCAGGGGGGAGGGATGAGAGGTACTTGCGCTCCCACATTAATGACGGCTCTACAAGCCAATCAGGGGCGTCTGTGAGCTTGCGCAGGCGGAGGGAGCGGATAGCGCTGTTCCTCCGAGTGTGTTACGCCGTTTGAAAAAATGGTCGGTGACGCCACGTGGATCGGAGGAAACACGTGGGTCGGTCTGCGGCCATCCCGACTGATTGGCAGTAGAAGCTTAATGTGGGATAAATGTGGGATGTGGGAGCCTCCAGTGACTGGGTGTAATTGGACACTACTAAATTAGGGGAGAAAATCGGAAAAATTATAAAACTTCTATAAATAGCTGGTTAGTCTGGTTAGGGAACTACAGTGAACTAGTGCTCGAGCATTGTTGGTTTATAATCACTGTCATGTGAGTGGGCGGTTTGTTTTGTTTTGTGTAGTTTTGTTTTGTGTAGTTTTGTTTTGTGTAGTTTTGTTTTTTATACTTTGTATTTTCAGTTATATGTCAATTTACGTTATGTTCAATATTGGTTAACAGAGGCTCAAGTGTTGTAATAATTATATGTCCTTTTGAGTTTCAGTGTGTGTGTGGAGTTGATGCGGTGTCGTGAAATGTTGTGTTTTGTGTTAGTAGTGTTGAGTGTGTTTCCCCATTCGTGTTATCTTAGTGTGTCTAGCTAACGGATAGCTAATTGCCGGTGGGGCTAGGTACATGTTTAGCTAAGTGAACGTGTAGCTAATTGCCATGTTTAGCTACTAGCTATGGTTAGCTAGTTATCATGTTTAGCTAATAGCCGTGCTTAGCTGATTGCCATGTACCTAGTCCCTGTGTCTGTGTCTCTAGTCCCTGTGTCTCTAGTCCCTGTGTCTCTAGTCCCTGTGTCTCTAGTCCCTGTGTCTGTGTCTCTAGTCCCTGTGTCTGTGTCTCTACTGTAGTCCCTGTGTCTGTGTCTCTACTGTGGTCCCTGTGTCCCTGTGTCTGTCTCTAGTCCCTGTGTCTGTGTCTCTACTGTGGTCCCTGTGTCCCTGTGTCTGTGTCTCTAGTCCCTGTGTCTGTGTCTCTAGTCCCTAGTCTCCAGTTTCCAGTCTGTGTCTCCAGTCTCAGTGTCCCTTGTCCTCTGGTCACTCCGTGTCTCTGTGCCTGTTTTGTCCCGTGTCAGCCCCATGCCTATAGCCTATGCACTGTATGTTTGGTCATAGAGCTTATGTTTCGCCATGGAGCCTATGCACTGTATGTTTAATCATAGAGCTCATGTTTCGTCATAAAGTCTCAGTCCTGTGTGTCATGTCCTAGAGCCTCTGTTTATAGTTGAGTGAGTTTGTTTGTTCCTTTGTTGGTGTTATTTCTTCAGTGTTCATGTTTTATGGTTAATAAAAGGAATCTTTTGTTTAAAAACACCCCTCTGCACCTATGCCTGCCCGTTTGTGTCCACGGCAACTACAGTACAGCAGCCAGACCCACCCGAATCATGACACCACCATTATCTTATATATACCCATGATTGCCAACCTGAGGGTACTGTATGTGCCCCCCTCAAAGAGCCACCAATTTGAGGCTTCACCTTTTCTGAGGTTGTCAAAATTAGCATATGTTAAATAAAACCATAACTCTTACTTGATAATCAAAACATTCTCTGCATATAAAACGACATAAAGGCTTTTTTGGTCCTCACTCCAAAATATTATACTACTTACTTCTGTGACCTCTTATATCCACCTTTCAAACAATACTGTCAGGTCAGTTAGCAGCTAGCTGACTAACTCATCCTGGCTTATGTCTGAAAAAACAATAAAGTTCTAATGACTTATAAGTATTAAAGAGAAAAGTAAGGCTATTTCTAATGAGTTATTCTAACTTTGGTTTTATTGAAGGTCAGAACAGACTCGGGCAGAATGTGTCACTCGTGGTGAGAAGCTAGCTAATGCCAGCATGAAGCTGAACAAAATGAAACAACACTAGGAACAAGACACCAGGAGACTATTGCTGGTGGCCAAATTTTTTATTTTTTTTTTTTGTTAGTTTTTTTGGAAAAAAAAAATAGTTTGTACTAACAAAAAGATCTGAAAACCTCAGGAAAGCATTTCAAAGGGCCACCACAGAGCCACGGAGGAATAATTTCAATGTTCAAAGGCTAAGACAGAATTGATAAAACTGATAAAAAAAAAGACACTGTCAAAACAAGAACACGAGAAGCTTGGGAATGTTTTTTTTTTTTTATGTTTGCGAACTCTTGCAGGCATGTTGCATGCTGCACTAACAACACTGCAGCCATGGATTTAAAAAAAAACAAAAAACAGATTAAACAGCCGATCGAAAGAAAAAAGCCCCAGGGTGCACAATTTTGCACTACATTGGCACTGGCCAGTTTAAAAATAAAGTAAAAAAAATACTTCCTGAAGACCTCAGCAACACAGTTGTAGAAACTGTAAAGTTGATTAAAGCTCGCCTCAGCTGTGTGAGAACAAGAGTGAGAAAAAGTGCATCAAGCATTGCTAATACACAAATAGATATGCTTGTTTTTTGTGAACAAGTGTTTCTGCGTTTTGTTAAACAGCAGGAAAAAAATAAGGGGATTCTTTGAAGAACCCAGTCGAACTCTGTGAGAGCAACTGACTAATGAATCAAAACAGCATTCTTAGTGGACACGGTCAGTCTTTAATCAAACAAAGCAAAGAATGCAGTTTAAAAAACGATAGATTGAAATATTATTCAAATGTCATGCAGTGCAAAAATGCTCTTGACGCTTTTGTCAAAAGAAAAGGAATACAATTTTCCCTGCCGATGACACAGTGCAATGGGATTACCGGAAACACGTGCATGCTTGTGGAGAAAACTAAGTCTCGTTTTGCTGACATTGATGAATATTAACTGTATCTAAGAAATCATGAGTGATGGGCTGCTACACTTTTAGCCTTGATGTGAGATACCTTGACTGTGAAGATAAGCTTGTCTACCTTAAAGCTGAGTATTTGTTGAAGTATTTCCAGTATAATGGATACAAAAGTGTTTTTGGATTGTCAAAGGACATGCTGTTGCACCCAGACTGGTCAAATATGCAGTTACAGTACCTGTTTGAGACAGACTTCAGTGTCCTTAAATCAGTAAAAACAACAGGCTCTATAACAGGATCGGTGTCCACAAGGACTTTAACAGGAGCTCCACGTTGTCAGTAGCATTGCACCTGACATCCCATCTCTGGCCAGATGTGTACAAGCCCAAGGTGACCATTAGAGTAAGGATAAGATTACTGATTGATATTGTTATTGTTATTGGTAAAACGCATATTGTATAATAGTTGTGTCAAAACCAACATTCAGATGATGCATGTACATCTGGGTCTGAAGGCAAGAATCTGCTCTGTTTCACTTAATTGGTCTGAGGGAGATCTAGAACAGTGCTATATTAATTGGTGCTAGTTAATCACTTATTACACTGGCATAAATCATTATGATTCCTTTCCTACCGATTTGTGTATAGGCATACAGCTGAGCTGTTAAAAGAAAAATAAATGTTGAGATTTTGATGTTTAGAAATTATTCTGAGGTTCTAAGATTCTAAACAATCATATATGTACTGTATAGTGTAGTTAATGTGTAATTAGTACGTACAATCACAAAAGGTTCACGATGTGTTGTTGTTGTTTACAGCATTACACCAGTTGTTGTTGTGTAATTTATACAACTTGTTATACAACTTGTAACACAAACAGAAAAATATTGCAATCTGGTAAAAATTTTCCTTTTGCATATTTTCTTTGAGTCAAAACAGTGTTAAAAGCATAAACCCCAATAAAATGCATTAAAATGTTTTCTTAATATCAATAAACAAAAAGGTTTTTGACACATGTTGTTGGGGTTTATGATTTTTAACACCATCCCCCCACAATGCATTAGCATGCAGATGTAAAAATGCAATACAGCAATAAAACTCAGGCTTTGGTTATGTTTTTTTAGTGAATCAACTTTGCAGCTATTTAAACCAAGGAGTGTTGAGGTTTGGTGCTCACAAAACCTTTCACAATAAATCGAATCTTATGGAGAATGAAAAAGATTAAAAACAATATCAAGGGTTCAGTTTACCATGCATCACCAGCATTACTTTACCACTTCAGTAGTCTATGACGTCAGCTTATAATAGTAGTCCATAACTGCTGGAAAAACTGCAATGACAATAAATATCCTTTTTCTTAACATTAAATAAACTTTAACATTATGTGACCTAAATCACAGTTTTACACTGGCAGGGATTTATCACAGGGTGAGATTATTTTGTAAAACAAGCCTATTATATGCAGCATTGCCCTTAATGTATTGAGCTATGGATATTATTGAAACATTTTCTTCTCACCTCTTCCTCATAAGCATGTTATCCATCCATCCATCCATTTTAGGAACCTCTAGATCTAACCTCCCTAGATCAACTAGGGACCGTGGAAGCCAATGGCATTCATTCCCATATTTTACAACCATGGTAGGACCTCCACCTCCACCTCTAGATAATTATCGATACAGTGAAACCTCCTTTTTTTTTTTTTTTTTACAATTGTTTCTCTCCTCTCTCTCTCTCTTTCTATACACTACTGTTCAAAAGTTTGGGATCACTTTCTAGCTCTTTGGTCATTACTGAATTATTTTTTTCTACATTGTAAAGCAATGCTGAAGGCTTCCAAAATATGCAAAAATATCCTTTGAACAGTTAATGTTGCAATGTATCTGCTACTTATGATCTGATCATAATCTATAATAATGATCTGATCTACTCATAATCAAACCAGCTTGAATCTGAGTTTTGTTAATTGGTAATTTCTGAGGCTGGTAATTCTAAATGAACTTCTCTGCAGCAGAGATAAGTTTTGGTCTTGCTTTCCTGGGAAGGTCTTCATGAGAGCCAGTTTCATCATGGTGCTTCATGGGTTTTGCAAATGCACTTGATATTACTGTTCTTGACCTCTGTGTCAACAACTGACTGTTGTTGTTGTTGTTGTTACATAATTACCAAATTCCATATGAGTTTGGAAATCTCCAGTATTGTTGTAAAATATAAAAAATAAATCATTAAGATAATATAACATAAATCATTAAAATAAATAAGACATTTACAAGTTATGGCTTATGAGCGGTAGTATATATCCAAAAAGTAAATTAGATTGTTAAGTTTCAACTGTGTAAAAAAAATATATATATAATAATAAATAAAAGTAAATAAATAAATACAATTGTATAAAATATGTCCATTTCTGGGAATTATGGGAAATATACCATTTCCATTGCACCCAAATGTCTTCAAATTTGTCTCCTTATAGGATCATGGATAACGTATTTTTTTTTTTTCCAATACAAAGATTTTCTAAAATTGTACCAATTTTCAACATGACTTTGCAACAGACTTTCTAGAAGCTACAATCGACAGATTTATATATTGTTAATTTTTCTTTTTCAATCCAAACACTATAAAAATACTGTATATACATTTTTTCACCACCTTTGACCATAGGTTATTGGTACAGTATATTCCGTTAGGAAGGAAAGCCAGTGCACTACATTTGCAGTTCTTGCATCATTTTCTTCCTCTTCTTTAACAGCTTAATCCTGGTCATGGTCTTGCTTGAGCCAGAGTCTACACTGACTGCATTACACCCTGAGTGGGATTCTAGTCCATTGCAGCGCACCAATACCACACATTTACATCCTCATTTTTATTGGTCTGGATATGGAGGTCCTGGAGGTAACACACACTGGACACTGGAAGAACAAGTGTAACTCTAACAGTTAGTCAAGCTTGGGATCAAAAGAAAACCCCAAAGCTGCACGTCAGTGTTGCTCGCAGCACATGAGAGGTTACATCTTTTACAGTTTTTTCACTCTGGATGGACTATTGCACGCTGTTGATCTGCTTGCACAGAAAGTGAACTTCATAAAGTGCTTCCTCAACACGCGCTCTGGTCATGGGGCTGTTCTGTACGTCATTGGTGCAGGCCGGCCATCTGGTTACTGCCAGGAGGGAACAAGAGAACTGATGAAGTAGAGAGGTAGAAAAACATTAAGAGAGAAAGAGAAGGAGAAAGGAAAGCAGTGTCTCTGTAGGAAACACTGTACGTGACAAAGCCTTGGAGATTTAGTTCCCTGTATTGACCTGAGAAATTTCTGTGCTGCAGTTGAGCTTCCTGTAAAAAAAAAATAAAAAATCAGACAACATAAAGTAAATAAAGTGCCTCTGGTCCAGTGGGGAAGTAATAAGGATTTTATGATTTTTCTCTTAGTTCTAATATATTTTTATTAAGAATATGTGTCTAAGTGGAATTATTCAGATCTCCTGCAGCTAGTGAAAGTCCCATATCCAAGTCCATCTCGCAGCATATAGGATGTACATTTTGCATGAAGGCTGCAAGCGAGATTAGGGATTGTCACTCCAGGGATTGTACTCAATGTAAAAATTATTCCATGGCTTCATTTTCCATCAAAAGGAGTGATATTATAGCCAGGCCTCTGTAGCTTCACTACTTTCAGCTTTCCAATAGCCAAGCTTGCATAACTTCACATACGCTTCATGTATTGGTTTCCCATGATGGAACATGATGCTAGGGATGTTATTGAATATGAATATGTTATTCAAAATGAAGAGATAACGTATTCTAAACACATACTGCATGAGGCTTGCTGTTACTTTGAGGCGAATACTGTATGGTGCATGCTGTTACCTTGAGGTTAATACTGTATGAGGCATGTTGTTACAGTTTATTAATTTATTTATTCTTTCAGAAGAAAGTTTGGCAGGACATCTGGCTGAGACTAGAAGACCCCAGGCAGGACACGGGGCCTTCCTGGGATTTCTATTTTTCTACTTTGTTGTCATTATGCTACTCAAGTGCCTTTTTTAGAATTATTTTAAGAAGCATTGGTATTTTAACTCATCTCTAGGCAGGAATTATACAAGGAACAACCCCACGACATCTACTTTTACTGTATGAAGCATTTCTGCAAAATTGATCCAGTCCTAAGTCGTGCTTTCCAATTAGATATACCTTAATCACATTTAATTAGATTTAACAGAGCAACTCTATTAAAGTGTTGACTTTCATACTTTGTATGTCTATTAACCATCAAAACACAAGCAGTAATGCTCAATTAAGGGGTAGCTCAGAGGTAAAAGCATTGGACCACTGATTGGTGGATCCCAAGTTCAAAACCCCACCACTGCCAAGTTGCCACTTTTGGGGCTTAGAGCAAGGCCCTTAACCCTCAACCTCCCAGATGTATAATGATAAATAATGAAATAAAAATGAAGGACGTCTGGAAAAGGGAATCTTTGGTAGAATCCAAATTATCATTACTTTTAAAATGCACAAATTGTACCATTTACAGAATTTGGGAATGATGTCGCAAAACTGTCGAACTCACAAAATTCTCATATTAATAAAATTATAATTTTAAAATATAATATTAATAAAAATATTTAAAAGTCACCAGAACGTATTGTGGTGATGGGTGTGATAAGTGCTTTGAGGTAAGGGATGCTAGACCATTTTGGGCTATTGGAGGCAATCATTATTATTTTAAATGTCAACAGGAAGGCCATGGAGGGAATGAAGTAGGTGGGTTGTGTGGGAGAATTTTGGTTGAAAAAATGTATGTAGCTGCGTTCTGGATCAGCTGCTGAGGTTGAACAGAGAAAGACTTTCCAGGAGTGAGTTGCAGTAGGCCAGTCTTGAAATAACAAGAGACTGAACAAGCACCTGAGTGGCCTGTGTGGAGAGAAACCTGTTCTGTTGTTATAAATAAAAACCTAATGTAGATAAAGTTTATAATGTGAGAGGAAAAGGACTGTTAATTGTCCAGGGTTACGCCAAAGTTGCAGTCAATGACCGAAGAATCACCTAGGATGAACAGCAGTTTGGTTTTGCTGAGATTAAATTTTAGTTGGTAAGGTGCCATCCAAAATGAGATGCCTGCCAGACATGCTGGGATCTGATTGTTCTGTGAGAGATAAATAGACATTTGATTGTTTACATTGTAAATTTGAGAGAGAAAAGATAGAAGAGATACCTGTAATAGTTGCTGATGTCTGCAGAATCCATACTGAGTTTCTTGAGGATGGGAGTATTTCTTGCCTTCTTACAGTAAATACAGCATTAACAGGAACAGATGATGTAGATTTGTTGAGGGAAGTTATGATGAATGGAAGCAGGTCTTGTGAGATGGCCTGGAGCATTGGGATCCTTGGTTAATAGTATTGTATTGCACCTACATATATATGAAATTGCATACCAATTGTATAATAAGAATGCTTACAATGGGGCAAAAAAGTATTTAGTCAGCCACCAATTGTGCAAGTTCTCCCAATTAAAAAGATGAAGAGAGGCCTGTAATTTTCATCATAGGTATACCTCAACTATGAGAGACAAAATAAGAAAATAAAATCCAGAAATTCACATTGTAGGATTTTTAAAGAATTTATTTGCAAATTATGGTGAAAAATAAGTATTTGGTCAATAACAAAATTTCA
>JAOVVB010000031.1:6330722-6346004 GCA_028570985.1 Heterobranchus longifilis | reverse complement strand
CCCCCCCCCCCCCCCCCCCCAATATATATATACATCATTGTGACTTCCCAGAAGGATCGGGTGTTACTGTGCAGCCGATGAAGCTGTATGTGTGTGTTTCTCGTTTGCGCAAGGCTGAGCTTGTTCCTCTTAGCCGTGAGGTCAGAGTGATGTCCGGGAGTTCTTTCCCTCCTCCATCTTCCTGCCCCGAAGCACAGCAATCAGCTTAGAGGCTGCTGTTAGTGTCATGGTAATCAAATTTGACGAAATGGAGGAGGGGATGCAGAGCCACTGTTTGTGTTTTTCAGGATAGCAGATGTGCACAGACTGGCTTTTGGTGATGCTTTGTTTCATAGACATCAGCGGTAATCATATTTTTAATATAATCACGTGTAATGAGTGAGGGCGTACTTCCTTTGTCGCGAGTGTAGCTAGATAGTGTGTCCTATTGAACGTTTGAAAGGATGCAAGCCATGTCATGTGACCATTTACGTCTGATCAGACTGGTGCAGATGAGAAAGCTGGAGTAATTTGACACCGTTTTGGCCTTCTGTAATAGGGTTTGGTCTCTGGGTTTTTCTCAAATGAAGAGAGCAATTCCAGCAAATGTATGAATAATAACAACGTAATATAGCAAACATGATCTCGAGCTGTTTGCTCAGAAATTATTTTGTCTCAAATGATCCTATTTTGCATAAATGTTAGAAGTGAGTCAGAGTCTGTGTATGACATTCACAGCCATCATTGACGCATCAAGTGTAAATTGATCAGCCATAACATTATGACCACTGACTGAAGACATGAATGACACTAAATCTAAAGAATGTTTAGAGAAACACAACAAGAAGTTTAAGCCTCCAGACTCCCCAGATCTCAATCCAGTCAAGAATTTGTGGGATGTGCTGGAAAAACAAGTCCAATCCAGGTCTTGCGACTTTGCAGGATCTGCTACTGACGGCTTGGTGCCACAGCACACCTTCAGAGGTCTTGAGGATCGGTCGTTGGTGGCAGAAGGGACCTAGTCAATATAAATTTGGGTTGTCATAATGTTATGGTTGATTGGTGTACTTGTATGTATAAGTGGAGACAAACTGTTTGCATCAGAGAGCCATATTATTATAAACATCCCCTACCACTGTATGCATCCAAGTAAAGTGTCTTGGACACAAATATCCCAGTGTGTGCGAAGCCACTTTCGTGCATCCGGTTTAAGATGAGCGTTTACAAAATGTTCTGAGCTTTAAATTCCAACACACACATTCATACCAAACAGCAACATAATCTGTGTTGTATACCTCCGAAAACAACAAAAAACAAAGTGAGGCTCAAGGTGTTTAAAAGTCAGTGTAGCAGATGGTTTTGAAAAAGGCAGCTAGAGTTGTTTATTTAAGAAGACACACACCAGTGGTCTAGCTTTAACCTTTAACTAACTCCTCAAACCCTAATCATGTGTTTCTTTAATACATTGATATCATTCTGCTGTCCCTCCCCCCCTTTTCCCTTCCCTTTTCCTCTTCGCTCATCTGCCTGCAAAGAATTTCTCTGGAAGTAATAACCGTCCTGTGTCACTGCGAGAATATTGAAACATCAGAGGGCGTCCCCCTGGATGTGACCGGGGTGGCTCAGGTAATCCAATCCAGTCCAAGCAAACAATAGAAGAAGAAAGAACGAAAAAACAACAGACAAACAAATCCACTGGACTGAAAGACAACATCAGGGCAGCTTGAGGCAAAATTAAACAGTGGCAGCAGAAAGCTGGTCTGGAAATCTGTTTTCTCACGCACATGTTTTTCTGCTTCTGCCTGGTCTGGGCATAGACAAACACTCTTACCTACGCAATGCTGCTTTCATGGTTTTCTTCTGTAGTGAAGGGGGAAGAGAGTCAGCTGTCACCACCACACTGTTGGCTTTTCTACACCATCATGCATTAAAGCATTTCCATGTGCACTGTCTGAAATGAATCTGAAATTCATTCTGTGTATTTCTTAATCTATTGAGAAGTTTATTAACTTTCTGAAGTGAGTCTAAGCATTTCATTACATTTTTATAGGCAGTGCACATGGATCACATTTCTGGAGTGAAAGTTATTTTTATTTATTTATTTTTATTTTTGAATGTTGTCGTATCTTCTTTTATCTATTGTTCTTCCCATCTTTCTTCCTCCATTTCCTTCTGTAAACCATCAGCCCAATTTTTTTTGGTTTGTTCTTTCCTTTCTTTGCGTCTCTCGCAGGATAACACTAGAGATTATGACCCTGCAGCCCAAGGGTGAGGATGTTGAGACAGCGGAAGGGGTAGCGCTTACAGTCACAGGGGTGGCACAGGTAAAGCCAGAGCACCGCCTCCTTTTTTTAAATTTTTTTTTTTATAAACAGGACTCCCTCAAGCCCTCCCCCCACAGTTCTGCCCTTCAACCTTTTGAGGTTTCTAGCTCCATTTACTCAAGCAACTGAAAAAAAAGTCATTCTTGGTTTCTGATTGTCTGTTGGAGACTTATGTTTTGAGTTCTGACTGGATGACTGTAACATGAATTAGGTGGTTCGATCTTATATTATTTAAAGTTCATCCGCACTTGCCAAACTTATAGCCTTTGTGCCCTGAAGCATAAATTATGTGCATATCTGATCTGATTATCGGTAGATGAACTTGATTTTAAAGCATAACGAAACAAAACACTTGCATTAACTCAAGTCTGGGCCTTGGACTGGATTTTATAGTCCTTGAGGATGCTGAAAATCAGAAATCTTGAAACCTAACTCTGGGGGCTGCCTGTACAGAAATCATTGATTTTTATTCATTTTTTTATTTTTCTTTTATTTATTCCTGATAAGAATTTATTGTAGTGGACGATTTGATGTACTTCATGGAGCTGAGTTTTCACCAGACGGGTAGTTTAGTCTTGCTTTGACTAATTTGAATATCATTTGTTTAGTTAAAGAAAATCCACATTCCAAGAGACTTCGCCAAACTACACGAGTGCCTCCCGTGTAAATATATTATTGTAGCACCTGCGTGCTTTGTGCTATTAGATTTATTTATTTTATTTATTTATTTTTTTTAAATGTACCTTTGTGGTATCCTTTATCCACCTCTGTTAACCATGGTTGGATAATGGCAGTACTGTCAATAGTAATAGAGATTATGCTGTCCAAGCACTATGAACCTGAATGTTGTTCAAGATGGGAGACCTTGAAATAATCGTATAAGTGCAAGTGTCAATTCATAAAAGAAGGAATTAAAATTTTTATTTTAATTCTGAGTAGTTGCAGAGTTATGGACATTTGATAAAAACAGACATTTTTGGGACCATGCTGAAGGGACCAAGATGAAAATAGTCTGTGTAGGAGTAATAATAAGAATGATAATAAAGGAATCACTATCTGTGCTTGTATTCCTAACAACAAAAAAGGGAAAGCCTTGAATCAAAATCGGGTAAAATCGCATTTATTGATTATAGTTTATAGTGAGTTGACGGTGTTCTATAAAGCCTTTTTATAATATATAATGTTATAATCTCTATTATAGCATTGCACAAAAAGTCTTTAGTAAGTACAGACAATTTAAATTGATGTTTCAGTAAATAAGACTGACTCTTCTAGCAAACAGGTTTGCCATCAAACCCAGATCATTTTTAGTTTCCTTGCATCCTGTAATATCGTTAGAGGGAGGAGCCATGAAACAAGGAAAGGAAATGAGGAAATACTGCCAAGCACCTGTAGTCTTTCTGACAAAAATGATATAGTAGATTTAAGAGAGGAAGGTCTTGCACCATATCTTCCCCCTTTTATGCACAATAGCCCAACAGAATGGCCCAGTTTCTTTTTTCATTTCTTGTTTCAGTCTCACCTTAGTTTGTAAACCTAAAATAAAAAAACAAAACATCTGTATTAATCCCCCATGAAAATTTATAGAAAGCCCAGCAGTAGACACAGATCAACCCTGAAGAAAAGACCATATTTTTTTTCCTATTCCACTTCCCTTACATTTCTTTTAATCATATTTTTTCCCCTTTAATTTTGCGAGAATGATTGTGTTTGTACATTATGTGGTGGACGGTTGTATTCCCACAGATGCATGCAGTTGTGGTTTGAATGTCTGCCTGAGCTGTGCTCCCTCTGTAGGCGAAATCTGGTAGTGTAGACTTTTCCATCTACACACACTGGTTGAATCCACCAGAAAATGAGTAAACATAGAAGAAACTGAAATGACTCCCAATAAGATCTGTCATAAGAATAAAAAAATGTATTCAACCTTTTTTTTAACAGTTCTATTTTGAACCTGCGAAGCTTAAAATTATCCTGCAAATTAATTTATTCAGGCTAACTAACGATTCTATGCACTGCCCAGTGTAATTTTGGGAGTCATTTAGGACTCTGTGTTTGATCTTGCATGATGTTTCCACCACCCACATGTGCATCATCAGTTGAAAAACGCAATTTAAATTTTTTATTTATTTATTTATTTTAAGTGGCTGCTCACTTTTTCTCCACCCCACATTCACCTTAGTGTAAGAGTACGGCTGCAGGCTGCGCTGATCTGTGGCCTGCTGGTTGCCAGGCTGCTGACGGCAACCTGGATCAGCTGGTCCCAGATCAGCGTGAAAGGAACGCTCCTGTCTGAAGGAGCGTTCTCTTAACACACCTACTTTTTATATGGATCTGTCTGAAGAAGCAGCTCACTCTCTTCCCATTTCACAGCAGGGGAATTCAATCAGTATTGAAAGTTTTTTATACAATTGTATCAGTTCAGATTATTGCTCCAGTGCTTTCATATGCATATCAGTATAGCATGTTTTTCTTAAGTGTGTGTGACAGACAAAAAAATGTTAACAGTTTTGAGGGGGCGACAGAATTCCCATTTTCTTGAAGCTCTTATTTATGAAAGTTAAAAGGGCAGTTAGTGGTCTGTAAATAATTTACACTATTTTTGTTTAATGCTTCATTAAATTCTTCAGTCATGTGTATAAGCTCTAAATCAGTATAATTTGTCGACTATTTCTAGGACTGACAGAATTTGCGGTCTGTGGAACATTACCCCTTCTGATGACCCTGTGTAGTTGCCCATGATCACCATCTGCTGCTTTATAAATGTTCCTATCGATCAAGCAGTTGGTTGTGATTTAGAGTGCTTGGTCAAAATCCATGAACTTTCAGTAGTGAAAGTCTGAAAGGATGAATAGGAATGTCGGCGTTTGCCTTACCAAGTTTTTATGGTACCTTTTTTAGATGTAAAGGAAGTTTCCCACTCAGACCTGTCCAAGACATCGGAGTGGTTATTTGTACATTTATTATAATGCAAAGGTGTGACGGCGACCAGCGGGATAATCCACGGCAATGAAACTTTAATATAAAACATAATTGACACAATTCGTCTCAGTACTCGATGCACAGTCGAAGTCTGTTATCATACTTCTCAACAAATTAAAAGTAGCTCTGGCTACTCAAACTGAACTCGTATTAGATTCACTTTACTTTTTTTTTCTACAATGCAGAAGAAATAAGTAATAGTTCCTAAGGCATCAGTATAGCAGGCCAGTTCGGTTTAAAGCTTTTGGATTTGCATTATATTTTCACAATAATTTTTTTTTTGTTGAGAAATCCATCACTGCCCTTAGGCTTGAAATATAGGTGTTTCAATTTAACAGGTTTTCTGTTCTTTCCTCAGTACAGTACATCAGTTCTTATTCATGATGAATTTAAATGTAGATGTGTTGAGATTATGATGATTACACGTTTCCTCTCGTAGTCCTCAATAAACTGATCAGTTCTTTTAGAACTATTCAAGTAATGCATGTGTTTTTCACTGTAACTTTATCAATACTGTTTAAACACTGCTAAACACTTAATAGATTAACATTAAACATAGATAGATAGAGTTTTTCAATTCACTTCTCTGTTTTGTTCGCCTCTATTTTATTTGTATACTGTATATGTGTGTGTGGGGGTGTAAACAGAAATACGTCCTTGGGTGTTTTTCCAATGTGTGTGTGTGTGTGTGTGTGTGTGTGTGTGTGTGTGTAAACAATACTTCCAGGTCAAGGTAATGACAGACCCCGAGCTGCTATCTCTTGCCTGTGAACAGTTCCTGGGTAAATCAGTGATTGAAATCAAGGGGGTCATCCTGCAGACCCTGGAGGGTCATCTGCGCTCCATTCTGGGTTAGTTATCTGTTTTCTTTTAGATGTGTAAATATTGTGGTCATCCTGAGACCAGTGTGTATGCAGTATATCACAGTGCTATACTGACTGAGACCAGCATTAGTATGAATGATCATCTAAACTGAAACCCGAGCTCCAGAGTGGTGCGCACTGCTCTCTAAGAGCGTGCTGTATTGCCAGGAGATTGAGAGCTTTTATAAGTGTTTCTTTTGAATATCATTGCTGAACTGTGTTTCTAGGCACCCTGACGGTGGAGCAGATTTACCAGGACCGAGATCAGTTTGCCGGTCTGGTGAGGGAGGTGGCAGCTCCTGATGTGGGTAGGATGGGTATCGAGATTCTCAGCTTCACTATTAAGGTGAGCAGTTTGTTTTTGGTCGTAATAGAGTTGTGTATTGCGCTGAAAGACTCAAAAACAAAACAAAAATAAGTGGTAACAATTTGATAAATTAAGTAAAATGTTGTCGTTTTGTTGGCAATGTGCAAAAGAAACAATGCAAGTATGGTAAAAAGTTGTCTTCTGAGGATTTTATAATTTTTGTTTGTTTGACTTGATGACTATTTGGGGTTATTTCTCTTAATACACTGCCTGGCCAAAAATAAAAAATAAATTCAACACTTGGATTCACCCAAGCAAATAGTTAAGAGTCTTCCATTGGTTGATTACTGCAGTGATTGATATGGTTCAGCTGCAACAAGTTATTTAACCCTAACAAATAGTGGGAAGTAGTGTGTAACTTCCCATTTCTTGAACAACCATGTCAGATGATATATCCTGTGTTTGTGGCAAAGACGTTACTCTCTTTCAGAAGGGTCAAATTATTGTCTTGCATCAAGCAAAGAAAACAGCTAAGGAGATTCTTGAAACTACTGAAATTGAGTTAAGAACTGTAATTATTAAAATTTGGAAGGATAGCAGTAACCCATCATCTTCTAGGAGAAAATGTGAAAACAATCCTGTATGAGCAGCATGGAAATGTTTTTCTTCCTTGATTGCACAGGGATTTTCCAAGATGACTGATCTATTTGGCTTAAATTTTCACACATGGATTGGCCATTTGAGAATCTCTGGGATGTGCTGGAGAAGGCTTTACATGGCAGTCCGACTCTCCCATTATCAAGACAAGATCTTTGAAAGAAATTAATGCAACTCTGAATGGAAATGTATGTTGTAACATTGCGTAAGCTTATCAAAAAGAAGCCATGGCCATAAAAAGCAGTCCAATAAAACATTCCAGCATGCAGCCAGTTTTTCTTTTCTTTCTTTTTTTTTTTTTTTTTTTTGGCCAGGCAGTGCATTTTGTTATAAACAGTCTGAACATTGTAAACTCATGACAGTTTTATTTAAACAGACACAAAACATTTTAAGCTGCTTCATTGACGTATTTGCTTAGAAGAGGAACTTAACCCATCTATGTCCAGGAAAAGAAATATACAAGCAGTCAGGATACAGGGATTGCATTTAGTTGTTACAGCCTGCCTCTATGGATGTGGTATTGATTGTGTGTTGTGTCTGCATGTGTGATCTCCTCAAATAGGATGTCTATGATAAAGTGGATTACCTGAGCTCATTGGGAAAGACCCAGACAGCAGCTGTGCAAAGAGATGCAGACATTGGAGTAGCAGAGGCGGAGAGAGATGCTGGGATCAGGGTGTGTACGTGGTAGTTAAAATCAATTGGTTTATATCGATTTTGTCTGCGCTTCTGCTCACGGATGATTCATCTCTTATGTTCTACAGGAAGCAGAATGCAAAAAGGAAATGATGGACATAAAGTTCCTGGCAGACACTAAAATGGCCGACTCAAAGCGAGAGCTGGAGATGCAGAAAGCTGCTTTCAACCAGGAAGTCAATACAAAGGTATCGACGGATAGGATTAGTAGCTGGTTATCAATTCATGGCAAATTAAACTCATGACTGATGATGTTGAGTTTGTCTCTTTAGGTTTCAGCAGAATTCCTAAGCAATGATCAAAGATTTATAGTAGGGTTTTTTATTAATACTGCACAATTAAAATTTATTACAGGTAATGTAATTTAATTCCGTAACACATTGCGATTATTTTGCGCGACTATTCATGTATCGACACGCTGATTCCAAAATATTATTTGCTGTATATATTTATTTATTTAAATACATTTTAAATTTATATATTTTACATTTGAGGCGGTAAAATGTTGTTTGGTAGGAGCAAATTATTTGCCAAGTTTGTATAGAATTGTAACAAAAAATATTTTAGGGACATGTCAAATAGGGACACTTATAAAACTGTGATACTTAAAGAAACTACTTACTGGGTATACTGATAGTATTAAGGTGGAGTTTGTCGATAATACAAGTTTTAGTTTTTTAGTACTTTTGTGATGATGATAAATATAAATCCATGAGCATCATCTTCATGAAATCATTTGTCCAGTCATTTGGTGTTAGTCTAGATAAATATGTTTGAATACAGAAAGGATTTATTTTTTACCTTTTTTATATAATTTACATATCGCAATTTAAATTGTGAGAGAGCAACGTGTGTCAAAATAATCCCAATTTTTCATAAAATCAAATCATGCAATCCCAGTTTAAAATGTGCATTGCTGGATGCAGACATTACAAACAGGGTGTCTCATTTTATGTTCTTATGATTTTGAGAATGTTTGATTAGCTGTACCCCAGACCAAAATGAGTATTTGGTTACTCTGGTTAAGAGATTGGCATGAAAGACCTATGTAAGCTTGGGGTCAAATGAAAAGCATTCCTGGAAAAAGCATTCCTGGAAAAAGATTGTATATTATTAATATTTTTTTAAATCAGAAAGCAAGGTGATCTTTATAAACAATGAAGTTGCTATAACCCAGACCTTTTGGGATATTTGCTGTTGAGGCAGTTCAGTGGGGAGACTGAAACTTAGCTTTTCCAGATGTTGTGAGATAACAATCTCTCCCGCTACACTGCCCAAGGATTGTAATATTTAAACTGCATCCATTCTGTCTCTTGCTCGTTCAGAAAGCCGAGGCCCAGCTGGCGTATGAGCTGCAGGCAGCTAAGGAGCAGCAGAAGATCCGTTTAGAGGAGATTGAGATCGAAGTGGTGCAGAGAAAGAAGCAGATCACCATTGAGGAGAAAGAAATCACCCGAACAGACAGGGAGCTGATCGCCACAGTCAAGAGGCCGGCTGAAGCAGAGGCCTACAAGATGCAACAGCTGGCTGAAGGACAAAAGTATGTAGAGAAATAGTTGGTTAGGGAAAAAAAAGCTAACACTCGTATGCTGTTATCAGAAAATTCGGGACATTGTAAGTAAAAAAAAAAAAAAGCCTTAATATTAAGAGTAAGATGATTTGTTCTTTTTATTTTATCAGGGTTAAGAAGGTATTGACAGCACAGGCTGAAGCAGAGAAGATCAGGAAGATTGGAGAGGCTGAAGCAGCCTCCATTGAAGCTGTGGGCAAAGCTGAAGCTGAGAAGATGAAGCTAAAAGCTGAAGCTTACCAGCAGTATGGCGAAGCAGCGAAAACGGCACTGGTCCTAGAGGCATTGCCCAAGGTATTGATAAATATAATACAAAACATTTAATTGTTTTTGAGACTGGAGTTTGGTATGCTTCTGGAAGCTGTGCACAGTTTTAAAATTTGTAAATTAGAAGGAAATTGGTCATGTTTTAACCTAAAAATATGTAAAGTAGTAGACGGTACTGACCCTCAGAGGAAGCCGGTGTCACTTTCAGGATATCTGATTGGAAGTGAACCGAAAAAGACAAAAATAGAAATGAAATGGAATGAACAATGAACAGAATAAAATCGTGTTAAGTTTAGATAATACAGATTATCTAACCGGTGTGATTGTTTTTTGCTCAGATTGCTGGAAAGGTGGCGGCTCCGTTGGGCAGGACCAACGAGATTGTCATTCTGAGCGGCGATGGTAGCCGCATAACTGGGGAAGTAAGCCGTCTGTTGGCCGAGCTGCCGGTTACAGTTAACGCCCTCACAGGAGTCGACCTGTCAAAGGTAAAACATGCTAGGGAGCGCAACTAATGATAAATTGTAAAAAAAAAATATATATATACGATAAAAACAAAATAGTGATGTACATTATTAGTTTTTTAAAATAAATTTACTTGTTGAGCGTGTTTAAATATTTTTTAAACATGATTATAAGCATTACATTTCTTTGCTTATTAAAAAAATATATTTTTTCCCCCTTTGCAGATGCCTTTGTTGCAGAAAATGACCAGTGCCCATGCATGAAAATCCTTTACCTCATTGGCCTTTTAGACACAGTTTAAATGCACTCCTTAATGCCTTACCAGGACATTCTGTCCTGGCTGAAAGAGGTCTTGTTTTATCCTTAGTGCCATTTATGTCTAGGACCAGACTGCCCATTGTTTAGAATTTATGTTCCTGTGTTATTCAGCCGTTGTTCCAGGTTACTTGCATTTCTTATGCCACCTAAATGGTGAAGTTAGACACCAGTTCTTGCATTTGCAGGTTACTATTATCAAGATTGCAATGCATAAGTGAGTTTGCTCTCGAATAGGATCAATTTTAAACTTTTTACCCTTTTTATCCTACATGATTTGGGCAGTGAGTAAATAAAAATTAAAAAGACTGGCATGTAGAAAAAGAGAGACAGTTGTTTTGCAGTTTATACTTGAAAAAGGGATTAACCTCAGCCGTTACACAAACACTTGTTCAACTAAACTGCATCAGGTGAACACAGCATTTTCTTTTCTTTCTTTTTTTTGCATTTAAAAAGTCAGTAATAATCAGTTTACTATACAACTGACAAATCACTATAAAATGCAACATTAAAAAGTGCAACTAAAATGCAACATTATAAACATGCATACATTTATGGTCTTGTAAGCAAGAGTCCAAATTCTGCATTTTTTGTGACGTTTGTGTAAGTTGATGTCACTTGAAATCACACATTTGTATAATAGATATTTAGTTGTTTAAATGTAGATTTAGCAACAGTTAATCACATGCGTGTCTCCTGCCTAAATTAGCTTTAGCGAAAGTATATATACCTACAATTTAGTATGTGTATGAAACTTAAACACTCTTTTATTTTTTTTATTTGTATTGGTGTTGATTTATGATTTTTATGTCATCGTTTTTTTCAGTTAGATATTAGGTTTGAAGTTACTGTCCGGGTTAAACAAAGCTCAGACAAGGGAGTTGTGTATGAAATAGCCTAGAAATGGCTTGTTGCTGAATATTGCAAAACAAATATATGTATGTTTTATGTGTTCAAGAATAACGTTCGCTAATATGTGTGCTGCTCAAGTCGTCCAGTGCTTTAATGTGAAAGTCCAATATACAGAGCATCCTGTGCAGTTCAAGCTATTTAAATGCCGTATTATCTAACTTTCAAGAAAGAACACAGTTCTTCAGGAGTACAGTAGTGTACAGGTTCTTTTAGAGCCTATCAAGTGGGACCCAATATTCGCCTCCCAGTATCTTTGCTCTTTTTCAGTTTAATGAAGACCTGAAGCCGATAGTCAGAGTTTCACTGTGGACTTCAGTACATACTTTTTCTGTTCATTTATTGTTTATACTGAAATTGTTTTACTGTTTTGAAGGAGATGTTTAAGTCATCAAAGATAGAAAAAAAATAGTACAATTTTTTTTTTCTAATTTTATAGTTCTGAAAATTATAAATAAATAAATGAATGTAGACAGAAAAAGAACTTGGTTGTTATGCCAACTTACTGACAAGATTTTCAATTTAAGCATTTATATTTCAGCCAAATGTATCAGGTATTTCTAACCTTTTGCTTATTATTTTTTGAGAATGCTATGACTTGTATATCCGTGTCTGTAATACATTAAATACTGTACGGAAAGCAACAAAGACTATGCAATATTTTCTAATCATCTAATAAGTAATTCCTTGTCAAACACGTGAATTAATGCTTTTGACTCCCTTTAAATATTGTTTTTCTTTAATTAAGTAATGTTTAACTAACACTGAGATGACATAATGTGAAATGACTTTCGCTACTGTATACCTATACCTCACCCATATTGCAAAATTAAACATAGCAAGTTTATGTACAAAGTTGTCTAATATCAAATGAGAATAAAATGCTTGCAAGAAACCTGCATTGTTTTTGTCTTTATGCAAAAAAGTAAGAGGTCATGTATGCAGACTTTTAGCAATGTCGCATTTCTTTTAACATGTTTATTGTTTTTAAAAAGTTTTTTTTATTTTATGTTTAAACATATTTCTACATCTGTTTAGTATATTTAAATAGAATGTTTTTTGTGGGATTTGTATTCAGCAGTTGAACTTAAAGGTGGGGTGACATGAAATTTTCATATTTCAGTATTTTCTCTCATGCTATATGCAGTACCTACTTAAAAAAATAAAATAAAAAAAGTTGAAATTTTTAACTTTGAAGTACATTGAAGGTAAGTAGCAAAACTACATTGGCAGGAAAAAGTATGTGAACCTTTGGGAATTTCTGCATTAATTTGTCATAAAATTTGATCTGATCTTCATCAGTCAAGTCAAGAGATTTGACAAATATAATGTGCCTAAAATAATAACAGAAAAGAATTCTTATCTTTCATGTCTTTATTGAGAACAACCATAAAAACCTCATAGTGCTAGTGGGAAAAGCATGTGATTTCTTGAGATAATAACCTCAAAAAAAGCTAACTGAAGTCAGGTGTTAACACACCTGGGCAAGCGTTCACAACGCTTCTTAGAATTCTCTGAGAGAGCTCCTATATTTTAGGTTAAACAGTCCTAAGTAAAAGTGATTTAGGAAACTTCTCAGAGCAGCTCCTGAGTAAGGAAAGTAAAAAAAAAAAACTTTAACTTAGTGAGGAGGTGTGGTCGACCCCATTGCTAGGGATGATGCAGCAATTCAAAGACTGTAATTTGCAGAGGTGGGTAGTAACAAGTTACATTTACTTGAGTAACTTTTTGGTAGAGTAGCCACAGTCCCAAAGTGTCTCCATTTAACTAACCGTAGACTGATGAATTTCTAAAGTCTTTGAAATCACTTTGTAACCCTTTCCAACTTTACGTAAATCATCAATTCTTGATCGTAGATCCTCTGAAAGCTTTTTTTGGTAATGTGGGCTTCAGAAAAACAAAATCCGCATTTTGGAGTGGCCAAGTCAGAGCCCAGACCTCGACCTCGACCCAATGGAGTTACTATAGAATACAGTGGAACCTTGGATTGCACGTAATTTGGTCTGCGAGCGTTTTTGCAAGACAAGCAAAAAAAATGTAATACATTTTATCTTGTTAAACAAGTAAAGTCTTGATATACGAGTACTTCAGTACGCATGCGCTTTGTCTTCTGAGCGTCACATGATCACAACTGAGCCAATGGTTCTTCTCTCTCTTGCGCAGTGGGATTGTGGGTAATCGTCTCCCATGCTATAGTATAGTCAACATCCGTGCACGCGTGTAATGTTTGCTTACATATTGTGACCTCATGTGTGTGATGCATGCGCATGAAGCATTTTTAGCGACTGTACTACAATGGCCTCCGTTAAGAAAAAAGCTTAAAGGGCTGTAGCAGTGCGGGAGATGAATCTACACTGTATGGACAAAAGTATTTAGTCAAACCTGCAATGACATTGTATCCAAATACCATACACTTCAGTATGGAGACGGTCCCCCTTTTGCAGCCATAACAGCTTTTTTTTTTGCAGCCACTCTTCTCTTTAAGGCTGATAGCATTGTCCAAGATGTCTTGGTATGCTGAAGCATTAAGATTGCCCTTCACTGGGGATAAAGGGGCCTGATTGAAACACCTGAATTCAATAATATATTGATTTAAAAAAACATTTTCGTCAATATAGTGTACACGTATAATTGCAACTTCATTGAGTTTACCACAAGTCTGGTCTGTCTATGTGTTCTCTACTATGCACAGCCCTTATAGTTAAAATACAATCCCTGAAAACAGTTAGAAGTTTATTTCAACATTAAATAATGCTAAAACACATTGTGTGCTTTTTTTTTTATTATTTGAATGGAGGTCTCAACTTGGGGGCAAGAAAAAAATGTGGAGGACTCCACTGTAAAGCTGTAAAGCTGTATAACCTGTAAAATTATTTTTGCTGCAACTTTGAACTAATAGACTACATTATCACTCACTCTTCATCTATACCGCTTTATCCTGTATAAACAGGGCTGCTTAGGGCACCCTGGACAGGATGACAGTCCATTGCAGGGTACACACATACACACACATACACACACTCATTCACACACTGCAGGCAATTTTGGGGGCACCAGTTAGCCTAATCTGCAGGTCTTTGGACTGTCGGAGGAAACCGGAGTACCTGGAGAAAACCCACCCAACATGGGGAGAACAATCAGACTCCGTGCACAAAGACGGGAATTAACTCTGACCATGGGGTGGAAGGCCTGAAATAATTCACTTGACCTGTAATAAATCTACAACACATTAGTTTCGTATTTGAATTGAAACAAAAAAAACTTTTCAGTGATTTAAGGTGCACTCTATTTAACCCATTGCATAATCTTCTTAATGATTTGAGTTACCAGGTACAACAGGTATTTTTCTCCAGCAGATGGAGCTATTGATTTGATCTTTTTTCGTTTCCTTTTCTTTCACATTTTATAGGGTAAAAAAATTACTCCCTTAATAAGAATTAACTTCATTTAATCACATGAAATTTAAGCATACAATTGTGAAAAATTTGTTGTTTATTTTACGCATTCTCTTATTGCCCAAAATCACAAACAAGTTTGATTTAGAAATTACCCCCTATATCTGAATTTCATGTGGGATAAACGAGGCCTGTGATTTTATTCGAATTTACTTTTTTTACTTTTAATTTGACTTATCTCCCGGATATGATGTCAAGGCTTTGCGTAACATTAAGCTTTATGCTTGATTTACTTGTAACACAGTATAACCTCAAACTCGATGTAAACTCACTTGCTTAATTGTGCACTATTTTGTGCTATTATTTGGAAATGTCTTGCCATTATAGGTCTAGCAGTGGCGGCTGCTTTTTTCACTGCAGAAAAACTGGACGGTAATTGGATAAATGTACCAAAATCGTCACTTCCAGGGAAGCTGAGCGTCTCTGGGGGTGAATGGAGCAGTGGGCGGGCCAGGACGCTGGGATGCTGCATGATGATTGGAGGAGCTGTTTA
>JAOVVB010000031.1:6307290-6330622 GCA_028570985.1 Heterobranchus longifilis | reverse complement strand
ATTCCTGGCCAGGCTCGATTCCCGTCTCTGTGTGCATGGAGTTTGCATGTTCTCCCCATGCTTGGTGGGTTTCCTCCGGGTAAAACACACTGTATAAATGCAGATAAGATATTATTGCACAAGAGTCCTTACTGCACATAGAATTATGATGAGATGTAGGTGAAAAAAAATTAATTGTTATTCAATGCCCTGATGGCAACAAGGTAAAAGCCATTTTTTTGTCTATTTGTCCTTGTTTTAATACTCCTATATCGTTTGCCTGATGGCAGCAGTTCAAACAGATCATGAGCAGGGTGTGAAGAGTCTTCACTCTTCACTATCTGTAAGGCTTTATCCTGTATACAGGAGACTTAGAGCACAAAGCGGGGGACGCGGGGATGGCCAATCCTTAGCAGGGCACAGACGCACAAACACTACGGGCAATTTGGGAACGCCAGTTAACCTAATCTTCATGTCTTTGGACTGTGGGAGGAAACCAGAGCACCTAGAGAAAACCCACTAAGCATGGGGAAAACAAACTCCATGCACACAGATGTGGGAATTGAACCCAGAACCTGGAGGTGCAAGGTGATTGTGCTAACCACTAAGCCACCTCTTAACCATACATATCTTTCTCTATTGGCAGCTGATCTCTTTTCTCATCAAAGCTTTCTTTCTAAACCCTTTTCCTCTTCTACATACACTTTATATACTTATATACACAATACTAGCTCCACACATTTTAGATTATATTCCTTAATATACCGAAAAAACGAAATCCCCATTTATTTCCCATTTACTTAATTTACTCCACTTTGTCGTTTCCAGGTTATGTGTTCAACATTTCTTCCCTGTTTCCATGTAACTCCATCATCAGCAAAAAGTGATTTCCCCATGTCCGCTGAAATATTTCTAAAAATATCTGCTGACTTGACAGTTGCCCAGAAGATGATCATTGACACCCTCCGCAAAGAGGAGAAGCCAGAGAAGGTCATCGCTGAAAGGACTGGCTGTTCACAGAGTGCTGTGTCGAAGCGTATTCATGGAAAGTTGACAAAAAGACAGAAACAACAGCAACGTGTAACACAGACATGATCATTTCATTTCGTTATCAATAGACATTAAGTCAATGACGTAATATGGGTACACTTCCAGTTAAAAGTCTGGACACACCTTCTAATTCAGTCTTTCCCTGATATTTTATTTCTTTCTACGCTGTAAAACAATAATGAAGGAATCCAAAATATACAACGATCTCCTTTGAACAGTTGATATTGAGATGTATCTGCTACTTATGCTCTGTAAAGCCTTCATAACAGCTCTAATCTGAGATGCTGTTTGTTAATTGGTGATTTTTGAGGCTGGTGATGAATAACTTCTCTGCAGCAGAGGTAAGTTCATAGACTACATGAGAGCCTTTAGGGAAATTTTTTTTTTAACAATGTATTTTTTTTTTAATTAAAAAGTATTCACTTTTTATTTCTACTTTTTATTTATAGATATTATTGGCAGCAGAGATGGGAAATGTTACAAATAACAAATACCTTAAAAAAATGAACAAATTATTTATTTGAACACATTTGAAAATGAGAAAATTATTCTAAATTGATCCAATGTGTTTTTATTTGAAAGAGAAAATCAGCATTGTAGTATCTCTGTGTACTCTCACAACATTATGGGGGTCATTTATCCCACACTTGGCTGGTTGGGGGTCTAGTGGATCAACTGACATGAAATAAGAGTATCTGTTATCATTTATGAAGAGAACCTGCTTTTTATTGTTCAAGACAAACAAATATCTATGCAGTTGCAGTATAATAAGAAACTTGAATCAGATTATTAATTATAGTTATTCAGTAATCCATCTCCAGTAACTGTTTTATCCTGGTAAGGGAAAACACTGGGTGAGAGGAAGGAATACACCACTGGGGCACCAGTACAGGGACCCATACTGTACATTGTCTCACACCTGTAACCAATTCCTGTTTGCACAATTGCACTTTTTGACTACATAGTTTAGAGTCTTGTTCAGCTTAACGTTTCTTCCTCATGTCATGTCAGGGAGTTTTTCCTTGAAACCTCTGGCTAAATTTATACACTTAATTTTATATCCAGAATTTGAATGTTTCTGTAAAACTGCACTTATCCCAGTCTTTCACTAGTGCTTGTATACCATCATGGTAGAACGCTATTTCTAAGTATGCTTATCCATGATAATACTGCTTGCTTCAGGTCTAAAACACCGGCCTCCCAGGAACTCCACTGATGGCTCAAACATGTGGAAATGGCTTGGATCTAGGTCAGGACCGTATGAGGGATGTGGCAATAACTCCCAGCCGAGTTTCTGTAATGTGCGCGTGATGTTCATGGCCTTCTTTAAAACATTCAACTCATTCAAATGTTTTACTGCGGCTGAGGGTCTCATCACCATATTTTGCTGAAAATCTGGACTGAAGAAATTCATCACAAGTCCAGATTTGGGACTTTATCATTGGAAACAAAGTCTATATAATTTTTCAAAAACAAAAATGTAATAAATAAAAATAAAAAACATCATATAGTATAGGACCAAGAAATTTTACCTGGGAACTTTACATTTCATATCATGCATTTAGACTTACTGACATTTAAAGAGAGTTTGCTTGTTTTCAGTTCACTTGAAATTACCTTTGGATTCAATAAAAGGGTCAATAAACATGCCAGACGTTTTAGTTAATAGTTAATCATGATCATAGTTGCCATAGTGCAATACTGAGTTGAAAAGTAAACTGTAGAAAGTCAGACATATACTGTACAAAGGAGAAGCAGCGCAAACTTTAGATATTTAAACATATTAAACCATCAAGCATGTGTGAGGGAAAAAAAATTATCGAGAGAAACTTTTATTCTAATAACCACTACAGAAATCTGTTGTATATTCATAATGCCTTGTAAAATGCTCAGATGAAAAATATTGACGTTTGTCTGAGTCTTTAACTTTCTTTATTTCCCAGAAGCACTTTCTCCAGCGTATTCCACCAGCTGTGACGATGCCACTGATCTGGTGTCAGTGCAACTCCCATTGGGATTAAAAGCAGGCCACTCTGGTGTATATCCAGTGTATTGTTCAGAGCAAAATGCAACACCGTAGTCCTGGACAGCTGGGAATATCAGAGCTTTAGCTTCCCTGTTCGAGCCTGATGCTGACTGCTCGTGTTGGGAATAAATTGGGGAATCCTTGGACGCCACTCGTGCCCGGATAGTGTTGAAAATGTCAGACAGAGGCTTTGGATTCGAATCAAGGCCCCTAAAGAAACTTTCTGGCAGCTGCATCCGGCTGAGTTTGGGCGGCAGGTGGAGGTTCTGCTGGGGCGTGGGGTGGGTTGAGTAAATCTGGTGTACGGCTGGGATCTGGATGTCAGAGCTGGGACACGGCAGGTGCTGCGGCATTGTGATTTGGGGGTTATGGACTTCTGACAAAGAGGCACGTATGTACTGGAAGTTGTCATCAGGCCTGGACAAGAAGCATACAGAGACAATTCAAGTATTTTAGAATTCCTTTTAATGTATTAAAATAAATATAAGCAATAATAAAAAAAAAAAGTTTATGAAGGATTAATAGTTAAGCGTTCTAATGATTCTCCTGAAGGAAAAAAAACAAAAATGGACTCTATAGACTCAAATAAGTTCAAATTGTTATTATTATTATTTATATATATATATATATATTTATTTTTTTTTTTTCATTATTTAATCAGTTAATATTAGGATTACTATGTAAAATGATTAAAGCTAGAAAGAAACTATACTAGCTTTAAGTCTATGAAATATAACAGGAATGTAGTATATATGGTTTATTAGTTATTTCTAATGAATAAGATAAATAATTAAAGGCAAAAATTATTACAATTAAATATGGTAGGTGTTGCAAGACGAAAGCCATGTAATATCTAAAATAATTTGTAGGGTCATTGAGTCTGTCCCAGTCATACACTATGGGCAATCTGGGAACACGAATCACCCAACAGCACATATCTCAGGACTTTAAGAGGAAACTGGAGCAACTAGAGGAAACTCACTAAGCACACAGAAATGAGGCAGAATTCGAACCCACAACCATGGAGTTGCAAGGCAACACTAAACTTGTAAAATAAGTGAATAGGTAAATAAATGTGATGACATTTTTGGGTATTGTTTTCCTTGTAGTATGTCATCATCATCTCACCTCCAAGAGTCTCTGTTCTTGCTGTTGAGTGTGTGCTGGGATTGATGGGAAATGGTGCTCTGACTCAATCCCTCATGGCTACCTCCACACTTCATAAATGCTGGTAAGAAACACTCGGATGCACCTTTCATATCCGGTAGACGAAGCACACCAGGGGACCCCACTGAGCTGGAGACTTGTTTGTCTTCCTCATCATCCGTGTCCAGTACATTTGCTGAGAAGAAGAAAAATGATCATATTTACATTATTGGAAGAAATGTGCAATGTGCATTGTTCAGGATGTGTTAAATTCGATATCTGAAATGATTATGAGCCATGAGAACCTCTTGAGAATCTAATGAGAGCGTAAGGTGCAGGGGGGTAGCTAAGTAGTTAAGGCATAGAAGTAGTGACTGGAAGGTTCCCGGTTCGAGCCCCACCACTACCAAGTTGCCACTGCTGGGCCCTTAACCCTCAACTGCACAGGTGTATAATGAGATAACAATGTAAGTCACTCTGGAAAAGGGTGTGTACCAAATGGTGTAATGTAAAGATCAGCCAATAATGATTATATTTTTTAACAAACAGTTTTTAAGAGAAAAAGCTTAGTATATGGGAAAAAAAACCCTCTACAACAAAAAAGCCCAACATATCAAATACTATATAATGTAATAAAATTCCTATTTGTTTGTAACTTTTAATTTTATTTACTTTCCATTTTCATTAATTATGATTTTTTGTAATGTTTTAATTTATGATGTGTCTCTACTAAAAAGATGAAAAATATTTCTTTTCAGTACACTAAAAGGTATTTCATATGGTTGTTTTTGTCTTTACTAAACAACATCATTTGTACCTCAAATACAAGACATCATCACAAAAACACATTTATCCAACGTTTTTGTATGCATGATTGTGGTGTGTATGGTGTGTTACAGCTACCTTGAGGATTTTCTGTCCTATCCTGCTGCTTCCCTGAACCTGACCTCTGACGCATCTCCTTGTCACGAAACCTAAATGGGATCGAATTATAAATATTGTCCATCATTCCATTAAAAAAAAGAAAAAAATGTGTAAACATAGTGTTGTACATCTGTCACCTTTTCCTGCTAAGTCCGTTGTCACGAAAGCCTTTGGCGAAGGGGTTATTGTCGATCTTCAGCTTGGTGATCTGATGGACAAAAAGACAGATCTGTCACCACCTCTGCACTAATGAACACAAGCTGATTCATCTGAATGTCAAAACAGGCTGAGAGGAATCGATCTAATCAAAAACACTGGCCTATGTGAAAGCTTTAAACAGTGAATGAATCACAAAAAAAGTAACATTTATACCAAGATGTCAAATCATTCATCTGGTCTTATATTAACCACTAGATGGCACTTTGGCACTTACCCTAGTGAGGGCCTATTTTTTTTCCGCTTTAGATGACTTTTAAATATTAAATGGCAATCATGTTTGAGTCTATATGCATTCCCTGCACAAGGAATAACTCTCTCACATGCTTGTTCTCTAAACCGCTTATCCTGTGCTGGGACGCGGAAGACCTGGTGCCTATCCAGTACACCCTGCACAGGGTGTCAGTCTATTGCAGGGCACAAGCATGCACACACTCATTCACATAGTATCGACAATCTGGAAATTCAGTTAGTGTAATCTGTATGTCTTTGGACTGTAGGAGGAAACCCACCAAGTGCAAGGAGAACATACAAACTCCAAGCAGATAGACCCAAAGGACAGATTTCAACTCTCAACCCTGGAAGTACGAGGCCACAGTGCTAACCACTACACTATGCCACTATATCATGGTGCTGCAATGTATGACTCAAGTTAGGTATTTCAATCTAGGTTCGATTTAATTACTATTGCTATAAATTGCAGTTGCTCTAAAGCCTCTAGGACATCCATTACTATGTGGTAAGCAGATTATGGTCAAATAACTGAGGTCACCTCTGGGTTCTGGTAGGATGTGACTGCTATGAAGCCTGTTTCTGGGAAGGTAAATCGCAGGTATCCACCGCTGTGGGCTCCACAGGGGTCTGGTGCCTGAACTATATGTAGACGAGGCTGATATTTGTGCATGGAGTGAAGCATTACCTGTTGGAAAATGAACAAGACATGAAAGGATTTGGAGGGTTTGGATCCAGGCATGTACCAAAATGTGTGATATAATATAGTGAATATATATAGGTAGAACTCATATTTATATTCAATTTAAGGTCATTTGAATTTATTCTTTTTATCCTTTAATTTCTTCAAACCTAAACATCTTCATCCATTTGAGTTACAATATAGGGATAATTATTCATAAAACTGTTAAAATTCTTAACATTATTTATAAAACTGTTAAAATTCTTTATAAAACTTCATAAAACTAGACTTCCAAGCCTAAAACAAAATATGGTATCCCTCAAGGTGTTGTTTTAGGTCCCTTATCATTGTAGCTTTATATATAAAAGCAAAAAAATATATTAAGCTACAAAAGCTTAAATTATTCAAGTAAATTCTTACATAACCACTGTGGGAATTCAATGGATTTCACTCTTGAGGTTTTAAAGCATTTATGTGAAGGAGGGAGCAATTTGTATTTGGAGGCCTAGGTGTAGCTTCTGATGCTTGTTTATCATTTCAATTCCCAGTGTTAGATCTGTATGTGTTTGCACATAACAATAGTATAATATAATAATGTTTTATAATATTAGCTCTTTCATAATTGTGCTTTTTTAAATAAATATTTAAAATATGTAAGTTTTTACAAAACTGTGTATTATAATTGTATATGTAATTGTAGCCTATTAAGCCTTAATATAAGATCTTACTTTGACATAAAACAAGCAAACAAACAAAAATAATTATAATAGTAATAATTATAATGATAATGGTCCTCACCAGGCCTTTGGAGTTGAATGCATTGTTGGTGAGCTTGAGTTTATGGAAGGATATGGGATACTGCATCCACCTTTCTCCCAAAGCAGGTGAGTCTGGGTGGATGAAGAAGCGGTTTGGCAGGTGGGGTTCAGACTTGCCGCTGACCTCCCAGTGATCCCTGTTCCACTGTACAGGTGATAGTCATGGTCAATCAAGTCCGATTTATTTTTAAAGCACACTTAAAATCAAGAGGTGTTGATCAAATACAATTAGATTAATTACAGATAAAACATATTTAAAGATATTTAAATGTAGTAATGACAACAACAACAATAATAATAATAATAGAAATAGAAAGAGGCCATGGAATGACCTGAAGAGGCCATGAATGACCTGAAATACTGTACTCCTCCTCTATTGTCAGCCGTAACATTAACACCACAACACATTAACACATTTATATTGAAACTGATGACACGACATCCAAGGCTCCCCAATGCCTATGAGGACCAAAGGCCAGCCTCTCCAATCCGATCCCACAGAAAAGCCAATACAGCACAAGTCGCTGAAAAAATTGCTGGCTGTGACAGAAAGGCACCCGGACTCCCAGTACACCACAGCCTGCCGTGCACTGGAACTGGCAAGCAAAGAGCTCAAGACTGCCGATCCAACCTCCAAACTCCCCAGATCCCAATCCAATTCATCATCCATGGGATGCGCTGGATGAAGTCTAGAAGATTTCAATTCACGGAGGCCCCATCCTGCAACCTACGGCACTCAAAGAATCTCCTGGTACCAGACACCACAGCACACCCCCAGTGCTCTTGTGGAGTCATGAGCTGAGGGGCCAGAGCCACCCCAGTGGCATAAAGGGAAGCTACACAATATGGGGCGTAATGTTTTTGAGTTGTAATTTTATAGCTGATCAGTGTGTAAACATATACTGTATATCACATCAATATACCAGGTATGGTATTGTACACGGAGACAGGGGTTGCTCAGTCGTTAAGGCCTTGGACTACTGATTGGTTTAAACCTCACCACTACTAAGTTGCTACAGTTGGGCCTTTGAGCAAGGCTCTTAACCCTCAACTGCTCAGATGCAGAATGAGATAAAATGGGATAAGGGCGTCTGCCAAATGCCGTAAACGTATTGTACACGACACCACCTAGACTTTGTTTTGGTTTTGTCTGTATTTCAGGATTGTATTTTTCTTTATTTTCAAATACCAGACATCTGAGTCTGTGCAAATGTTTTAGATGTTTGCAACTAGTCAATTAAATTACATTAAATCAAAAATATATCAAAAGTATAAAACAACATCAGGACTGTGAACACAAACAGGATATGGTTATGCAATAAGTCAAAATAAAATGAATAGACAAACAAATAAGAAATGAATAAATGAAAAATATGTGATTACACAATATTTTTAATAGAGATGTGAGTTTCATGGACATACTGTAAGAGCCAGTGTGTGAATGTGTTTGTGCGTGTGTGTGTGTGTGTGTGTGTGTGTGCGCGTACGCGTACTGAAGGGAAGGGCTGGGAGTTACCTTGTACTTGTTATTATCAAACGGCACCATGTCCATCATCAGCACATACTTGACTCTGGGGTTCAGCCCCATCACTGTGACTCTGCAGCTGGGGAACATGCGTCTGAAGAAGTCAACATGACAGGGAAAATAAAACATGATTAAAATCACAGATTCACAGTTCATAGCACTGACACCATTATAATTAGTTTGCAATCTGAACACTGCCTGAACAAGACAAATTTTTATTGAAGGTTATTAAATGTTGATTACAAAGCACAGTGCAGGCAGCTCCATGAGCAGAACAGCATGATGGGAACTAAATAATACACTGCAGGTACTGTATATCAGTACAAATTGGAAATATATTTTACTATATATTATCAAAGAATGAGACGTAGTTAATGGTTAAACTTAATGGTTATATATAATAATATATACTCTATAGTATTATCTGCTAGTATAAAAAGTTAGAATCAGATGGTGTGGTTGGAAACACCTTGTTGATCAAAGAGGTCAAAGAAGAATGGACTGACTGCTTTGAGCTCACAGGAAGGCAATGGTAATGCAGATAACTACTCTTTACAATCGTGGGGAGCAGAAAAGCTTCTCTGTATGCACATAATGCTGACCCACGAGGCACAAGGGCTACAACAGCAGAATACTACATGGGGAAGGCTACAGAAAGGGTAGACACAAGCTCACTATCTGTGGACAACAACATATTAATGACTTGATGATTATTGATAATTATGATGAATAATTGCATGAATATACAGATGTACATGTTAGTGCATAATTCAGTTAATATTTCACTTTTCTACCTATACATTCAGTTTCATTGATAAAGATATAGAGTTGTAAAGAATGCAAGACAAAAAAATCCGTCAACATGAGAAAACTTAACAAGTCTTCACAAATCCTGAAATAACTACAGAAAAAAAAAAACGGCTTATGAAAATATGTACTATTAGGTCGAAGTTATGTACATGGAGGTTGGATGAACCTGTCTGGAAGAGAATACATTTTCCTAGAATCTTATTTGTAGGAATTCTTCTTCTTCTGCCTTTTTTTTTTTTTTTGCAAAAGTCTCCAGGACTATAATTAAACACCACCATCAAGCAAAAAAGAAAGAAGAAGAAAAAAAAAAGGAGAGCTTGCCAAAATTCTTCTTGGCTTGTTGTCATACCATGAGCATTAATTAGTGTAGTTAATTAGTATTACTAAGCATTATTGACCTTGCTTTTAACGTGTAATGTGGTAAGTCTGTTTTCTTTGTTTTCTTTTTTGATCTACAAAAAAACGTGCATGTATACAAGTATATTTCCTGTGAATAAATTGTAGATAAATTCTCACTGCCTCTACCAGGAGGATAGGATTTAGAAACTTCAAGCAAGCAAGTGAAGACTCTGTGGGTCTACAAAATACACAACTTGCAAGGATTGCAATTTACAGTGCCAGTGCTCACTCACTGAGAGGCGCGGGAAGCCTGGAGCCTATCCCAGGGAACTCGAGGCATGCCAGTCCATTGCAGGGCACAAGCAATCACACACACACTATGACTATTTAGAAATGCCAATTAGCCTAATCTGCATGTTTTTTAGGCCTATGGGAGAAAACTGGAGCACCTGGAGGAAACCCCCCAGTACGGGGAGAACATGCAACGTCCATGCACAACGACCCGGGGCAGGAACCACTACACCACTGTCACTGCCTGTTGCTTTTGTGAGAAAACTATGTTGATAAGGATTTCCCCCAATTTTTACAAACTTTATTCATTTTGCCCCAAACCTTAGTTTCCTTGCTGATTTAACAAAGTTAAGTTTGTACCTTAAGCAACATAGACATGCTTAAGCAACATAGACATTCTTTTAGCTTTAACTTAAACTAAAAAAAAAAAGTACTGAGAATTCTTTCCACATAGTTATTTCACACCCGGACAGCTTAAAATCTAAATATCAAGTGTATACTTTGCTCTTTTGCTTCTAAACAAAAAAGATTATTTCTTCTACAAATAACACTACATTGTACTAGAAATCATTCACTACAAGCAGAATCACTACAGGCCTAGATTAATTACCTGCCGGTTTTAGTGATGAGCATCTCATTGCCAACACTGTTAAATTTATCCCACAGTTCTCGCCCCTCAAGCGCCGCATGAACTGAAAGTGACATCAACTCAGCTTCTCCACAGCTTGCCCGGCAAACCGAATTCTGTCCTGTTAAAAAAACAAAACAAAAAAAATATATAAGAGACAAAATATTATGTCTGTAGGATCATAATAATATACAAAAATCATACAAATTATGGATCAATCCCTGATCAAATTGTGGCTGGATTTTCCAGCATTGCTTTAAGGTGACTATAACCTTCAAGAATATACCTTCCTTACCTTGTGGATAGTATCCATAGCTCTTGGTCAGGGGATTGATTGGATAAGGGTAGTCCTCGTGGACATACATGGCCTTAAACCTGGAGTCTCTGATTCTGAATGCAGGAGTCAGCTGTGGAGATGGGATGTGATGTGATGTGATATGACGTGATGTGAGGTAGCTCTGCCCAGGTGGACGCCCACCCTCTTCTCGCGTGAAAAAGGTGTGTATGTTGGCTAGAACCTCAACTCGAGGCTCTTTGATCTGCCGTCATGTTTCACAGTTTGAGCCTTGTCCTAGCCATGGAGGTGTCTGGGAACTCCACTTTCTTGTTTTTAGGGAGAAGAAGGTGGGGGGACTTACTTCAGAAGCTTAAGGATCTTCTTAGCCTCCACAAATGCCTCATGAGGTGATAACCATCCTAACAGTTTGTCCTACAGGAAGCTAGGTGTTGTCGGGGCCACTTGATTAGCTCTAGGTCAAACGTCATTCCGGCCTGTTCTCAGATCAGCCTTTCCAGACCAAGACCTAATGTTATGCTTTCTATCCCCGGTGTCAAGATTGATCAGGGACCATGAACAAACGGCAACTTCCACCAAAAGCCCCTTTATTGGCCAGGCCTAGACAGGAGGCCTACAAGAAATGCTTGTTAATGAGAGGAAGTGTGGATAGTGACACTTAGACACAAGAGTGTTTTTTTCCCAACTCATTGTCTCTGGCTAACTTCACCATGTCACAAACATTGATCCACCATACCCAAACTTCTCATAGTTTATTCACAAGCAGTAAAACTTGCAATTGGACTTTTGTTCAAAGGGAAGGACAAGCAATTGGTGAGATGTTACCATATCAAAAAGTGTAACTTTTATGTCGTATCCTCTTAAATCTAAAATAAACAATTACGAATCATAATTTACAAGAAACCATAAAATCATGACCTAGTGTTAAGAGTCAAATTAAACTCAACCACTTGAATTGAACCTGAAAGGTGCGAAACCTGATGATCTTTTTAAAATCCAGCCAGTTAAATTTACCAATTATGTAAATCGATTTCTGGGATAATCTTGAAACTATTTATTGACTCAGCTATGGTAGATTTCATTTCCATCTTTTGTTTTTTTAGTTTGCATGACCCCATGTCCTCATGTCCTCATGCAGGCTGTAGGAATCTCTTTCCTGTGTAAGCGATCTCTCTTTCATGGAAAACGTTCACCGATATAAAAAGAAAAAAACCCAGATAAACTTGCAGCGCCAGCGTTTGTCCGTTCTGGTGTGTCTCTGATAGTACTCTCTACTTGCTTATCTGCTTGTCCCATATCTGCTCATCCCCACTCACCCCACCCAAGCTGAAGAGCCTGCAGCCACCACATGCAACTGGGGTCACTCCCAATGTCAGCCTATAGCCCTGCTTATGCGGGACACAAGAGATGTGTGCTGATTTGGGATCGGGTTGGGTTTACGAGGAGTTGTGAATAACATCAGAAGGAGAAATGTCGAAAAGTGAGAGCAGACCTGTGTTGGCACACTTTACACTATATGGTTTGCTCAGTACAGTATGTATTAACCTCAGTCCATAAACATCCGTATGACTGCATTTTATGTAAAAACATAAAGTTGCGATAAAGTGCAATCACTCACTCACTCATCTTCTATACCGCTTTATCCTGTATTCAGGGTCGCGGGGACCTGGAGCCTATCCCAGGAGGCTTAGGGCACAAGGCAGGGTACATCCTGGACAGGGTGCCAATCCATCGAAAGTGCAATCAATGCTTAAATATAGTAAAACAACCTACTGAGTATGACTATTTAACCTAATAAAGTTCTTATTAGTTTTTGTTGTCCATGTCTAGGTAGAATCCAATGTCTGCGTGAACAGTTCCAATTTCAGCTGACAGGAAAAAGGGCTGAAAAATAAAACAACAATATTTATGAATAATTAAACAAATACCTATACCTAGTAATCCAAAAATGATTTCTCCAATACCATTTGTAAAAAGTTAATGGTTCTTGGATCCCTAACGTGGATCTACATGGGATTGTAAAACGCCTTGTTTTAGGAGTCTACATAGAACCTTCTACCAGAACAGCAATCCAAAAGGACTCCAAAACTGTAAGCAGCCCCTGATAAACCACTATGTTCCCCATGATACAAGGAGAATAAACTTTTGAATAAAAAGAAACGACATGGTTGGAAAGAATGACCAAATATCCTGCTTTCAACACTAAAAGACAAAAGAAACGGAATGAAATTCAGATTACATTTCAGATGTAAACAAAAGCGTTTTATTTAATCAGAACAATAAACCACCTTAGGTGGTTAGAACCTTAATAGTTCTCGTCATCTGTTTTTAACATACGCATGTTCTAGACGAGGAAAGTGGACGAAAAGCGAGGGCAAATATTCAGTTCTGGAGTTGAAGCATACGGTATATAAGCAGACAAAGACAAACATATCGAATAAACCGACTCAATAAGTTAAAACATTTTTTTTTGGTCCAATTCCAGGTTTAACTGGAGTGATATGAAAGTCAGGAGTTACTGTTCGGTGGTTGATAGCGGACAGGATTCTGATTGGTCGAAAGGCGAGAAAGGAGAGACGAGATAAGAGCGAGACTACCCTTGTGTCATCACCATATGCAAATGAGTAAAGGTCATTAAAATGCTCAGGGAAGAGAGCTATTCGACAGAACTCTGGGGGTGACGGTGGACAGACGGAACGGAGACACCGAGACTGCAGACAAATAGAAGAGAAGGAAAGATGACAGGGAAGGTGTCAAGCGAGCGCAATTAAGCTGTGTGTTAACACCTACTTCAAGGAGATCCGAAACATGTGACCTTAAGGTAAGCAAAGAAACTTGGGGAAGTGAACGACTCCGTGTCAGTTTTGGCAGCCAATTAAACTGTTGATGAATTGGGCCACAAGTATGTACGATCTCAATGATATGAAAGGGTCTTGTAAGATCTGAATTAGAGATATAGCAAGAAAAAGATACTGATCCTTTTTTCTTCTGTTTTTTTTTTTCTTCACAGGATCAATTTGGAAATTTCTCACTCTAAGGATCTTGAGATCTTGTATTGCGTTCTGGACAGGATATCATCATATACTGTAAGTTCGTTATGGAGACACTACAGTATAGATGATGTACTATCCAGGGTGGCATTCCTCCTCCCGTGGGATAGCGCACACACTCGGTCTGCGATAGAGGGAGGCGGTTAAACCGTTACCATTACTGAGTTTAGTAATGGTAAGGGTTCTCCTGCTTCTTCTCATTGGCACCAACCATCGGAAACGTCAAACCGAATAAACTTCATAGGGATAATAATTAAAATTGTGCAAAATATATGAACAAAATATTGACGCAAATGCTTTGTAGCACTTGATAGATATTATTTTATTCGAACTTAATGTAACATTGATGGGAAAGTTAATGTTGAATCCTTATACGATGACCATAAAAGTTTATCAAATGTACTAATTTAGTCAAATTTTGTTTTTTGCACACTTTCAGTAGTCTGGTGTACCTCTGTAAATTTATTATTTCAGTCCCATTATCTATAATTTTTTATTATCTCGACTGTTCTTTATACATGTATGATAAAAAGACTATTTCTTGTCATTTTTAAAAGTATTTAGAATTGGCAACCCTGACTATACTAGTATGAATAATAGTAAATATTATATGCTATAAATATTATGAACATTGTATGTACTATGGCTCAATAAACAGACATATCTGAAGCAATATCTCCCAGTGCTTTTTAAATTCTGATTTTATTTCCGCACAATATACAGTGTAATATTTTTCCAGGAATAATTATTTTTAAAAAATGGCCTTATTGTCAGTGACCTCAAATAATTCGGCAAGAGAGAGAGAGCTTGCTTTGGGCTAGCTTATCTGTGAATTAGTGATCCATCACCATGGCCTGGATAAGAAGTGACTGCCTGCCAGGTTCAACAACAGGAGAGGATACAGGAACAAATGCATCCTGGCCATTTTGTGCCTATTTTAGTGGCAGGTTAGAGCTCCATTAGAGGGGTAATGTAGCCCTGTGGGGCTGCGCCTTTAGTTAAGCTCCAGCAGCTGTGAAAAACAAGCAGGAATTGAGAGATAGAAGGACTGCAAAGAGCTAAAAAAAAAAACCTTTGTAACATGTACGGTAAATAACTACAGGGTACATCTATATCAGGTGGTGATCTATATCAGGGATACTGAATTCTATTAAATTCATTATATTATTTGGGGAGTATTACAGCTAATAACCAGGTGTTAGGGATTTTTTTATTACACTGTATAGCTGATTAAATGTCGAAATGGGTTCCAATAATAACTAACCCAACACTCAGTATTTCAATTATGAACAAGAAGGTCCTATAGTGCTTGGGCCCCAATAAACTAAAAATTCAGGCAAAAAAAAAAAATGTTCAGGCAATGTTTTTTCAAACTTCAATGAAAAAGACATTTTTAAGTCTGGTTTTATTATTTATTATATGTGTTTAATTTATTTGTAGTGAAGTAATGCCGTACTGCAAAAAACTTTTCAGCAATAAGATGTTCTTTCATTGTGCTTTTTTTTATTTTATTAATATAAATCAAATGTTTTATACTCCTTAAAAGCATAAGAAGTCAAATAAATTTTGGGACAAAATATTCGCTATCCAGAGCACCAAACAAATTTTTAATAACAAAAACAAACAGTTGTTACGATATGATATATTAAGCCATATCGACCATCCCCTTTTACAGTTTTATTATATAACCAGAACAGTCAGTTACAATCAACAATATGGACAAAATAACGACCATGATGATTGAAAGACGGGTTTCTTAAGGAGAATCTGGGGTCAACACCAGGTCTGGGCAACTTGGATAAGAAATCAAGACCATTAGAGCCAAAACCTCCCCTTAAAGTATCTCAACTCTGCTTGAACCTCATCAGCTATTCCGACCGGGACACATTTTCAGTCGTTCTGGAACAATGCTGATTTATTCATGATGTATCCCGCTGCTAAAATGAGATTCTGAATAAAAGACCTTACTAATAATAAATAGACTCGGGGGCTAAAAGTCCTAGGACACTGCAACTGCAGCTCGAGCTCAGAAAGCAGGCTCTGTCCCAAATGTGACTGTTAGACACAGAGCTGTGTGGGAGATAAGACAGTACACATGTTGTCCACGAGGCAAACTGTAGCCTCAAACGGTCATCGTTGTTCAAGTCTGGACTCCACTCTGGAGTCTCTGCAGATCTCAGATCAAATACATCAACACAAAATTTCAGCACATCAGAGCTGGATCGGCTTCAGTTCTTCAGCGTGGCGGATATTTTCAGGCGAACCTCGCACATGAAAGCGTTGGTGAGGTCCAGACCTGCTTCCCGGGCGATCCGAGCTATCAGCTGTCCCCCGGGACCGATCACCATTTTCTGTTTAAAATAATCAGAGAGGAAGAGACGAAAGAGCAAGAATATGAAAATAAAATTAAAAGCCTGCACGCTATCCAGCCATACAGTATGTCAGTCAGAAATAAACATCAATCCATTTCATATATGAAAAACATTGTAACTTATAACTTATAAAACTTAAAAAAAAAAAAAAAAAAAAAAAAGAGTGAGACAAATGAAAAGCTTAAAAACACAATATTAACTGATTTTTTTACAACCATGAAAAACATGCGATCATACTGTACATGTTGATGGCATGTGTAAAATTATTATTATTATTTTTTGGATCAGTCATGCTTATTTAGGTAGTTAAAATTAAATAATTAATTATTAATTTCATTATATTGCCTAGGTTGTGCTGAAAATCAATTCTATGACGCACTATACTGCTCAATCCTGACCCCTATGCATGTTTATTAAAATACAGTACAGTGCAACACACAAAAAAAAAGCTAAAATGCTTTTGGCTTGAAGACTTAAAGTGTATTTGTTGTTAAAATATTGTCGTATTTTATGTTTTCTTTGTGTCCTGTCCTTGCTTTTACACCCCAGACCGTGTAAATGTCTTTTTGTAGCCGATTTATTTTCAACTGGCATACATAATGGAGCGAGAAAGTAAGCAATTATTTGATATTCATAGAACAGCACTTGCCATAAGCTTTGGCTTCATCGCAGATTAAATTAAAGAGGCTGACTGCTTACATTACAGCCTCCTCCATCAGGAGAACGTGATGATTTTTGTAAAGCCGCCGCTCGATTCAGGCAAGCAAATCTAGTTATGAAAATAAAGACACTATGAAGGATTTTAACCCAATGTTGATTTCGCTGATAATGGAAAATGTAACAAAAAAAAAATTAAAGTTTTTATTAAACGTTAAGTTCATTTCAAACCTCAAAACTTTCACCATTGTTTTTTTTTTTATCCAAACATCTGCACGAAGAATGCAGTTAAAGAACATAAAACTATGTCTTGAATTGAATTCCTCACCATATGGCTGTCCTTCTTCACATGCAGCTTGACAGATATGTCCAAATTGCCATCAGCTGTTTCCCTCCAGAGCTCAATATGCTGTAAAATACACACAGCATAGAAATAAGACAATTCCACTGTACGATGGAAACAAAAGGTTTTCTTTGTCTGCTGTCTTTTGAAAATGCACGCTACCTGAGTCAACGTGTAAGGCACCTCCTGTGGAAGATACTCCAGTAGTTTCTCTCGGATGGTGTTGGTACAAATGTCCTCAGGGCTCTGATCTGTGAGGACCGCACTGTGGTACTTCCACGCACCTGGCTTCGCCTCCAGCATCAGATAGCTCTGTCAAGTCCAATCATTTTACACAATCAGCACATTCGCATTCAGAGTTAGGTGACGGGACCGTATCTACATGGTGATAGATTATGTCATAATACGCCATGGATCCCGTGATATCTTCGAAACATTACACATTTAACTTTCAATCTCTAAATAGAAAAGACTCAAAATATGTAAAAATAAACAAGAAATAAAAGAAATAAAAATACACTTCTGATTCTGATTTCATTTTCTGTATTATTAATAATAAGCAAATTTATTATTATTATTATATAAACAATTTATTATTATTATTATATAAACAATTTATTATTATTATTATATAAACAAAATGTATTATTATTACATTTATTATTATTATATAAACAATTTGAGCAACAAAAGCAAATGAATTCAACAACAGCAGCAATAATAATTGGTTATCAAGTACTTGCTAATATTTTATGAGAGCCCTGGAGCTTGGCAATCTGCATAATGAGAGCCTGTATTATTATTATTATTATTATTATTTTTATTTTTGCTGACAAGTTTTGGCAAACAGGAAAGACTCTGGCCATATACAAGTCATTGAATGGGATTTCTTTTTTTTTTTTTTTTTTAAAGCAGCTATTAGTTTCATTAAACTCCTCGGGAGTGATGTGGCAGCATCGCGACCTCTTACACCAAGCAGATTGCGAGCACTTTGAATGATACAAGTAGAATCTAATAACTTAGCAGAGGAACACTGGTAAACACGTAAACATTGTTCTAGGGTTCTTTTTTTTAACCTGCCACACTTTTTTCTCTTTTGATTCAGACAGCTTGTCTTTTTTTCCTATATACAAAGATATAATATAAGAGAAAGGCTGATTATCAGAAAACATGTGCTGAACAATGTGATAATCATAAATACAAGTTTGATCAGATTATATGGACAGATTATTATTATTATTATTATTATTATTTTGCACACTGCACTTTATGGACATTGCTCACACGCGACATTTATGGTCCATTTATGGTTATTATACATTTGAAAATCCATGCACATTTGCACTCACCCTGGACATTTCTGTTCATTTCATTTTGCACACTTCTGCACATTTTTCCACGTTTCATATTTGTATAGCCATCATTGTATATTTGTACAGCTAAGTTTTTACAATTTTTTTTTTATATCCTATATTTTATCGTTCTATTTTTCTCTGCATTTCACTGCATATCGTACTGTGTATGACTGTGGATGTGACAAATAAATTTTGAATTTAAATGTATTATTATCCCTGACAAGGTCCTATATCATATATTTTTTAATTGGATTATAGTGTTAATCTAGTGCACTATTCCGTTGACATGGGCACTTTAATAATCTGGAGTATTGATCTGTAACAAAATGACGCCATTTCCATAAAACGAATACGGGGCAATATCGCTTGTTTAGGTGATCTTGATAAACCTGCGTAAATGTTGCTGATCTCCCAGTTTTTCAAGCAATAATGACTAAGACATAAAACCATACCTCGACCTTTTATCTTCTACCGATAAAGAATCTATACCTTATCTATACTGCCTACCTTCAACGTCTGCACGTCCTCGCCATCTGTAGCACACATCATGAACACGTCCTTAAAGTGCGGCCATCCCTTACGGCTTTTCAGGGCCCTCAGCTGCTCTCTGCTCGCGTCTCGACCGTGCTGATCGTCTTGGTCTGGAATTCGTTCTTCTGAATTTTGCACAGCTGGAGTCTTTTCCATATTTTTCTCCCGCGTTTCCGTCCGGAGCGGCTTCACTAAGCTGCGCACTCTCAGCTTTTTGCCGTTCACGATGCCCTCGGTCAGTTGTTCAGTAATGTCCAGGAGCGAGGGTTTGCTCTTTAGGAGGTCCACCTGTCCGTGTTTAAGAAATGCCCAAACATAACATGACATAGCATGAGATGACACAATGGTTGTCGAAGGTCGCTCAGAAAAGCAGATCAGACGTCAAAAAGAAAAATATGATTTCAAGTATTAAGCAGCGCTTATTCTGACAATAAAATTAACATTTTATTTGAACATATACTTGTGTATATTTATAGTACTGTGCACAAGTATTGAGTCACCCATTCTCTCTTTACATTTTGCTTCCAAAGAGTCAGACTTTCTTGTTATTTTTTTTACACAGTATTGAGGAATAGTTCTCCAGTCTTCATGAACTACTGTTTGGGTTCAGTTTTTTTTTTTTGTCGGTCCAGTCCCTGGTTTGTTAAGCCACACAGTGACTTTTTATATATATATATATATATTTTTTTTTTTTAATGATTCAACAGTGAGATGGTAAAGCTGGTCATTAGTATACTAGTGATGCTGAATGCTGTGTGGTTGGAACAGACGAGAGGGGAAATGAGGTTGCTGCTGAGGTTTTATTGTGTTTTTAGGCTCTTCGCAGCCTGTAAAACATTTGTTCCCATTTCTTTAATTAAATCAAAGGTTAATTTGATTTGAAGAAATAATCGGTGGGTAAAGACTTTTGCACAGTACTGTATGTCTGAACAAATTCAGAAACAGAGCAGTGAGCCAGCTGCACTAACGAGGTTACCTTATTGAGGACGAGGACAGCAGGAATATTTCCATTCAGCGCCAGACACTTCAGCACCTCAAAGTCCAGTCTACCGCGAGTCCACTTGTCGGAGACGTCCACCAACACCACCACTGCAGATTGAAGCAAAAGAATATTTTCTTTCAATGGTCTTTTTGAAACATTTGAATTATCATGTGGAATTGTAGAATGCTGTAAAGGGAATCTAAGCCTAAAATCTGTTTAGGCACAGTTCTGTTTTTTTTTTTTCTTATTCCAAGTAAGGAATACAACCCATGAGCACAACCTGAAGTTTATTTTCCTACAGTACAAGTGTTTTATTCCCCTCTAACAACAAAATATCATCCCTGATAGTTCACTTATTCATTACAGAATTGTAATGACATTGTACAGGATGAGCATAAAGTTCTTCTGTAATTATGTGCAATCATATTGTAAAATCTGTGGATTTCATGAATGTAGACCAATTAATCTAATGTTTTTTTTTTTTATATCCTGAAACTTTAAGAGCTAGGATAATGGATGCTATATTGACAGGACTGTAGGGGGTACATGACAACAACTCCCAGCCGAGTTCCAGTAATGTGCAAGTGGTGTTCGGGAATGATCGTGTGTACAGACACAGACAGACGTGTCTCCTCTGCAGGCTGGCAACAAGACATCGGTCAAACTGAATGTTGACGGGAACGACTGCGGCGGACTCCGGGATCTTCATCCTCTGAGGTACGGCCTTCTTTAAAATCACCATGTAAATGTTTTACTGCGGCTAAGAGTCTCATCACAGTACTGTTCTTGAAGTCTTCTGTGATTGTCAATCAGTTTTATGACTTCATTCAAGAGATATTTCATCTCAAGTCCTAGTTTGAGATGACTTTGAACAGCCCTTGAATATATTTGGGTCAATCGTGGAAAGCCTTTACGCTCACCTTGTACTTTTTTAATAGTTATATTCAACATTGTAGTAGAAACACTTAGTAGAATTTTGAGTAGACATTACCTAGATCAGCCTGTTGTAATGATTTGAGTGGATCCACGAGGAACGTTTTCTCCAGCTGATGTCTGTAAACAGCAGGAGTTAGATGGGCAGTGATACAAATGAAATAAAGATTTTTTTTTTCTTTCAAAACCATAAAAGCCTTTTATGATTGAAATTCTTTAAAGAATAATTAAAATAAGTGCAAATAAACTTTTAAACTTGCTCTCAGCATACAGAACTCACTTATTCATGCTGCTTTTAACACATCGGTTTGTGCAATGTTGCGAATACCCCCAGTGCCAGTACTATTGTACTATTTCAGATGTAATTTAAAAGCATTTGTATCATTAAAATGTACCTCTTAGCTTTCGATGGAGTAGTGAGACCAGGTGTATCCAGCAGAATCTTATTTAAAAATAAACAAAACAAAAAAGGTTTGTTTTATAATGACATAACACATGATGAACATAAATCATAGACAATGTGCTATAAAGGGCATGAAATGACTTTTTTTTTCCCGCCATGATGTGTCTTTCCATTGAAACAGAATAATAGTTTTAATATTCCATTGTATTTTTAAACAACGCGATCACTTACAATTTGAGTATTGTCCTCCGTGATCACCCCGAGTGCTCGAGATCTTGTAGTATGCACTTTTTGGGAGGTTGCAAACAGCTGTTTTAAAGAGACCAGACATAAGAAGGTTTCATAACCCATTTAAACTGTCATGTCAATCCTGTAGTTAAGGATTATAAAAACATTTTTTTTTTTAAAAAAAAGTACCTTCTTGCCCAGGAGATGGTTGGTCAGTGTTGACTTCCCTGCATTTGGAGCTCCAATTATAGCCACTCTTAAAACCTTGGGATTTTCAGGTTGATCTGGATCTTTCAGCATCAGGGAAAAGTGCTCAACTATGGAAAAGACAGAATAAAGATGAAAATAAACAATGGATGGATGGACAAAACTGGTTGCAGTTTCAGAAGGGTCAACACCCAACAAAGAAAACATGATGAAGATTTGGTCCAAAGGAAAATCATAAATGCCTGTAAATTGAGATCACTTAAGTGCATGTTGAAGTTGTACTGCAAAAATCAACACTAGAATTAAAGACTAATCAGACAAAAATGATAAGATCCATGATGATCCATTTTGGAGCAATAGAAGAAAAAAAAAAAAAAGAAGTTCATGTGGTCTGAGTGGACATGAGTTCAGACTCCATCAGGGTCCATCAGGGTAAGAAGGGAAGCGCATGGAGCGATGCACCCATCATGCATAGTGGCCACTTTAGAACCCTCTGGAGGCAGTGTTATGATCTGGGGGTTCAGTGGGCAATAACATTAAGTCAGCTGACAACCTGAAGGTACTGAATGACCAGGTTATCACATCTATGGCGCCTTCCTTGCCTGATGGCAAAAACACTCCAGAAGAATTATTCTGAGAGCATGAGGAATCATCTTCACAAATAAACTGGCCACCTCATTGTGTGCTGTAATTAAGTTACAGGTAAGTTAATTGGAATATTAGAGTCTTAGAGAAATTAGTATTAGAAATAGAAGTAGGTAAATAGTGTTAGAGAAATAGAAGTATTAGAGAATTATGAATAGATGGATGAAAGCATATGTAATGGGATAATAGATCAATGCATGAACATATGATGATTCATGCATTAATAAATATGTAATGATGGAAGCATGAATGAATGAATTAATAAATGCATGGGTGAAAGGATGAATGATATGTATTGGGATAATAGGTAGATTAATGATATTTAATAGAATGGCAAATTGATGGTGGATGTACTGAAATTCATATATATATATGAAAACAATAGATCAAATTTCCACAAATAAAAGCATAGACGCATTATTGTGTTCTAAAATACAACTTATTCAACCAAGCTCTAGTTTGACCTCTAATCCAGTTGTTATACATTCAGTTAAAATCTGGAACCAATTCAGACTATCGTTTTCCCTTAAAGAATTACCACTGGCTAAATTTAGAATTACCAATTGCTAAAAATTACATGTTTGTTCCATCTATGATGGATGATGCCTTTAAAGTTTGGGCTAGAAAGGGTTTGGTCTCATTGTCTGAACTTTATATTGATGGAAA
>JAOVVB010000031.1:6279793-6297254 GCA_028570985.1 Heterobranchus longifilis | reverse complement strand
CCTGCCTCGTGCCCTAAGTCTCCTGGGATAGGCTCCAGGTCCCCGCGACCCTGAATACAGGATAAAGCGGTATAGAAAATGAGTGAGTGAGGGAGTGAGTAGGTTTTGTGCAATATATGTTTGAAATCAGACAAAGGCCTCTTCTTCTACTTCTACCTTCTTCCAACAGCGGTTGGAATCCAGGAGGTTGGTTACATTACCACCGAAAACTATAGGTTTCATTCAGCCTCATCTTTCTGGCCTCTTAAAGGGTTCTGTGTTTTGAACTATTCATCTGCTTTATCTGTTACTTCCACACACTCTTTCTTCTTGACATGTTTCCCTTTCAGTAACACTCAGCATCTACTTGGAGTTCTATAGGTTGCATCACCACCACTTATAGATCTCTCCTCAGCTTTCCTGTCCTTTAAAGCTGACTTTTGAGTCCAGTCTTCCTCATAAACAACATTAAATGCTTACTAACCTGATCAGTGACTCACCATTCTAAAAGACTCTTAACTTTGCCCTCTGCTCTCCCCAGATATTGGAGCTGTGCCACCATATCTAGCCTCTCCTACATTTATTTCCCTGTATATTTTTAATTATTCCCTTGTAACTTATTTTTTATTTATATAAAATGTCCATTTTTCATTTGGTATGCACTTATTGTGCGGTGCACTGTTTTTTTTGTGTTATGGGAGTTACACAAGCATCGCTTCTATCTGGGTCAACAGAAACATATAAAATATCCATGCACCCATCCATCCATCAATTCATTCTTTCAATACTTCTAGACAGGATAATATTAGCTAATTAATTCTCGTAGTCATTTGCTAATTGCGTAATATGTTTAATCCGGAAGGGTTTGTCCTTTAGGCTGAAATGCATGCGAATTAGGCAATATTTCTGGAAGTGTTAATCAAACAGAGTAATTTATCTATCTAAGTCCAGGCTGTCAGGCTTACCGCAGGGCTCAGGCTGTGCCCAAATGAAGTCGCGTTCTGTTTTCTGAAAAGCATTCATCCTCATGACCTTTGCTGAATATCAGAGCTGTTGTTTCAAAATGTCACCATGGATGTTTGTGCGGTGTGTCTAAGCGCTGAGTGTTGACAGCAGAATAGGTGGAAAGTTTCGAGATTTTGCACATGCACAGAATATCTGTAATTGCAGTTGTTTGGATGCTTAAATCAGCAACTATTTATGGTATCTTGTTTAGTGACTGCAGTTGCATTGCTGTTCATTAGGGGTTGTTAATGCAAGGCTGTAGATTGGTTACTGTAGTGCATTGTTTTGTTATTGCATGCACTACATGTACAAGCTACAATAAATTTAATTAGGGCTATGAGAATAAAGTTTATTATGGTAATGAGATGGTAAAATTCCCTGCTTAATAGACACTGTTTCTTCAGTCTTTAAATCAAGCGGACCGGATTGCGAGTGCAGAAATGTGATTTATGTCGCTGCGCCCTTTGCGACACTGGATTGAACCTTTTATTAGCCTCACGCGCTGTTACAAATGAAAAGGGGTCGGCAAGGTAACAAAGGGTTGACGTCATGGATCGCATCCGGCCTCATGACCTGCCTCCTCTGAAACCCCGCCCCCTTTTCACGGAGCCGCCAATAGGATTAAGGGAACGTACTTCCGCATTCGAGCCTGGTCCAATCGGAGTGCGCGTAGTGTGAAACTTCCGCGTTGATGTAAACCTATGGGCCGAGTTAAGCGACTGAAGTAGCAGTGCAATAGTCGCTTGTGCCTGTGCTGCCGAGCGGATCCGGTTCAGCTGCCTGCTCCGCTGTGGACGTGCGGGATTTCCACCTCTTTCTGCTGCCACACTTTGGGATTTTAACCATGCATCCGAGTCCGGTGGATCTGTCCTGAATAGACAAATAATCTCTCCGTCGAATGTCACCCGTCTGTAATTGGATGGTGGGGTAAGGACCGTGTTTTTGTTATGGAGCGATCAGTACAGCCGTATTGTCTACTCCTGTGCTCATATGTGGTGGTCTTCGCTGGGGCATCTTCTACTTAAGTCGATGATTTTTGCGCTTTGTCGCATTTATGTAATTAATATTATTTTTGCATTTTATATGAATTTTTTTGCTCAGCTTTGAATGGATATCTTTTTTTTTTCAAAGAATGAAATCATCACTGCTCCTTAAAAGTTATATGGACTGATGACAGTTAGGAGTAAATATCACAGAACCACATTATAAAAGTGTTTATGCTCCATGATCGCTATAAACTGTGCGTGTTTGTACAATTTTTATTATAAATCATTCATTTACAGATGATTTTTTTTTTTTTTACTCAATGGACTTTCTCTTAATAATATATTTGCTTAAACTGCCAGTTTTAACGTTGTCAATGTGCGACCTTGTACAGGATATCACTAGTTATAAAAAGTGCGATTTTTTTTTGTCCGAGGGTGCTTATTTGATTTACGGATGGTTCTGCGCATGCGCGTAGACGCGCTTTTCGGTCCGTCCGAAACGAGAGCTTGACATGAGCTCGCCCGAGAGTGCAGTTTCTGTCGTGCCCTACATTTCCAAAGAGTGGATAATTAAGTTTCAGAGCCCTTGTTTCCCCAGAAATCCGGTCTCCTGTTCTCAGCCCAATTATCGTGTGCACTCAGGGATCATTTGGACGTCTGGGTGTCACGTTTGTCTTTACTGCGGAAAGCCATTATGTGATTTGGCATTTTAGATTTCAGCCCAGGACAGACAGAAAGACAGACAGTGAGACAGACAGTCATCCTAAAACGCCCCTGCCTACTAATTCATTATTTGTATTGTGAAAAGATTTAGGCTGTGTGTGTGTGTGCGTCTGTAGGCAGTTTTCTGTTTCTCAGAGAAACTGTTAATGATGGGGAACCTGGGACTGTCTCCATCTCCAAAAAAAAAAAAAAAAAAACTTCCACAGGGCCTCTTTGACCCATACTGGGGCTTTGAAAGCTTTTAAAAGCTACATCTTACATCCTAAAAAAGAGCATATCTGAATCCTGGAAGTGCCTTCTCCAAACCAGCGGTTGAGTAACAATGAGATCATTATGAGCCCACACAGAAAGAGCCGCTATGTTCGCCGTTGCCTGACTGCCGAGCACTACAATACAAGGCCACCTACTAATGCATGTGCTAATTGGCGAGCGCCTCCATGTCCGCACGCTAAGGGCTCGTGGCTGAGTTTGTCTTTTAAGTGCTTTATTATGTTTAATTGACCTGCCTGTGCAAAAGCATAACTCGCTAAAGGGGTGCATAAAGGGAGCGCAAGCTCATTTCTGTGTGTTCGTCATTAACGTTGTTGGGCAAAGCACTCCAAGCTGGCAAAGCACTTCAGTAAATATTAATCAGAGTCTTTGTGCATGTGTGTCGGCGTAAACAAGGTAGGTTCGGAGTAAAAGGCTAATGCGCACACATGGCACAAATCCCAAACCTGGTAATCTGTCCTTTATGCATGCCGTAAATGTATCGCGTTTCACACACCCTGCTCAATTCAACAGCCCAAGGATTTTTGTATTCAGAATGCACCAAAGGTGAGAAAATGGAGAGATTGAAGGTGAGGCGGAGTGAGGGTGTCGACACCTTTCTGTCCAAGTGATTGCCATTGAGCAGATGTCTCCAGTCAAGCCGTAAAAGTTGTGTCTTACTCCGACGCAACGTGTGTGTGTGTGTGTGTGTGTGTGTGTGTGTGTTGGAGAGAGAGAAAATGAAAGCACAGCGAAAGTGTCAGAAGGCCACGATACTCTGCCATCATGTAATTTTATATTCTGGCAGTTGGATCCTGACCCCTGACAGCGCAGCTCAGAGACAGGTTGTAAATACAGATAGTAATTGCTTAGAGAGGGAGGGAGCGGGAGAAAGGCATCGAGAGGGAGAACGACAGACTGAGAGAGAGAGAGAGAGAGAGCCAGGGCAAATTAGTTTCAGCCCCATCTCACAAGATAAGTGAATTTGAGACTTTTTAGAGCTCCGAGAGATGAGCGGAGCGCCCTCCGAATGGACTGATTAGGAGGAAGGGGCAGGTCATGCCACAGACTACAGGCTCATTCATCACAAAATTACATCCTGCCAATACAAACTAGCAGCACTTTGAATGAAAAAACACAACAGGGACGGAAAAAAAAGCGCTAACGCATGCTGCTTCTTTGGTCCTGGCTAAAAAAGTACTGACTCCTAGCCGATATCGTCCAAGTAATGAGAAGCAACCCGAGTAGCTTATCTTCCCGGAGTTCTCTGTGTAACCATAGCTACAGTTATAGATAGATACTTGGTTTGTATTCACCTATTCATTTGTATGCATAGATAACAGGTGGCTTAATAGTAAAGTGCGCACTGTTTATTGCAGGTCAGAACACATTTTCAGATCCAGTCCTTTTTTTACGACGCTGTTGTCTTGACTGCTGCTCGGGGAATTTTTGAAGTGCTGTGAAAGTCTGGCGAATACACCGAGTTCCCTTTTTTTATTTTTTTATTTTTTTTAACCGAGCCAAATTTCAAGTGAACTAATAAATCATGATTTCCAAAAGCAGTTCGGTTGGTTGGGTCAACATCGTTCCCAAGGCGTCCCGATTCTGCATTAAAAACAGGATTTCTTTTTTATTTCTTTAAGTGAGAACTAGTGTGAAAAAGCACAAAATATGTTCACTGAGGTGAAACAGTGTTTAATATTCGCACCGTTAGACGACAGTGATGAAACTTTTACCTCAGAATCTTGCGTGCTGAGCCAGCTAGCTCTGTTAGCTAATGTTGGTGAAGGAAAAAACAAGCGATAAATTAGCTAGTGGTAGCCAAAATCATGAGGGTTGTTGTGACATTTTGACAGATCTGGTTGCTGTTAATTAAACTGTGGGTATAAAATTTTTTTTTAAAAAGTTAAAAAAAAAAAAAAAAAACAAGACAGACTCTACAATCTCACACTCATGAGAAATGTGTGCTGATTTACTAGCAAGCACGTCAGGAGAACATAGAGATTTTTTTTTAATAGGCGATGTTTTTAGGACCTTTTTATTGATTTCTTGGAAAGCGATAAACATTTTAGACGATTTCTAATTCCACACGCATGGTTTTAATGCTTTAAAATGACTATCTAAACAGTTGTTTATAGCTTACAGCCCAGACAAACAAACAGCACTTTTTCCCTCAGACTTGTTCTGAGTGTGTGTGTGTGTGTGTTTTTTTTTTTTTCCACAGAGGGTTGTATAAGTTTATGGAGCTTGTCAAGCTCGCTTCTCATAGCTCAAATGTCTAGTGCGTCTGTGCCCATTTACACAGCTGTTTTCCAGAGTGCACCATGAGGTGAAGAATGTATGTCTGTCTTCCTTCTTTCTCTCCTTTACCTAATGGAGTGACGGCGTGAGAGAGATAGTCCCTCGGGGGTTAAAGACTGAGCCGTTAGGCCAAGCCACACACACACAGAGCAGTTAAACGTCTTCTGTTACACATAGGCAATAAACCTTAACTGCCGGCTCATTCATGTTTCATCCGGATTAGTTCGACTTGTACCTCTTCTATATTACACAGGCACGTTTGCATATTCCGGCACAGGTTACACCGAAACAGAAGGAAGAAGGTATGAAGCCATAAGATTTAATTTCTGTCAGGAGTTCATTCACAGTGCCTCAATGGGAACCTGGGAGCAACGAAGAACATCAGTAGGAGCATCTTGGCGAGGTCAGGCAGTCCACTTGGTCTCACCGAGGCGGTCTGGACTGGATTACTGGGATAATGCAGCTGCTGGCACCCTCTGTTTGATTTTAGCCTTCAGAAGAATGAGTTCATGTTTGTTCTTCCATCGGTGGTATCTGGCTGGATTTGAGCCCTGATGGGAGGCACATGTGCACACGAGTGTGTTTAAAAGAACAGTGTTTGAGTTCTGGCGTGCCTTTTATGACTTTGTGGATGTGCTCAAAAGCTGTATGGAAATCAGGTCGAGCCGCAAAAAAGCATTGTGAAGATCGTAAAACGTCGTGCGGTTCACCGTGCATTTTTCTGACTATCAAAAGAGCGGGCGCTGAGATCTTGCCTGTAAGGCGCAGTAGAAACCGGCAAACTGGGTGAGGCATGATTTATGGACATGCTTTTTTGATTCATCACGGTGTCATGTGTGTAATGCCAAGCTTCACTAAGTAGAAACGCAAGCTGTGATTTGCACTGTTTTAACAATGTACTGGGTGACTCCATTAGTTTTCAGAGAAATGATCATCTGAGAAATATGAGTTTTTTTTTTTTGTTTTTTTTTTTTATGTTCAAAGGTAATAATTATATTTAAGTTGTAGTATTGCCTAGTAAGATTTAATCGAGATCTTGGAGGGGCTAATTCTTACTGTGGTACAAGTTTTTACGAGCTAGGAAGTAGAATTTTCAGAGCCAATTGATGCACATTGTGAAATGTTTCAGTATGGTTATCCTTGTTAGACTGATTGTTTTAACATTTAATATCTCGTGTTTGTGCTCGGGTTGTGCCTCTATCGCCTGGACGTTGAAAAAAGGATAAACCATATATTTATTTACTGTAGGGATGGGAATCACCAGTTACCCACGGTTAAAATATTATCACGATACCTAGGTGCCGATTTGATTTAAATTGCGATCTTGTATCACAATCTTTATATTACATTTTTTCCTGATTTTATTACAATTTTAAACCTTTAAAAAAGTTTAGTGATTAAGTAACTTGTAGCACATGCATTATAACATAAGTTCTCTCACTTAAAGACCAAGTGCAGCATGTAAACAATACCTTTAAAGTAACTTCAAATACAAGAGTTTATCATTTAATTTAATTAAGTTAAACAAAATGCTACATTTTTACTGGGCAGTGCAAATCTCTTATGTGATCCGTCATAATTCTTAATTCTAAGCAAACTTATAAAATAATTCACTCCTACCACACAGGAGGAAAACATAAATAGTTCAGTGTGCAGCACATGTAGGATCACCAATGTTTGACCTCCTTAAATGCTAGTTTGGAGAAAAATGCAAATCAGATGCTTTTATTTAATTAAATTTTTTAAGGTTCTTTTATGTCAGGGGGTGATCAGCTGATTGCCGGTCATGGCTAATTAAACTGAAAACTAACCAATTCTGGTCACTGGCCGATTGACCAGTTCATCTTGTTTTAAAAATCGATTTTGGAGTCAGTGATCGCCAACGAATCATGATTCGATTTTTGTCTCCCATCTCTAATACATACTGTATGTATGTGCGTGTGTTTGTGTGTATGTGGATATTTTTCTTGCCCACTTGGACATGTTTATCCCCTGTCTGTCTTCTCACATGACTCCACAGCAAGTGATCAGGAGGCAGTATGTGACGGTCGGCTGCCGTTATCTCAGCGTGACATGAGATAAGATGGCAGACCTTCCGCTGACCGAACTAATCAGCATCCTCCACCCAACCGTGTGGGTGTTCTAGCCTGACCAGTCAGCATCTTCTTGGGAACAGCGAGTGCGTGATACAGACTGCGAGACGCATCAATACCAGATGCGCCATCGCATCGCTGTCTGCTCCAGTTCAGTTCATTTCGCTGCTAACGAGGGGTTACGGAAGGATGCCATTAGCATGGTGGCACTTTGCTAATTGGCCATTTGCTTTTCTGCCTCTCAGGCTGCCAAAACCTCTTGGCAGTAAATGCTTGTGTCAGATACACATCGGCTTCGGATTATCTTGAGTGCAAATCTGCGACCTAGAGTAAAATCTCAAGGCCACCGGAATCAAGTGTCTGCAGGTTGACCCGGCATAACTCTGTTTCACGAGATGGAAATGAAGTGCGGTTTAGAGATTTATTTCCTAGGTTTAAAAAAGATGTTGAGTCAGGATTGGTTGCACTGACAAGGATTAGATTCAGAGCTTAGAGCTAATCAAGGATTTGTTCATTTATTTTGATTACAGTTGTGTCGAACCATTTAAAAAAATTTTTTTTAAACCTAGCTTAACAAATATGTGATTAAAATTCCATATTAAAATTATCCATCATGATTGGTCGGGGGGGCAAACAAGCTGTTTGACTATCCTGTATGCACATATTCACATGCTCTGGTTTACTATGGGGAAAGGGATAATTTTAACACCATAACATTCTTAACATCTATTGACTCTCTGCAATCCACCTTGCATCTACTGGCATTTCAGAAATCCAAATGATCTCAGATTAATCAAAGTTTACACTTAAATTATATTTTAAGGCCTTTATGCAATCCTGATTGTAATCAAGGCGTAACGATTGGATTAACTGCATCGATAAACTCCCAGATTTAGAGTGTTAGTGTCTGCATTCAGTCTGTGCAGGGAGATCATGGGAGATCATGAGAGACTGACCTGTCTGTCTTTGTTACTTGGCTGCAGGCTGCTCCATTTCTTTTTAACAGTTGCTGGATCAAATGGCTGTACCGCCCGGCTTGTGCTTTATGCCCCGTGAGTGGGCTCAGTCTGCCATTAGCATCTAATAAGGGCATGCATTGAGTCTATAGAACAAAGACTACATAAAAGCAGTCACAAGAAAGTGTGTGTCTGTGTGTGTGTGTGCGTGCGCGCACGTCTACCTTCTGCTCATATCTTGTACATCTTGTGTCCGGCATTCCATTGTGTGCCTGCCTGGCCTAAGCGAACTTGTTTAATGCATTGAGATTAACTGGAGCACTTAAAAAGCCGTTCCGAGAGGACAATGGGGGAAACGAAGACCAGGCCAAAGCGACTCCTGCCAAATCAGGGAACAGGATCCGAAAGCACAAAAGGGTGAAGTCGGGTTATAGGAGACGGGTGAAGACACTCGACAAAGCCAGAGAAATAAAGAGACAGACTATGATACAATACGTTCAGCCTGTTGTTGAAATTTCATCATTGCAGGCTCTGCTCCATCGCTCATAAATGCTCTTTGATGAATGATTTCTGCCCCCAGGCCAGCACCCACCACAAATTCTTCTGATTGGCTGGCTTTTTTTTCCCTAGCACCTGTCCCCACTGGCTGCTTGTGATCCCCTCAAGTTCTATGCACTATCTTTCAGCACTGTGACAGTGCTGGGGAGGAAAAAAAAAGTTGCTGGGATAAAGTCGTTCAAAAGCCAAGTGATCGTAACAAGAAGCCATGACTTGCTTGTGTTTTCGGGTTTCTTAAACCCCTCCACCACCCCCCATCTCCTTTTGTGTCCTTTCAACCTCTCAGTCTTCAAGATAAGAGCTGTGGAAAGTTCTGGCATTTTGGGAGCAAAACATAAGCACCCTTCCTTTGTGTTATCTTCTGTGCGCTGAATATCTGTTAACACTGAGCATATTAGGAGAGTTATTCCCTCTCTCCCCCTCTCTTCCCCTCTCTCTTGTCTGATATACGAGCTTGCTTGTCTGAGCAGACCTTCAATGAGTAGCGAGTGCGTGAGAAGTCACTCTGGTGTTGAGTGTTTGGACGCCAAGGATCTTAATAGCGGAGGAGGCGTAATATGACATTATTGCTTTGTGCACTGTACTGAGTGCTAATATAAATATATTGTCTGCCGTGAAGGCGCGCGCGGTGTAAGGATGGTACTCGTTTCTACACGAGCTTGCGGTTGATATTGACTCGGATCATATTATGTGCGAATCATAAAACTTCATAGAACTCTGTGGTTCTTTTTAAACAGCAAGACTACTGACAGCTTCAATATTAGTTCAGGTTTACAAGAAGCTCGTTAAAATGGTGGGGCATCACCTCGTTTTAAATCCATGTTCGACTAATAACCATGAAAAGAAAATCACTGTTGAGAAAAGTTGCAACTCATTTACCTTGGATTTACATGAAAAGGCAATCAGCAGTATGGAAACTTCACTAGCTGGGTGTAAACTCAAGAAAGACATTTCCCTTTCACATGGCGAAATTCATGCACAGTTAGCTCTGAAGAACCTGGTGGAGGCTAAAACTCTAACTAGTCACTTAAACCTTTTATATTTAACTCCTATTGACTTCAATTCAATGACAGCCTAATGTAAGCTAGTTTGGCAGGTCTTGGTTTAAATTGCAAGACATAATACTTTAGCTGTTATCTTTTATAGGCTTGCATTCCCTTAGGCAATGTACCTAAAGGGCATCTATTATGCAAAATATTTTTTTTTAGTTTTTAGTCATTTTATACATTCAGATGATTCTCCAGCATATGTACAAATAAAAAACATTACCTGTGTTTTCTTTCTTCATATTGTCCAGGGTTTAAACATGCCAAATCAGTTGTGACCTCATATAACCTCTCTTCTGTAGATTTTACATTAGGGCCCCGGGATCTTTTCCGAGAACACTTGACCCCAGGTTAATTGTGATCAGTGAAAACACAATCGTTCCAGGCTTGGGAACCGTGCCCGAGAACGCTGAACGATGTCCAGGTCCACCATGAGTACGTGCCAATCTCATCCTTTGATCTACACAGTAACTAAAGTATTTGTTTTCTCCAAAATATCAGTAATTTTACAATAAAATTTTAAATAAAAACCTCAATATGCAAATGTGCCAGAGAACGGAGATGTGACAATGTGAACGCTCTGGAGTGAGGAGGGGGGAACCAGTTGTTCCTGGGTCGGGTACAAAATTGTACCTAATGTGAAGCCACGCTTAGTTACAGCTTGACCTTTAACTTCTTGACGTTGACAGTGAAGACTCCTTTCAAAATGTAAGAAAAGTCTTTTCACAGAAAACATCAACATTTCACACGTTTCACAGCATGCTCATGCAGTGTCCGACTCAAAAGTGTTAATTGTTGCTACATAAATGAGCACATGAGGACACAAAGCTTGCTATAGGAAATGTACCTATAACCCATTTATACCTGTAACTAAGGCATAAATACTGCCTGATGACCCTGAAAGTCACTATGTGCGTGCAGCTAGGTCATAATTTTTAAAATACATTTGTTAAGGTAACTAAAAAAATTAAATGTTAAATTTAAGAGCTGTATTGCAGAAGGTTATAAGTCAAACATTGAATGTCCTGCACATCCTAAAGAAATTCTGTTGAGCACTGTAACAAAGCGGCATGTCATTTTTTTTGTGCGCGCACGTGTAAATTTAGGAGTACTTCAGAATAGGTTTTTGTTTTGTTTTGTTTTTATGAAGGACGCCGAATCTACGCTCTTGTTAGGCTTCATTGTTGAAGGCGTCGAATGGCGAAGGCTATCTCTACAGCAAGTAAAGCAGCCAGATGACATTCTTTCTGAAGAATGAAAACACATGCGGCCCTGCAGTTTTGTTGATGCAGTGAAACAAAGCTGGGGAAAGAGGAGCACTAGTTTTGTTATTGCATGTGCGATGGTGGAGAGAGATCTCTTTCAGGTTCTTGCTGAGAGATAGCCTGGGGGAAGCGTATGCGGTGACCTCCACTGGACCCGAGTGAAAGCAGCCTGAATAGCTGTTTGTCTTCGAAGCTTAAAGCTGGTGTGATGCTGAGTGCGGAGGTTTCACTCGCTAAAGCCTTTCATAGAAAACCTCACCTCTGCTGCAGGAGATTAACCGCAAAAGTCACCAGTGTCATATTATCTTGCCTTACTTTTAGAAGCCTAGGCTGTAGAAAAAAAAATTCTAGTTTACAGAAGCCTGAAAACCAAGGGTTCATCTTTGCAAATGTTCAGCTTTTTCTGTGTTCATGGGTTACTTTTATTTGTTCTTATAAGATCTTGATATAATAGGATTAAATTCTAAGCATAATAAAACATTGTTTTCTTAAATTATGAGCCACATATATTGGGAAACATGTCTGTGTCATGGATTTAGAAAAAAAATCCTTAATAGTAATAATAATAATAATTATTATTAAGAAGTATTAAAACCAATATCAAAATTAACTAAGATTACTCTGTTATAGTTTAAATTTATAGTCAACTTGATAACTGTTAGGTAATTAAAAGAGTTCGACAGGTTTGTTAGCAGGCTAGCTTAAATTCGAATATTATATTGTGTCAATAACTATCCAGTATAACTAGCAAGCTAGCAAATATTAGCAGTTAAGTTACCTTGCTAGCAAGCCAACAAACATTCAGGTTTTTTACTGCATAAATACGTTACTTCACTAGCAAGCTACCAAACATTCAGGTATTTGATTGTGGAAATAAATAACCTGACATTTAGGTATATTATTGCATAAAAAAGTTCAGGTATTGTATTGTAGAAATAAATTACCTTGATAGCAAACTACCAAACTTTTATGTATTCTATTCTAGAAATATGTTACCTCAGTAGGAAGCTAGCAAACATTGTAGTATTTTATTGTGTTGAAACATATCCACTGTCAATAAGTTAAATTACTAAGATGACAGTATTATACAATCAACAATCAACCTAGCTAGCATTAGAATATTGTGTGTTCTAGCAAACTAGCTATACTTTTTGGATATTTTATGGTGTGAACATGTATCCAACCTAAGTATAGTAAGGTGGCTAAGAGTAGCAAATTATATTGTTTATATTGTTTCAACAATGTCACAAGCATGCAAGCTATTATGTTGTGTTTATAAGTACCCTACTGAACTATAATGTTCACTAGTATGAAAATTATAGTATTGTATTGTGTAGAAAAGTACCCAGAGTCAGTATAACGCTAGCTAGCTAGCATTTAGCTATTTTATGGTGTAAACAAACTCAAACTCACTAACATGCTAGCTAACATAGTAAAATAGTTAGTTTGCCTAAAATGTTTTCATTTTATCACCCAGCTGAATTAGTAAACTAGCTAGGATTTTAGTTCTGTATTTTGTAGAAAAATACAGAGTGTCAGTAGCAAGTTAGCTAACATTTAGCTATTATGTGGCGTAAAATTGATTCCAAGCCCCACTAGCAAACTAGCTAACATTATAGTATTGTGTTGTGTAGAAAAGTACCCAGTGTCATTAGCAAGCTAGTTAGAATTCAGTTATTTCATGGTAAAAATAGATCCCCACCCTCACTAGGAAGTTAGCTAACATTATACTATGGTGTTGTGTGGAACTGTACCAGAGTCACTAACAAACTAGCTAACATTACAGTATTGTATTGTGTAGAAAACGTAGATATAAGTTTTTAATGACATTCATAAGGGATAAATCTTTTCTCCTGTTGTGATTATCCAAGTGTCTGAAAACTGTAAAGTGATTTTTACCTGCAGTTAAGTGATTCATGAATAACATTATTGCATCAATAATAATTTCCTGTGCTCGTAATTTAAACAGTGTTTACTCAAGAGCATTGGCTCCTGAATCTCAGCTGTATATGTTTTTTTTTCTTTATGTTCTGTAAGCATTCAGAAAGATTTTTTATGCTCTTTGTTATAGCAAATAAAGACAGAATAATGTTTTTATCTGCCTTGTTCAGAATTGTAGCATGAATGGTCAAAATCATTTCAAGACCTGGGATACTCCTGAAAAGGTGTAGCTATGGATGCGTTATTTACAAAGCCTTAGTGAGGTTTGCATAAGATAGGATCAAAGGACAGGCTTTGGGAAAGTGCTTCAGGATGTAGTACAAAATTACATGTAATATTCCTGCTCTGAATGCTGGCTTTAGATGAAAACATCACGCTTTTTTCCCCTCTTTTTTCTTTTATGCTCATTTCATACACTTCAGCTTGTAGTCATTTCTCATGCAAAAGAGCCCGAACAATGCTCAGAAAGCAGTAAAGCAGTAAAAACTTGGCTTAACAAATTTCTGCATTCTTTTTTTTTTTTTTTTTTTCCGCTTGCACTTCAGCAGTCTTCTGGAAAGTGTCTTTAAAGCAGGAGAAAGAAGTGTTGAGTCATTGCGCACTAAATCAAAAAGCTTGCGCAGTCAGGGACTGGCATGAGGCGAGACCTGCTCCATCTGATTGCTACCTCGCGGCTCAGACTGATTTATCAGCGCTGCCCGCTGCAGTTATCAATCTCGCATCGGATGAGTGCTGGGAACCGAGACTTCTGTGCGTGCTAATGTATGACTTGCTGAGAGAGAGTGGGTGTGAGTGATGGGAAGAGCGGGAGGAAGGAAGAAAGAAAAGAAAGAAAGGGAGATGGATAGAGAGAAATAGAGAACAGCAGGAGGCAGAGGGATAGGTGCAGTGACAGATGAGAAGGAGGCTTTCACGTCCATGTCAAAAAATAACAGCAGAGCCCCCTGGGCTGCTTCCGAACCTTATCAAACAGGAGTCGATCGCACAGCCGTGATGCACATGACCTGCACATGTATGTACAGCTTTTATTTGAGGTGTTTCATACACATGGGTGTGCTCAGGATCATGTGGAGGGCAGGTTGTAGAATGAGTACATGGTTTGCCACCGGGAATGGTTTGTGTGCTGAATGGACTAGAATGTGTGTTGTAAAATATTGCCTGCTTTTTTTTTTTTTTTTTAACTATAAAGTGTTAAATTAGAGACTTTCCTCAAATGGAATGCGTTTCTAATTTGCCTGTTTCTCGTAGAGCTAAGGCAAGGTTAGAAACAAGCCTAAATATTTCCCTATCATTTGGCAAAAGTATGCTATTGGCAGAAAAACTCAATTTTGGGCACAACATGCATTTTTGTCTCTTTTGGTGTAGGCGAGTTCCGATTGGTTGTTCCAGGCTGCTTCACACACTGTATATTAACTGGGGAAAAATATACTTGTTAAAAAATATTAAAAACTTGAAATATAAAAATAACATTCCATGTCTTGTAGCTATATGACACTTGTGATGCATGACGAAGGCATATAATTAATAATGATTCAGTTTCAACAAGCAGGCACGTGTGTGTAGTACTGTATATACACCCAGATCAGCCATAACTTTAATACCAACCTGTAACTTCTTGTGCCACAAAGGTGTCTCGTATATAGAAACAAGGATGACCAAAGACGAGCAAAAGAAATGTTAACTTGGGGTAAATATGAGCAACAAGTAACCACTGCGGCGTGGAAATAAATGAATAAATAACAAATCTGAAACATAAAAATTTATGATTATGAGCTTGCCTCAATTTTCACCTTCTGTGGTTTATGCAATATGAATGCATAGTTTATGCAACATTATAGGCTTATTAATATTTAAATACATTCAAATAATAATAAATCTTCAAAGTGATTAAAATTCAAATGCATTTTTTAAAGGAATTTGTCAGACGTAATGTAATCCAAACGCTTTCAAGATTCGGTGTGTTTGTTGTGTGTATTTTTTGTCTGCGAGCTTGTGGGCATATTCACTCGAGTGCACTTTTCAGTTACATATTTTTCTGGCATGGCTGCATTAAGCATTTTTTTCGAAATGCAGTCCACACAATGGCAGCGCAGCTTTTGAGGACAAAAAGTCAACTTTCAGCATTTAAAAAAAGCCCGTAACCTTGTGTGACCTACTTTTCTAAAACACGAGGCTGCCTGGTTGGATTTTACAGATGTAGTATGCATGTGGATTGCAAAGCTGCACTTTAGCGTATAATCGACTGAGCACGGTGAAGGGGGAGGGATGTTGAAGAATTTGACTAAACACCCCATTTTCAGTAGAATATTTGGCTAAATCTGCGTGCAAATGTTCACTCATGACCGGGCCATTTGTCTTCCTGTTTTCGACATCCCTGGGTCCCGTCTCACGCTGACCGTCTCTGCATTGGAGCTTCCTGTAATTAATAGGGACTCTCACCTGCTGGGGGAACCACAAGCTCCTCTGATGGTGAAGAGGGAAGGATGGATATGAGAGGTGTTATCTTTCAAGCCTGACAAATATTCTCCCCCTGTATCTCGACTTTCACTGACAGCACACACTCTTAGGTTCTGCTGTGAGATACAGAGATCCGAAAACAAAAAACTCCACACACTCTGCACTGTTTAAAAAAAATGAGCCTGAGGTAAACAGGGAACATTGCTCAGGGAGAGCCTTTGTGCTTGGAGGAGATATTGATATTTTGTTATTTTAGCTTTTACTGCTTTTTGTCTGAGTGTATAGGCAGCGCGTTTCAAAAAATGGTCATAGGCTGGTTTGCAATTTGATGTAAAATGCACGGTAAAAACAGCCTGATGGAGACGTCTGGCTCTTTTCACTTCATTCATTCTCTTAATGTGAAACAGTTTCCTTACAGGAAGTGTTTTGGATATTTCCTGTTTTCTTCTTGAACACATTTGACTCATGGAGTCATTTACCCTAAGAGTATTAAAGGAATGGGTTGAATGAATCATGCCTAACAGATAAAGCATGGCAAATACTGCTTTTCTGTCTCACTGGAAGTCACATCTCAACTCTTATCTCAAATTTTAACTGTGTCACCGTTTACACAGCCGAAGCTGAGCTGGGCCGTACCCAAGTAACGGTGCTGATTCTGATTACCCTTTTTATGTGAGCTGAGCTAAAAATAGGACCGGCAATAGGTGAAATGCAGCAATAACAGAAATGTCCTGATTGCGATTCATGCCAGAAACACTAATCATAATTAGTGGGGTAGTGATTACCAAAGTTGATTTTTTTTTTTTTTTAAGAATTTTCCCCCCTGCCAGATTTAATATAGAACTACTGAGTCATATTAATGTCTTAGATTTGTTTTAATGTTCTTTGCTATCATGATTTGACCCAAATCCAATCAAGTCTGGTAGATAAAACATGGCAAGACCCTTAAATGGAGCTTTTTCATCTGACATCATGCACTAGAAGACTCTCTTTAAATGTACATCCTTGTTTTGGGGCGATTGTGGTGCTGAATTTGGCTATCATAAGAGCTGTGGTTTAACCTAAATGAGGAGTGCAGACGTTTGGATGGTCGGCAGTCTTCATTAGTCTAGTGTTAATTAGTAAAGTTTTGTTTTACAACAAAATTGCTTCTTCTTGTCATCTTATACATGATCTAGCCTGAAGACTCTACCTTGTGCCCTACTTGCACAATAGAGCATCGTCTGATAAAGTTCGATACACTTGAATCTGACTGTATTTTTAGTACAGATTTAAAGTGTTGGCACCCTGTTTGATGTGTCGCGCCCTCCTCATTGGATGTTTTTAAAAGGATTTTTACAGAAATGGTTAAGTGATGGGAAAATCCACAGACTGAGGCAAGTTCATCCTGCTAGACCACGATCTTCAGTGGGAAACGAAGTAAGATGAGATTAGACAAAAAGAAAAAAAAAAGACAAAAAAAACAAACAAAAACTGAAATCCACTGAAATGGTGAAGGATGTCCGGTTATTAGAGTATATAGGGTCAGTGTGCAACTGCCCTTCAAACAGCCCTGTTAAATAAGCTCTGGCTGCCTCCATTATGACCGAAAAGAAATTGTTTTGGCTCACAGCGTCCTCTTTGACTCTGCCGCCCTCGGCTTAATTAGACCAGCCCCCTGTGGAAGCGTGGCATTCTGTGCAGCGGGAGGCTTATCCCCGACTCTGCTCCCTGCCAACGCGCCACGATTGATCAGTCGTGGTGTGACCGAGTCAGCCGCTATAATATTCATGATCTAATTATTCAGGTTAGAGCTGCAGGCTTTAACGAGTGATTTAACCTCTTGTCGGGTGCTGTAAAAGGGAGCCGGGTTAATCTTTCAGGCAAGGTTTTTTTTTTTTTTTTTTTTTTTTTTTGCGGGTG
>JAOVVB010000031.1:6267612-6279693 GCA_028570985.1 Heterobranchus longifilis | reverse complement strand
TTTTTTGGGGGGGGGGGGGGGTGCACAGAAATTAATATTATGATATATATGATTGCTGTTTTTCTTATTCTTAACATGTTATATACAATTATTATTATTATCCTCCTCTCTGTGAGAATATAATGAGAACCCCTGGCGAGCCCCCTACAAGCGCGCAGTGTAACCGTTAGCCACGCCCCCGATGAAAGAATGGAACAGCAAGCCCCTCCCCTCAGTGTTACGTGCGACGACTTGAGTAACTTCCGGCTTAACTTGAAACCTGCTTCAGCTGGAATGTTCAGTTCTAAAAGTTACACCATTAAACTATGAGGCGGATGTTTTCTCTGGTGATTTAAGATCGTTTCTGAAACCTTGCTATTTGTTTTCGAGTTGTTGCCGCTATGGATTATCAGATCAGTTCGACTACAGAGTACCTGCAGCATGCAGGGGAGAAACTCGCCCATGATGAGTTTGCGGATGAGATGTCAGAATTCTCCGACTGTAAAAACTTTGACATTGATGATATCCTGGATTTGGCCGGGGGTGCAAAAGACGCCATCGAGAGACACCGATCGGAAGACCATAACATGGACATAAAACATGTAAAGAGCATCAATTATCGGCCTGAAAAAGAGGAAGAACATGCGGAAGCTCGAACATCATCGTCTCAGTGTAAGTAGTACCAGTTAGTTATCGCCTTCTTCCACATAACGCGCAATAATGGCAGATTAAACAATAATGAAAATGGTCATTCTCTCGAACACGTTTATACGGTCCTGTAGACGGACGCACCAATCAGATGCCGCGTATTCATCCGGGTCTTCATGCAACAGTTAGCCAGCAAAACGGCACCTTGCTCTCTGGGTTACTCCAACACACCCAATTACAATGGGGGGGGATTTTATTTACATTGATTTAAATTGTAAATTAAAGTAAATATACATTATTAAATCAGGCTAAACAGTCCTCCACAACATCCTGCGTGTGTAGTTCAGATAAATACATTACGAATGTAATAAAACCAAGCACTTCCTTAGCCCACCACAGCGACCTTCAAATGCTAATTAATGTTAAAAGAATATTCATTTGCATTTATGTCTGAGTCCTGTGCCTACATTTTTATTTACACAAAATGTATGTTTTAGTTTTACACAATTTACACAACCATGATACCGGAATAAATTCACCCCTTAATTTCTCCTGATATTTAAAGTTACTTTAAAGGTACAACCCTGTTTTTTTTTACATTATAGATTGAGCAGTATATAGGCAATAAGTGAGTGAGATTGAAACGTTTATGTCATACTTTGAGAGTGCTACAGGTGCTCCTCACCGACTGTAACAGTGGGCGGCTTTTCTATGGCGAATCGTGCACGTCAGGCCGAGTTCCTGGCTACTGAAACCCCAGATCATCCTGCATGCCATACTGTGACGCAACAACTGGCAACGTCATCATCGACCTCGATGTCGTACTATATGCGTGTCACAGGCGGTCCTCACATTAGGCCAAGCTTATAGTTTTATAGGTTGGTGTAACCAAAAACATAAAAAAAAAAAAAAGGGAGAAAAGAATTCACAGATCAGACTGTGACACGTCCACAGCGACGGAGCAAACGACAGGCAGAGACACTGGAGTAACGTGAGGAGCGGCAGCGCGATTACATTTAAACCTGCACCGTCGCTGCTGCAGGTAATGGTAGCACGCAGGCTTCAGTAGCTCCATGTGTGTTTTAACCTCTAGTAAAAAAAAAAAAAAACCTTAAGACTGCCATAAATTCCCATTTGTCATTAGCATGTATGCTAGTAATACAGGCTGGCTTATTTATTATCATTATTATCATTATCATCATTATTATTATTATTATTATTATAGTAATTGGTATATAACAACTTTCTATTCAAATTTTATTTATATAGTGCCTTTAACAACGGTCATTGTCACAAAGCAGCTTTACAAAATCAACATGGGACATGAGTATGAAATGTGTGAGGGAAAATTAGGTATAAATCAGTATGACCAGATTGTCCCTGATAAGCAAGTTGAGGGCGATGGAGGAGAGGGAAAATTCTGTGAGAAACCTTGAGAGGAACCAGACTCGGACATGACTGACGTTTTAATCATTTTGTAATAGATACCACAAAAAGTTGGTTTGTGCAAAAACTGTCACAGTCTGATTCAGGGTTTCAGTGCTTTTGAGCTCAGCCTGCTGTAACTGGTTTTGCTGTAGACGACGCGGCCTACTGTTCCATTTGGTGTTGAAAGCCTGTGACACGCCCACATTATGGCATAAAAGGTGATAATTGCCTGTGACACGCCCACAGTATGACATAAAGCTGATAATTGCATGTGACTTACCTATGCAAACACTGCCCGGCCACCACCTACCAGCCAGAGAAACAAACAGAATTTCTGTTTTATTGATGAGTGTGTCATCAGTGGCTTAGTAGTAGTTTTTTCACCTGTCGTGCACTTCCCACACAATGCTCAAACCCCAGCCACTGGATGCAGTGGCGGTCCCAGCCCCAGATAAAATAGGAGAGTTGTGCCGGTGTAAAAACTGTGCCAAGTTGTTGTGCATTACAGTAAGTTGTAAGTGCACTACAGAGCCACATGCTTTATTTGAGCAGCACCATGCCTTCGCTTGATTTTCGCTACTACATGGGAAGTTTCACAACTGTAATAAGGGCCAATATGTATTGTTCTATGTGTGTACTACAGAGTAGTGCTGATTTGTAGAGGCGCCATGCCCTTTATTCCATAATCATATTTTCAGCAGCACATATAATATTAAATGATAATGATAATTTTACTATTTTGCACAAATAAAAGAACAGTTTTAAATTACTTATGATTAACACACGTATAAGAAATGTGAATAAAGATTACTTTCCTATTTGATTTGTTTATAGTCAGTAGTTCATGACAGTGCACTTGTTAGTTATATGCGAACTGTTTCACCACTGGTCGTGGATGAGAATAAGTTCAGCGAGTTAGTGGCGTTGTAGCACATCTAACGCTACTTTGTCTGTACCTAGTCTTGCAAAACAAAAAGAAAGTGCCCCCTTGTGGGGTTATTTGGTTTTGCACATTACCGATTAGATTTACTGTATAGATTTGCACATCTTAAAAAATCTATGACTGATACAGAATATTGGACATTATGAGATTTAAAAAATAACTTAAATGTCAATGTTGGCCATAACAGAAACCAGGCATATACTGTACTGTATGTAAAATCAGAGGCCAGTAGTAGGAATAAGGAAGAAATTTGATATTAGTGTATAGTTGACAACTGATGTGTGTTGGGGTCAACTTAATTAGGGGTTTAATGTTAAATGATTTATGTATTTATTCGTTGCTATGAGAAGAACTGAATATTTTTTTTTTTAAGGGGATCAATTATGTCCAGGATTATCTGTTTGAATAGATATGTACTAGATCCAGTACCTACAGTACATAAGTTGATTTTGAGGAAACAGTGGAAAAGTTTTGATTTATGACAGCATTAAAGTACTGACCATAGATAGCACCACAAAAGCAGGTGTTGAGATGCACCAGATGAATAGAACCAGGGGTCTACCACATTAGACAGGGGCAGATTGTGCAGAGAGGACTTAAAGAGAATCCTCTGAATGTTGTGGAGACTAACAGGACAAATATTCTGTGGGATTTTCTGATCCACATGGACAGGTGGGTATTTGCTAACTGACTGGACATTGTGGTAGGAGTTATGTAACAGAAGGCAGCAGTGGTAATAGATGTAGCAGTTACAAGTGACAGCATCGTCAGCAATAGAATGTATCTGAGGAGGAGAAGTAGCGGGGTTGGAAAGAGGAACTGGAGAGCCTTTTAAAAAGTGAATGAATGCTCATAGGCTTCCATCCGAATGTTACACAACTCTTTGAACGTAGTCACCCTATTTTTGGTTTTATATACACACAGTATTCAGACCCCCTTACATTTGTTATACTCTATTATATTGCAGACATTTGCTAAAATCATTTAAGTTCATTTTTTTTTCTCATTAATGTACACACAGCACCCCATATTGACAGAATTGTTGACAATTTTGCAGATTTATTAAAAAAAGAAAAACTGAAATATCACATGGGCCTAAGTATTCAGACCCTTTGCTGTGACAGTCATATATTTAACGCAGGAGTGTCCATTTCTTCTGATCATCCTTGAGATGGTTCTACACCTTCATTTGAGTCTAGCTCTGTTTGAAAAATCTGAATATATAAAAGAACTGGGGAGTAATGTTATTAGGATTTTTTATAAACTTTTGTCAGCTTAAAAATGGACCTGAAACCTTAAAGCTTATTTACATACTGTCTTTGCTGAGTCTGTGGTCAAATCATCTCTAACAAACCTGAAATTAACCCAGTTATGTTTAAAATATACCATATTCACATTTTCTAAATATCATTGGGTTATTGGTAATGAAATATTTGTCATTCAGGAGGTTGTAATTCTGCTTAATTTTGCTCACTAAGTTTTATTATTATTATTATTATTATTATTATTATTATTATTATTTTTAACTATCTAATTGATCCGTATGTAAGAGATGTTTTGACATCACCAAGTACTCTAATGAAAATTCGAACCTTTATTAAAATTTAAAACTTGGCCAGAAATGCCTTTTAAAAGTGGCATTATTGAAGAAGCTAAGAAATGGATATTAAGAAGTTAAGAAACATAACCGCCAGAAGTGTGCAGAGTTAATAAATATAACCGCCCAGTGTAAAGGCTTGGTAATAGAAACCTGTGGTTAGATAAATGTTTTCGAACAAACCCACACCGTGCCTGTAACAAACCCACACTTCGGTAATAGTCCTGCCCTTGTGCCGAGGAGGATGCACTAACTGTATAATAACTGTGATGCAGGCAGCAAAGGTTCCCTGTTGTTTTATGTCTGAAAAGTGGGGAATAGGTGTGCAGGAATGTGTGTATACCTACAAAATGACCTGATAAAATGGTGACACATGGATCAGATATTAAAAGGTTTTTGCTGCCATCTAGTGGCTAATATAGAACTTTGCCTTCAAGGAAATTAATGCCCAGATGTGTAACTGTGAACAAAACATGGAGTGGGAACCATTAGGTTCTCTGTAATTACAACACAGCTTAAATGACTATGATACTCATGATAATAAAAAAGAAAACTAATAATCTTGTTTGCACTTTTATGACATAATATTTATAGTATATATGAAGTTAATGAAATGGATTTTACTTTTTATTTGCAAAAAAAAAGCAGACACATGAAACAAGCACCTAATTTACCCACATTTACTGGCACAGAGCTGCTTATATTCATTTTCTACATAGGATTCATATGCAGCGATTGCAAAATACAACACCTGATGACAGATTGTAACATTTATTAAAATGGATCACAGTATTAACAAGAGGGCCTTCACACGTTATGACATCAGCACTATTAAAACAGCATTATCAGAGTGATGGCGACAAAGGCATGCAGTCACGTGCTGATGTCATAGTGCTTGTGCCATAAATATACTTGCAAAGCAACGATGATCGGGCCCAAGCACCTGTGGCTTTGCCAAAAATGACACTGGGTCCATGCATTAAAAGGGGAAATGTGTAATTATGTGACGTAACAATAGCTCATACTGTACTGTGAGAGTGTCACAGGTGTTTCTCACAGACTGTAAACAGCAGGCAGCTTAATTAACAGCTTTTAGATAACGGAGTTACTATATATAAAGTTACTGTATATACAACGTTATATTAGCCACTTCTTCTTATAAGTTTAAGGCGTCGCCACAACCAAACCATTGGAGATGTAAAAAAAATCCACTGTGTGCTGATTTAAAAAATTTTTTTTTATCAGGTTAATGTTAACCCCCAGATGTTGGGGAAAAATATCCTTAGAACAACGTGGTTTTTTTTTTTTTTTTTTTTTTTTTTTGCGGGTGTGTGTGTCAACCCACCTCAAACCCCGCCTTCGGTTCCTTGGGGCTGGAAAGTGAGATGGCATACCGGCATGACAAGGCGACCTCACACATACACACTTAAATGAGGTGTTGCTGACACTTTAGGGCTATTGCATTTCTCAGGAAATGACAACGTGACCTTTGATTGCATGTGGCAGCTGCTTTTTACTACAGGAAGTACATGAAAGCGACCATGTCCATGCATTTTCATGCATTTTTAAAAATCCCATTTTGTTTTCTTTTTCCTTTAGTTTTCTTACGATTTTGCTTAAGATTAAAGCTTCCAGCGGTAGCACCACGCGTAAGCCACATACAGACTAATAACCGGCAGCAATCGTGATGAGGGTTTACTAAATTAATGCATCAAATGCAGCTTTTGAGAGTGTGCTTAATCAGACGAGAGCAGTCGTCGAAATAGCGAGGATTTGGAGAGATTAAGGCAGCCTGTGTGAACTACTGGAGTAAACCCAGTTAACTCGGCCCAGGTCCCACTGTCGGCAAAGCCTCTACACTGCTGCAACCTCCATTATACATGGCCATTTCCTCCCATACAAACACTATAATATGCTTTTCATCACAAAATGTTATGCTGTTTATGCCTACTTTCAGCTGTGCTCCATAAAGAGATCTTGAAATGACTTGAGAAACCTGAAACTCATTTACGCTGATAGGTTTTGTTCATTTTTTTTGCTATCGTTTCGTAGGTCTTAACCCCTGTTTTTATGGAACGGCGAACCTTTTTCGACTGCCTTGTACAATAGACCTGAAGAGAATAATCTAGAGGAAAATTACAAAAGGCACTGCATCCATGGTAAATGGCAACCAATCTTGTGGAAGAAAAAGCATATGTGTTTCAAAAATCAGGTTCTTTGCTGGATGATTCACGTGCTTTGAATAGTCTCCTCTTCTCACACTCGTACTCCTACACAAGCCAGAGGCCTCTGCCTCCACAAAGCCTACTTGATCTGATCTTGGACGAGTGTGCTTGAAGCAGCTCTGAGTGAATGGTTGATCAGAGATCAGCGCTCCTGCTGTGTAACATTAGCATTAGTCACCAAGTGCTAAAAAATCACAACTGCTCTGAAATGAGCATTCAGAGATGCTGAATGTGAGAACATGCAGATGAAGCTTTGGTGAACAATGTGTATGGCTTGGTACAGTTACTAATCCAGGCCTAGCACATCAGTGCTTGATTAAAGAATCCTGCTTTGAACCAAACTGAATTCGACTCCCTGCAAGCAAGCTTCTGCTGCTTTAAATGATGCCAGTGGTTGTGGTGTGCTTTTGGGCAGATTTTGTTTCGGATCTTTCAATCAACAATGTACATCATATGGTTGTGGACACCTGACCATAACACCTTTATGTTTCTTTCTTTTTTTTTTTTTTGGAGCAGGGATGACCTTTGCCCCTTTCCCCATTTAGCCCCCCAAGAGCAATTTTTTTTTTCAGGTAACCCCAAATGTTTTCAGTGGGGTTGAAGTTAGGGAATGTGCAGGTCAATCAAGTTCTGTCATGGGAATGAAAACTAATGCATACAAAAAACATAATCTACAATCATGGTCCTAGCTTTGTGGCAATAAACTTCAAATAGGTATCATAATCAAATGTGCACAAACATTTGGCTTTATAGTGTTTAGTGTTCATTAAATACAGTAGTGAATTGGAACCCATGCCAAATTTAGCCTCGGGACCAACGCCTAGGCCAGGAGCAGCCTCGGGACCAACGCCTAGGCCAGGAGCAGCCTAAATACTTAAGGCTGAACATGATACTTGCTTACCAATTTACACTGCAATATGTCCCCCATCCACACTTATTCACATCAACAGATCACTGAAGCTATGGGATGGTGTCGTTATTTTTCAGAGCTTTCACAATCTGACAAGGTCTTGCTTCTCAGTAGCTGACCAAACAGGACTATCCAGGATTCTATTATACCTTTTAGCAGAAAAAATCTTAGCCAAGGACATTCTGCCTTTCTGTTTGAGGGCATAAAGACGTTCTCAGGAGATGATGGAGACATTGGTTGCATAACCTCGCCTGACCATGACCTTGCTTATTAACCAGAGTCTTTAATAAAGTAATATTATAACATAATTCTTCATACTTTAACTTTTTAAGCCTACTTAACTAGTCTTTTATTCATTTGTCCACCCTTGCAGTACTTTAGCACCCTGGCAAGAAGGTAACATGTTCAGAAAGGGTTCTAAGTTACAATACAGCTGAAATGCCAGTAGAAATGTAAAAAAACTAAATGTAAAAAAAAAAAAATAATAATAATAATAATAAAGCACTGTGACTAACCAGTTAAACAGCTGGCTTGGTATGTAAGCATTACTAAATGCTTTGATTTATCCTCTTTTCCCTTACAGTAACTGACACTTCAAACTTTGACACAAGTCAAAATATAAATCAAACCTTTAGTTATAAGCTTATTTTGTAACTAATAAGGGCATAAGGTCATAAGCTACACGTGTCTAGGCAACAGCATTAATTTGAATGTAGGTCATAAACTTGTTGACAGGCATAGTTGTTGCTCGGTAGGACATGGACACGCTAGATGGGACACATTGAATTTATGACTCTGGCCTGGTACATGTTCAGCTTCACGCTTTTCATTGGTCTTTTTCATTCACTTGTATCTAGCAATGTGTTGAAGGGACACGTTGGAAATTTTACAGCGCAGCCTTTTACATATGAAATGTTCTCACGCTTATATATGCCGCACATGTGCAACGGCTGTGAAAACTGAGACTGAAAGACCACACGTGATTTTAGTTTTGGCAGGTGCTAGCTGGCAGGTTTTGCCGGTGATCTACTACCTAGTTCCATATTTAATCTTTAGCGCTTTTGGCAAAACCATACCCCATGCTGTTGAGTGATGAGAAATGAGAGAAGGCTGCTAGTGCTCTTGCGCTTAATCTCGAACAACCCGAGCAGTCGGTATGTATCAGCACTCACCTGGGTCAGCGCAAAATCCTAAAATAACTCGACGCCCAAAAGAAAGAAGAATGAAGCAATAAAGCTACAGCAGCAGTTCAACTCCCCCGTTCCTTCCCTTTCAAAAAGTGCCTCTGCCTGCCTGTGAGTTTTTCACAGCAGTTTAGCAGGCCGTAAAGCTTATTGACCTTGTCAGGCCACTAGTCTCATCCCAAAGCCTCGCTTCATAAGCTTCGTTACTTATGGAATTTTCCAGACACCCCCCTTTCTGCCTCCCCAGAGCCCTTGTGTCAACAGCCTGGTATCTGGAATGATTGATCCTGTAGTGCTCATTGAAAAAGTAGGTGTGTGTGTGGATCAAAAATCTGCTGCAGGCTGCAGTAATGCCCTGCACAGCCATAAGTACCTTTTGAACAAGCTTACTGGGGCAGGAACAAAGTGGCTGTGTGTGTGTGTGTGTGTGTGTGTTTGCATGTGTGCTTGTAATCTTTCAGTGTTGATCATGTAACAACCTTCGCACCCTCGGAATCGGCTTGGTGAATAAGCTTTTTCGTCATCGTGATCATAAGATTGAAAACCCAGAGATCGTTCAGATCCTGCTCTGCATCGTGTCCCAGGTTTTGTATTAATCGTATTATCCAGAACCAGACCAAAAAAAAAACGGCCTGACATTTTGTTGCTCATTCATTAAACAAATGGAGTGTAATTGTTGTAAATCCTACCTGCTCATGACTTATAGGTTAGCTCTCAGCTTTTAAATTTAGCTTGTGGTTGTTTTAGGCATGTGCTAACTACCATAAGGATGAAGACCTACCTCGAAAATACAGTATGTCTCTTAATGAACTTAACTGCTGATACAAGAAGTAAATAAATTAGGAATTCCAATATACATTTGTTTTTTTCTGTTAAAATCTGTAAGAAAGATGAGCAGAGTAGCAGCAAAAATGACATGAAGCTTAAAAATGGCAGCAGGCAATTATGCAGTTATTATTTACATTTACAAATGTTTTAATGTTTAATTTGTAAAAATATTTACAAATATACATTTAGTATTTTTTGTTTCTGATGCTAGCTAGTATAACACAGAGTCTTATCGGCCAACGAATCAGGAACACAGCCTCTAATTGGTCAACCCGTCAGGAACGCAGACTCTGATTGGTCGACTCATCTGGAACATAGGAGCGCCACCTCTGACCGGTCGACTCGGCCGGAGCCCTGCCTCTAATTCGTGAAGTCAGGAATCAACCTTTTCTTTTTTACTTGTCCAGTTAGACAACTGCATGAGGCATTCCGAGTTTACCTGCTCTGGGTAAGCAAAGAAAACCGAACAATAACTGACAGTAACTCACAGATAGGAGTCTGCATGGTCCAGAGTGATAACATGCATCCTGTTAAGATGATCCAGGAGGACTGATTACTCCTATGCAAGGCAATGCCAGCTTTGCATATACTGCAGTTCTCAACATTTAGGCTGAGTTAAGGGTGAAATCCTCCCACACTTTTCAATGTTTTTGATCGTTCTTCTTGCCGTTTTGTTGTTTACTTCACTCCAATAAGAAGTAATGCCCACATGTCTGAACATTCAAACTCGGAGCAAGAAACGTGGATGACATCACCAGATGGATGAAATTTGTTTGCAAGAAATTTGGTTATAGAGTTTAGAGTTAACTATTCGTTACATCCTTTTCTCCCTCCTTTTTGTTTTTTTCTTCTTCTTCTTCTTCTTATTGTGCCCAGATCCAAGGTTATAACCATGTATTTGTACTTGTACTATGTACTTGTATTACCTAATTTGAACTATGAATTTTACTCCAGGTAAACTTGCTCCGGCTTAATCGGTTGATATAAGATGTAAATGCTTTTAAATCCGTATTGTAAAGGTAGTAGTGCGATGAGCATCAGTTCAGACACCGTAACAAGCGAAAAAAAGCAACTCCATAACTAGCCTAGCTCACAAAGCTTGTCTCTGTTGTGGCTGAACTGTAGATGGACTCGGCTAGCTTGGATATTCCCATGGTCACACACACTTGTGAAAAGTTGGTGTCAGGACACAGCCTTTCTGTCTGTCTCCTTCCTCCTCCGTCACCTCATGGGTCGGCTCTTTGAGAGCAGCTGATTGGTTATTTGGAGAAAATTGAAGTGTTTTGATGGAGTGTAATTTGGTGACAGGAATGCTAATCAGCACTTACTAGTGTGTGTGTGTGTGTGTGTGTGTGTGTGTGTGTGTGTGTGTGTGTGTGTGTGTGTGTGTGTTTGAAGTTGAAGCATGATTTAAAGACCGTCTCTGCTAGAGATCTGACCCTGACTTCTAAACATCCTGCTGATGGAGCTGGACATGCCAAGGTCCATCTGTTCAGCTGGATAAAACCAGCCTCAGACTCCTGCGATTTCTTAGCTTAAGCGCAAAACGGCATGTCTGAGTGGGAACGGATCTCATCTACCTGTTAGATATGGCATCAAACATGTCCTTCCTGTCTTACTCAGGGGCATCATCAGGTCTCTCCATCTTTCAGAGATCACTTAGATCTCGCTTGTGTGCGTTTGCGTGTTGAAGTCTGTCGGTGTTTGTGTGTCAGGTCGTCCTCAGAGGCCAATCACACAGACTGCCTGCTTCCCCTTTAGCTTTGTTGCCATGCCAACTGACCCGCTCCTTCCGTCAGGTTTCTTTGACACGCCGGTGCTGGGATTCTCAGTGAGGTTGTGGGTGCATTAGTGCTGGCGCTCTTCACTGGGTTGTAGTGTTTGTATAACTGGCACAGGTGATTTAGGATGAAACAAAACCAGTACTGGTATTTGGTGTCGGTCCAATATTACCTTTCTACCTCTAATTCTTGGGTATTTTGTCATGTTAGTGAACAGATGACAGGAAATAACAAGTTAACTGTATCTTCAGGCGATGATAAACTTGAATCCAAAGGATGCCACAGCTATTCATGGTACTTACTGTTTTAGGACTCTTTTTATATTTATAAAAATTTTTTGTAGATTATTTATTTCTTTTCCTTTAGATAACAACTGTGAGCAACTGTAACCAAGAATAAGCAATTTCCCTCTGGGATTAATAAAGATCTTTGAATCTTCAATCTTGAAAAATTGGCGGTGGGAGGGTTGGCATTTCTCTCTGGCTCTCCTATCAGTCACAGAAACACGAGCCAAATGTGGACGTCTTTGAGCTAATGTATGTGGAACAGGGTGGATAG
>JAOVVB010000031.1:6237513-6252992 GCA_028570985.1 Heterobranchus longifilis | reverse complement strand
TGGCCAGTAGGTGTGAAAGTGCTCTGTGATAAAGCAAAGGAAAGCAATATCTCTCTCTCTCTCTCTTTTTTTTTCTTTTTTTTTACTTAATGCAACCACATCTTTGTCACCAAGCTTATTTGTTGCCCCGATAGCTTATATATTTAAACAGGAAATGACAGTCATGTTCAATTTAGTTGAAGCAGGACACAAGAGGACAACATCATTCGTTCTCTGTCCTTTACACCCCTACACAGCAGGAATCTAACGTTGGATGAGTTGTTATACAGTATGACCTTGCGATGACCTTCACCATCGGGACAATGTTGTTTTTCGAATTTAGAATGACTTTGATAAAATGACGTTGAATGAGCCGAACACAACGTTGCAAATACAACCTCAAAACAAGAAAAACTTTATTCGGTGCATTAATGGCGATTAACATCCACTCGCACGATGTCTGACCACATCCATGCTTGCTTAAGGTCCCAACAGGGTTTATAATTCTACAGAGGTCCAACACAACAACTTTACACACACACAGTTTTGAATCTCTTAGTGTTGTAATGTTATTTCTGTTTAATTTTTTTTAGGAAATATTACTGACTGACGCATCTTAGCTTCCAGATTATACTGTAATATGGTGCATTTATTTACGGAAAGACTGAGAGTCGTTTTTTGCAGCATCATGTTAAGGGTTCTTTTGTTCAACTTTATTCCACCGTCATGTCCTCAACATTCTTGCGACATCATCAAAGTAATTCTAGCTTTCAAAGACAACCTAATACCAAAATTGTCCCAACATTCAAAACGTTGTCAAATTAACATCACAACGTTTCTGACAACCAAAAATTTCAGCTTGGGTACTTTTGCATTGTGTTTGTCTTTTGGACGTTTTTGGTAATTTTGCTATTTTTGTCCAACCACGTGCTATCCAGCACATCAGGCGACGGACACTCCCCACCCTGGTATATATATAGCTGTCGTTTTTTGTGGCAGTAATTTAGTAAATGCCAATTAGCCTAACCTGTATGTCTTTGGATTGTGGGAGCAGACTAGAGTACCCAGATGAAACCCACCAAGCATGGAGGAGCCATGCAAAGTCCATGCACACAGACCTGAGGCAGGAATCGAACCTTAACCCTGGAGGAACAAAGCGACAGTACTAACCACTAAGCCATTGTGCCGCCGTTTAGACATTTAGGTGGACATAATTTGGACATAGTTACAAAGTGAACTCAGCACAAACCTCTATAAAACAAAAACGTTTAACTAATAATCTAGTTAGCTAACTAATAAGTCTGTGTGGGCTTTATTTATATAGCTAATTTGGGTGTTTTACCCTGTTTTAACGTTTTGACCATTGGCTGTATTTACGTTGAGCATGTGACTTGAGTCATCATTCTGATACTACCAGAGCAAAAAGTCTAGTTTAATGCTCAAAATGGTGTTGAACTCCTAATCAGTAATCCAAATAACTAGGCAGCTTATTGTTTGGATTTTCTTTCCACTACAGACTACTTTTGGACATGGCTCCAGTTTTGGAATACTCCCAATAATAGATTGTGTTTTTTGAGAAAACAGGATGGTAATGTTCTTGGTTTCTATTCAGCTACAACATTTAGTTCATATTTGCATCCACATGATTGGAAATGATTAGATAAACTTGGAGCAATAAAGTTGAATGCGCTTGCTGATACTAAAGCAGGTCTGTGTGAATGCCTAGGTCGTAACAGGTCTTAAATTGGACCTGTTATACAAAATCCACGGGTCTCCAGTATCCGTGTACAAACAATCCCTGGTGGTTTGTCCTTTTTTCCATTTTTGTTTCTGCCAAGGAACAAAAGAAAAAAAGACTAAGATTTTTCCGCCTATTGTGACCTCATATGAGATGATCCCCTCTCACGGCTCACGGCTTGTTGTTCAGCTCTGACCTTGCTTGGCTCAGCAAGACACTGAAACAGCGGGGTCGGAGAAGGAGTGCAACTTTTGGGTCAGTTGTGTGTTTTTTTTTTTTGTTTTGTTTTTTATTGTATTAATTAATTAATTCATTCATTCATTCATTCATTAACTAACTAACTAACTAACTAATGAATAAATTTTTATTTAAAGGTCATTAACAAACACTTTGCTATTTTTTTAAATAAAATAAATAAGGTAAAATATGGTACGTGGAAGAGCTAACCGGTGTTTGAACCTCATGACTTTTTATAAAATGGGAGGTCCGATTCCAGTTCAGTGGAATGGGATGCAGGTGATCCTGTTGCTTGGAGATGGAGTTTGGGTTACAGTGACCAATCTGGTGGAAAGGAGTGTGTGTCTGAGCAGGAGTGAATTCAGAAATGTGTGGTTTAATATGTTGTAATTTCCACGTAGCTCCCAATCGTCACAGGAACAAACAGTATTGTGCAAAAGTCTTGAGCCACCCATCAAATCTTCATATGAAATTAAATGATGTAGAATAAATTAAAGAAACGAGAACAAATGTTTTACTGAAAACTACTTAAAGGGACAATTTAAAAATTGGTTGTTTATGTAACAACCTCATCAGCAACCTCATTTCCTTTCTTATCTGATAAATAAAATGAGAGCCAAAAAAGTCCTTCAGGAAGGATTATTAAAAGATATGAAGAAACAGTTTTACACTCTTTAAAAGCATCGATGACTATACTAAAGTGTATATACTGTAATGAATATACTATAAATGAATATACTATGTCCTGGTATCCTCCCGACATGCATACTACCTAGCCAAACAGCTAAGTGCTAGTTAACTTTAAGGTATTTTTTTACACATATTTGTCATACCTATTTGTATTTGGGATTTCAGTACCAGATTCTTGATTCCCACAATTCTGTTTTCCTGTATGTATTATTTAAAAGTTGCCAAACATAGCAAAACCCAGCTTATTTTGCTAATGGTTAACAAAAACATGTTTGCTAAGTTAGCTAGCTAGCTTAGGACAAAGATTTAAGCAGAGTTAAAGCATGACGAGGTCTGGGCCTGTTTATACAGAATTCTTTTTTGTTTTAATTATATAACATTTGTAGTGTTTTAACAAGTTACACCTAAACACCACATTTACAGTATGTAACTGGAATGAACACATCCAGGTGTACCATAAGTTTATGATGAAAAGCTGCTATGTACTTTTATATAGATGAGTATATTATACTACATATTGTTAGATACATGTTTGGAGAGGTTTCTAGGTACTGGACCAAAAAAAAAAAAAAAAAAGGGACAACATGGTGCAACCTGCTGTAAGTTTTATTTGTTTTATTAACACGCACAAAAAAATGACACAATTATGTAGATGTTGTTTCACAACACAACAGGTATTCTTACAAAGAGCAGATACACCATTCCAAACAAGAAATATTGTGAAAAAAATTGCTTTATATACAATATAGAATATAAAAAAGCTGTAATTTTGGCTAGGTCATTCATAAAGAATTTGAGTAAAACTACCTTTATGGTATAAGTGTTTAACTACACAACGAACACTAGTGGTGGTGCTTGGTTGGTATTTAGGTTTCAGGTTGTTTAGCGCACTTTAGAATAGCCTTTTCTACAAAACCCTTTCTTCAAAATCATGTCCTCAGTCTGTCCTCACAGCAGTAATTGAATGGACATTGACCCCTTGAACCCTTAACTATTTTTAGGGAGCTTGAAGGACCTTGAATGTACCTGACTAGTGCATAACAAAATTTTATATATAGAGAGTTTATTTAGTTTATTATATATACAGGATAAACTAAATATATAATTTTCTTGGCCAGTGTACATGTACGCATCTTGTTATTGTGTGTGCCAAAGACGTAGTGATTTCTATGTGATGCCTGCATGAAAGAAAGAGCGACCGCAAGACTGATTATGTCTTATTGGAAAACCTGGCAGCTTTAATAGTGCGTCTTTATTCCTCATTATCATGCTTGAGAAACAGCCATCCTCTTTCGACACTCTATTCCTGTGACTCGATATCACAAGCTCCCCACCCCCCCTCACCCTCTCACCCCCTCCTCCTCTTCATCTCTCTTAATCCTTGTCATACTTGTTCAGGAAAAAGCGTTGGCACTTTCATAGATTAAACAAGGCTGGGTAGTTGAAAAAAAAATACAGAAAGACAAGCGGCTGAAACGGAGCCACGCACGCACCTCCAAATCCTTCAGGAAGCAGAACGAACACGTCAGGCCAATTAGAGCTAATGCATGGTGACGCGGGGAATCGAGGGCAAGGGGATCGGTGCCATATGGCAGGACAAGCTGGAAATCAGGAAGGAAGGAGAGATGCAGGCTGAACAGGGAGTTGTTGGTTGAGGACAGATGCAATAGGTGTGTCAGGATGGGGGAAAGAAAGGGGGACAAAAATGTTAAAAGCTTATCTCGGGATACTGGGGGCGAGGGGGGGGGCAGTAAATACAGAAATTCAGCATGAGATGCATAAGTCGTGAAAAAAACAACATCCATGCATGCAATCGTCATACTTATGTTGGCTTTTGCCGAATGCTTTTTATGCATTACGTTAATTACTGTCAGCAGTATCAAAAATAAACCCTTTAAGCTTGGGCTGTAAAAATCTTCCCAATTCGCAGTTCAGTACATCTGAATATTAATTATCCGGTACATTTAAACTGCCATAGTTTTACTTATCAAATCTCATGCAAGCAAAGGAAATTACTATTTTTATTTTATCATAAGCATATGTTTTAGATTTACTTTTAGTCACAATGTTCCTGTCATGTCATTTTGCAATTATATTTCTTAGCGGACACAGTGAGACAGCCTCCTGTTCGATATGAGGGGCGTTCAAGTCCAAACAGGATTTTTGATTGTGTAGAATAACAGAACACAGTTATAAGAGTAAAAATTCCCTTTAGTTCTTTATATTATCCCCTGCTACACTAATGCACTTATCACTAGTGCTTGGATACCATCTAGGTAGAAAGCCGACAAGATATTCGTCAATCTTCAAGGATCAGGCGTTCCACTCACTGAGCGTTCACGGGAATGACTGCAGTGGGCTCTGAGCCACCTCGGTTGGGATCGTCATTTATGCACATACAGCCTTCTTGAAAACGTTTTGTACCAGACAATTCAGGTCCCGATTTGACTTGAACGCCCCTCGTCTGACCATATGCTGGCTTGTTTTTTATTTTTATTTTTTTATTTTAGGTAATGTTGGGGCAATTGTGGATTCTTACTTGAGTGTGTATATTTTTGTTTTTTGTGATCTGTTTTAGGTAGCATAAAAACATTAGCATGATAGAAGCAAGCACATGTTTTGGTGTGTAATTCTATACTTGCGTTTTTAAATGGGTGAGGTAAAAAAAACTATTAATAGCATTTATTTAAATAACTCGCCTATAAATCCATAGGGAGGAGATTAACAGCAGTTTCTGAGTCGCAAATATCTTTTTATTGCAGTTTAGGGTTTCTGTTAAGTGCATGGTGAATCGTCTCTAAATGCATATTACATCCGCACAGTGGAAATGTGCAAAATATTATTTTGCAAGTAGCTTAGATTTTTTTATTTTTACTGGAAAGGACAAACTCCAAAACCCCACACCCTGCTGTTTTAAGTAACAATGATTCCAACTGTGCTAATGGAAAATACATTACTTCATGATGGATGGAAATGGCGTTTTCGAAAGAAGCAAAGGGTCTTACTGGAAAATGTAGTTATAATGTAGACTATAAAAATCCACAATCGAGATGCATCAACATCATATCACCCTGAATTGAAAAAATGGTAAAAATCAAATCAACCCTGGAAGTCTCATGAGGTTCCCCGCATTACCAGAGAGGTGGTGGGACAGTAAAATAAACAAAGCCTAGAACATCACAAAGAGGAATGACCACCTTAAATCGCTCTGACATCCTGAACCACCAGGATCTGTGTCTTCTCATCCTTCCCTATTTTCAGATTTCTGTTTCTCTGTCTTTCCTCTAAGTGTTTGTGTTCCTAACTGCTTTCTTCAGGTGTGTGTGTGTATGCTCGCGACTCTGCTTCATTAGTGCTTGTTTTAACTCTCACTGGGAGGATTTAAATGAGCCATCGTTCTGACCTTTATAATCCCCCCCCTCGGTCCAGGTATGCGCTCCTAAGCCCTCCAACAGCGGGTTACGGACCTGTCATGGCTGTTTGTTGGATAATTGCCTCTCGTGTGAGATGTTTGTCTCCTTTTAGTTATTTCTCCGCCTTACTTATTGAAGGGTTAAAAAAAAAAAAGCAGTGGAAGGGCGGGCAAGAAAATGTGTCAGACACAAATGACCAGCCATTAGCATGCCACCGCTGCTTTTGTTCCTTAGGCAAAGCGTGTCTGGTGCTGTGAATACTGTAATTGAATTGACTGGGGCTGCCTGTGAACGCCGCCAAGCCTTCTTCCTCAGTTCAGAAGCCTGGGAAAATCGGATACCTAGAATTTCTTATGCTGATCAATCTCGCACACATATACACAAACATGCACATACATGCATACATACAGACCGTGCTTTCTGCTTTCATATTGTGGGTGCGTGTTTATGAAAAGTACAGAGAACCATCTACTTTTTGCAAAAAATATATTTGATATTTGATGCTAATTAACAAATATCACACGAGAAAGAGTGCTATTATTATGCTGTGCCCTCGTGCCTATGACTGCATCACACCCGTGCTGATATCCAGCACAACAGCACAACCTTGAGTGTGATATTGCTTTCTTACAACAGTTCAACAAACACCACTTATTTATGGTAAATTATTTATTTATTATTTTTTTTCTATGACTTTTCTATCACTGCTGCGGACCTTACAGACCTACTTTCACCCATACTGCGACCGACAGTTAGTGTAATTAACGATTATTAGTACTTATACTTATAGTTAAACATCCCTGTTGTGTTAAAAATCCATTATCACCATCCGTGGAAAGCCTCTCGTCCAATCAAAGCGCTCAGAACTTACTGTTGTATATGTTGAATTAGAGTATAATGTTTCCCTCTCATTTCACAACAAAAAAAGAAATTGCAAAAATGGCATTTTTTAAAACCGGTCTCTTCTGATTCTGATGGTCTTTAAACCTAGTTTATCACTTACACAACATTTGTAAATGAAAGCAGCTAAAAAGCTCGCTTCTATTTAATAACTAGCTAAATTGTTGGCCTCTAAAAAAAAAAAAAAGCAATTTTTCTTTTTATAGCATTTTGTTATGGACCATGTATCTAAATCCTACACAGCATTTAGACACATAATCAAAAGGAAGAACAAAATGCTTACTAGCTAGCTAAATTCTTAGCCTCTGTCTTCAACTAGCTAATATGCTTCAAAACATCTAAATTAGTCTAAATGTCAAAATATAATATGTACCACATGTTTTTAGACATGACATATTTAGGTTTTTTTTGTTAGATGATTTTGGACAACATTTTGAAGTATTTTTAAAAGAAAAAAAGCTTGTATTTACTAGCTAGCTAAATTGTTACCCTCTGTCTTCAACTAGATAATGTGTTCTTGAATCTGTATTTTTTTAACATGTTTTTTCATGATTAAATTACCTAAAATCCAGTTTCTTTCTCTTACTTTTTTTTAAAAGTCATATTATATTTATTTTACTAGCTAGCTAAATTATTAACTCCTTTTAACTTGCTAACACGTTCAGAATATGAAGTGGTCTGTGTAGTTTTTTTTTTTAATCATAAAAATTTGTTCTGAATGAAATGCTTTATGATTAAAATTATTCTAGACCCTTTCTTCTCCTACACAACATTTAAAAATCTAAGCAAAGTTGATGATAACATGAACGAGCCGCGGTGTGTGTGTCAGAAACTTTCCCATACTTTCTCAACACGAATAGATCATGAGACATGGTGGCCTCGACAGATGGAGGGGTAAAAGCAAGTCCGATGGAATATCAGAGGAAACTAGGCTTTGGGGATTTGAAGATGCAGTGGGAGAGCGAGAGAGAGATTGAAGCAGAGAGGTAGAATTACTCTCGGCTGCCGGCCCTGAGGCCCCCGGCTCTCCATGGTGGCCATGCTGCTTTTGAAGTTTAATTAAAGTTTAGATTGGGTATCAAACGTGGCCTCACCTGCTTCGAGTGAGGGAGCAGGGGATGAAATTGAAAGGCAGGAGAGTGACCTGTCTCTGATCCGTGGGCAAAGCGGCTAGGATTAGGTTCTATCTGCATGAAGCATACGGCCGGCCCCTAGAGCGGGAAAAGCTATGACTTTGTGCGCGTGCTTGTGTGTGTGGTGTGGTATCGCGATGTCAGACTAAACGCATATCCATTTAGATTTTATCGTAAACTATTAGGTTTGTATTATGTGAAGGATGTTTGGATGTCAGGTCTGGAGAAATGTTGCTCTCTCTCCGTGTGCGTGTGTGCGTGTGTGTGTGTGTGTATGATTTACTTCATTTGGTGTCTCTCATTTCCATGTGGTGTAATAACCTGCCTAACCAATCCTGTGTTTCTTTCACTGTCTCTTCGCAGTGTGAGGAGGAGTGTGTGTCCCATGTTGCACTAGGAGTGTGAGTGTGTGTGTGAGATGCTGGCCTGTTTGCCAGGGCCAGGTGACCTCTCCCTCCAGCTTCTTCCCCACTCGCAGATGAACACTGGACTTCAGAAATGTGAGTACTAATGTAAACACACACACGCACACTAAACAAATTTGCATTTTTTTGTTTTTTACCTAAAATATGCAGCGGGCTGTGACCTATACCAGAGCTTCAAGGGATGCCACGATTATCAGGCATCACTGATTAACAAAGACGACAGGAATACAGCAGTATTGCTTATTAAACAGCACCATTGACTCTGGGAAAGGATCCAATATGCCCCGATCAGGATAAATCACTCGCTGAAGATGAACGAAAGAATAAACAGACTGATGTACTATACTTATGTGTTAAGCGCAAAAGTTGCCAGAACTCTTCCCTGAACGGTTTGCTTTTACCGAGTGAATAATGCTTCCTGCTTGGAGGAACAATCCATTTCAATGGCGTCAAGCAACACCTATTTTTTTTACGTGCCAGGATATAACCAATAAAGAAATGCAATTCAGATCAATATTGTTGTCTCAGTGTCGGCTTTACATCTCAAACTTTCAGCGTCAGTATGAGCAAACATTATGAGCGAACATTACCATAATAAAGTTAAACTTAAATCAACTTTAATCAACTTTTCGTGCATTTACATGGACCCTAATATTTCACTATCAATGAGAAAAACGCGTCATTTAAACACCGTAAATCAGAAACAGTCTGCCCTGATCCGGGCTGATCTGAATGAATTTTCAGTTGGAATGAGGGTGTGTAAACCTTTGATAATCTGTTCATTAGGTAAATATTAGCCATGTAAACACTTGATCCAATCATTTCTCTCTTGATGAAATAAATATGTTCTTTCTGTGCATGTTTGCCCCATGTGTGGGTAACATTAGGGGACATGACAAGTTTCCAGGAGGGAGATTTTGGTTCCATTCCCGATTGGTAAACTCAGTGAGAACAACCCCCCCCGTAGCAAGTCTTTACTTTTATGCACTGGCAGGCACTGATTGGCACATCAGATCATACCCAGTAAAACATTTAATCAATAATAGATGAGACTTCTTGGAACAGATCATAAGACAGAAGGAGTGCAAGCAGTCAAGTTGGAATCTCTAATTAGAATGATTTCAATCAGATTGAAGAAATATTGTCCATGTAAGCATAGCTAATGTTGATCAATAGGACATAAAAGAAGCAGTATTGTACACTTAATCAATTAGATAACATACCACAGTCAATAACTTTTGTGTTTCTGGTTGGCTAGCTAGTTGTAAGACTCTTAATGTGCAACACTTTATACATTCTTTGGATTTGCCATAGATCCCTAAAGTAATTTAGAAATGTTTAATTGCATTTGTGTAAATGTTGTAGCTCGGATTAACTCTTAGCTTTGCTAATATGAATCAAAAGGTTTTTTAAATCAATAAGCTTTCAGTCTCACTAGGAGATGCAAACTGATAATTTCCAATGAGTGCAGCTTTTTTTTTTTTAATAGACTCTTAAAGATCTGCTGCCTGCATATATTTTGAAAATTCATCAGCTAGCACTCTGTACAGTAAAGAAAGGAAGGGAAGAAGATGGGAAAACAAAGAAGGAAAGACAGAATAAAGAAAGGAAGATAGGAAGGATGGACGATGGAAGGAGGGAAAGAAGGAAGGATGGAAATCCAATTGAAAAGAAGGAAGAAAAGCAAGACATAATGGTAAGGAAGAAAGAAAGAAGGAAGGAAGCATGGTGAAGGAAGGAAAGAAGGAATGATGGGAATCATAATGGAAAGAAGGAAAGAAATCTAGAAGGAAAATTAAGCCGGAAAAACAGAAAGAAGGGAAAGAAGAAAAGAAGGAAATAAAAAAAATGTAGGAACAAAGAAGGTAGAAAGATAGGAATGAAAGAAGAAAAGTAGGAAATAAAGAGGGATCGAAAGATAGAAAGAAGGAACAAATGAATGAAGGAAGGATAACCGGAAGGACGGGAAAAAAGAATATAATGAAAATTGGTGAAATTTTCCATAAATCGGTTTCTAAACTAAATTCCCACTCACAGTCATGCTTTGATCATGATGTTGTTGAGCTGATGTGTGTGTGCTGTAGTGACATACAGTAGACTTATGCTTGATCAGTAACTGATGGAAATCGTCATACCTAGGTGTTGTTGAATACAAATTCCATTTGTATTGCGATTCTGTATCATGATTTTCGTAAATATCTTTGTTTTAGAATTTATACAATTATGTACAAACATAATTTGCTTCAACCACACAGGCTGCTGTGCCGCCTGACAAGGCATGAATAGTTTAGACCTACCTACTTGTAGGATTATAGAGGATTGAAACTTTTCAACCACCTCTAAAGCAAACATGTATTGAGAAAAAATATCACAATACCTAACTGAATTGAGTTTTTTTCCCCCTCTCATCTCATCTCTAGAAAAAATGTTCTTGTGTTGCATTTTTGCATATTTATAAAAAATTTAAGCTTTACAGGTTTTATTTGTCATGTTCAGTTTTATGGGTGTAAAATGCATAGTGAAATGGGGAGTACTTTACACTGTGCAAGTAAGAGAGCGTAAAGAGTTATGATTAGGTAAGAATTGGGGGGGGGGGGATATGTTAGTTTGAAATATATACAAAATAAAAACACATTTGTGGTCAGAAAATCATTTTCAGACCTGCATATGCAGTAGAAAATGTCAATTTCACCATGGGACTTATTTCCTCCCCTTCTTTTTCTTTTCAAGATGAGCATATATACAGAAAAAAATAATAAAAATAATGTTTTCAGCATGGCAATATCGGCAAACAATATTAACTAGTCAGTGCCGTTCAAGTCTAGCATTTATTCCAGTTTTATATCCTCCAGCCTGGTCTGTAGTTTTTTCACCCCTCACTAATATCAGTACTGGCTGCATCTTTCCGGCGCGACACAATGCGTCTGCGGAAAGGACAATTAAGGACAGCTCAATTCTGTTCCTGTCTCCCCCTCGTCCATGATTGTGCGCTCGTGTGACAAAAAGCCTCAGGTTTATCTGTGCCGGTGTGAACGACACCCCTGAGTGACAGCCAATGCCCAATAAGCACTGCTTTTCACCACGCACCTGTCAACCTCGCCCCCAGTCTCATCTCACACACACACACACACACACACACACACACACACACACACACACACACACACACACACACACACATATACACATTTCCAGGAAACCCTGCTGCCTGTCCAAGCCTGTCCTTTTCAATGATGTTGAGCACTCGGTGAAATTAGGCGCTGTTGTTCGGAGGCACAGCAGGAGAGCGGCAGCCATCAACTCCAACCTCCATCACCTCCACACACAGAGAGCACCTGCTGCTCCTGCACTGCCATTCAGCTCTACCTCTCCCTCTCCCTCTCCCTCTCTCTCTCTCTCTCTCTCTGTCTTTAACACACTCTCTGTGTCTCTCTTCCACACCCTCCCTCTCTCTTCTAACGCACACATACACATACGTTCTGTATCTCTGCTCCGGGTCCTCCTCTTACCCCCACGCTCACTGTTCTCTCAGCAGTGGGCAAATGTGGGTGTTGCCTGACATGACATGTCACGAGATTGGCAGCAGAGCTATTTAGCGAGGAAATGTCAGAGGCCATTTTGTTTAGTCAACAGCCCATGTCTGAGAGAGCGAGAGAGAGAGAGAGAGAGAGAGAGGTGCTATACTCGACAAGGAAAAGGATGAGATTAGTTTGTCCAGCTGAAGCATATCATCACTGAAGTCTTAGATACAGTACTGTACAAGTTATTTTTTAAGAAATTTCTAGACAAAATATTCGAAATGGAATTAAATGTTGTACTGTGACAAGCTGCAAAGTGCCTAAAGATACAATTTAAAAATTGGTTGTTTATGTAACGACCTCAGCAGCGACCTCATTTCCCCTCTTGTCTGTTCCAACCACCCGGCATTCAGCATCAGCAGCCTGATCATCTGTCATCATCTGCACCCGTTTCTTACTGGTTCATGCCTTAAGTTAAATGCGTTCTTATGCCCGGATGATTCATAGGTCACCGTGGGGCTTAACAAACAAAATCATTCTTCTGAAACTGGCCAAACACAGGGACTGGATTAAACTGACCGCCTAAAAAGGTCCTTCAGGAAGCGTGGAGAACTGTTTCTTGAGACGACATTAAAAATACAAGAATGTCTGACTCTTTGAAAGCAAAATATGAAGAAGTGGCTCCAAGACTTTTTTTGCACAGTACTGTATGTTCAAGACATTTTTCTGGGCATGATCTTTAGATCCGTCAAGGTTCCGATCAGAATGATGACAAAAATGACACATTTAGATAAATGTACAATCTTCATCATCATCATCATGTACACCTTTAAATGTGGAGGCTTGCATCATAGCTCACGTTAGCTAATGTAGTCAGTGCAAGAAAAGAGAAAAGAAAATCCCAAGGATTTCAAAACAATTATAATAATTTTTTTTTTTTTATTTCTCTTTCCTTTCGTTTGATAAGGAAATTACATCACTGCTATGTTTTTTTTGGATCTGTTTGGTCTGAATGTGTTGATTATTTTTTTATAACAGCAGTGCTCACAGTAGTTACGTCTACAGTACATAGTAAATAATTATGCATTTATTGTAATATGTCATCATTCCTGTAGCAACTTGCACAAATTTAAACAGAATCGTTGCTATGGCGACATTTAATGTAAAATTTAATATTTAAGCATATTGAACATAATGAGCTGTTTTGTTGTTTATTTTGGTTTTGCCTTTTAAGAGAAAAAGCGGTATTGGTGATAAAATAACATGATGTGTTATTATACCATGAACTGGACCGCCGCTTAATTAAATTAAGCATTAATTGTTGTTGTAAACAAATAAACACATACTTATCTGCTGTAGTATTAGAGGAATAAAACACTGTGGGATGATGATGATACGAGTCCATTTTTGTTATATTCTCATACATTCTTATACACATCCTGTCGTGGTTCATTCCCAACCTCCCTTCCCTCACGTTCCCCAAAAAGTTGGGTGAATGCAGTAGGAACTTGTACAACTTGGCAGGAATGCAGTAGAATCCAGTAAGGACATAGTGTTGTCTCCCTTGAATTGAAACGGTTGTGCGGATCGGATGGTCCGCTGAGGCGACACCTTGACGGGAGCAGCTGAAAGACTAACAACAACAACAACAATGATGGCATTGACCATTTAACTGCCTAACTAACACCCCTTAGTGACTTCATTAATGTTCTCTTAATGGACTCTTCAGGCTTGGTAGGACCATACTACGTTGGTAGACCACATTAAGTTCATACTACGTTCCTCTGGTGCTTCTCATGTTTATGGCATGCATATGGTATTTATACCAACTTGCTGGATGTAATGGCGTAGTAGTAAGCATGTGATAAGCACCTAGATAGATCGTTGTCTGATCAGCTTGCGTATAGTAATAACCTGGTTCGGCTTCAACAGACCTGGTGAGCAGGAGATCACAGATGTGAGAGAAAATTAATGACGGGGACGTAGCTAGGAAGTAGTATGAACTTGATAAGTGCACATTTTTCAACTTTGACCCCATTCCCGCTGCGTTCTTTCGTATTTTTAGAAATCACTAGGACCTTCATCTTCTTGGTCGCATTCAAACAAACCTTAGCTACTATTATAATCTACAATCAGAATCAATGTATTCACACTGACAAAAATCCTCAGGGTAAGAAATAAATGTGCTTGCCTTGAAAAGGCCCTGAAGTGCAGCAACCTGTCCCATCATGCACCAGGAAACACAAGCAGATAGCAGACACAACAACATTTGTCGTTTTGTGGCCCCCCCCCCCAAAAAAAAACAGCTCAAAAAGCATGTAGCGGTATGACATTTGATATTCAGTAAGCATCAGGTAGGACTAAGCACAGACTGGCGATGTCGTCTAAAATCTCCCCTCAAGTTTACAAATGTACAGATTAATTTAAAAGTACATACTAATCCAGAGTACGTGATTCATGAGCCTTGCTTTTATCATTCTCATTGCTCATCCCTCTCTCTGCCCACTCACGCACACTTTTCCCCTGTGTGTGTGTATGTGTGTCTCTTTACCTCTTCTGCCCTTCTCAACCCAACACCCCCACTCCACCCATTCTCTCTCTGTCTCTCTCTCTCTCTCTCTCTCTCAGTGCCGTGTTTCCCTGTAGAGCACGTTCTCCTGGGAGGCTGACTGGTGATAATGAGGACTCAATCTCTGTAGAATGGCAAAACCCGGTTAGACAGGCAGACAGTGTCAACAGTGGCAGGAGACATCACTCTCCACTCGCAGGGGGAAAGGCGAGAAGAGGAGAGGAAGCGACAGAGAGGGGCTGAGTGTCACAGGAAAGGAGAGAGAGCTAAAGAGCGTTGACTCTGCTGAGGGGAGGGTGGAATGAAAGCCAGGCGCTCTGCAGGTGTTTGGCTAGCATATTCATGAAGCGCTTAACCACAGGAACAGCGTGTGTTCTGGTGCATCTGGACTCAGCGAGAAAACACCTTCCGCTCCTCCCTCGGAGACTGACTGATCTCCGGAGGATTTGCTCGCAGTGTGAGCTTGACCCACTTCTGGGCCTCATTACTTATGTGCACTCGTTTTTTTCTTGTCCCTCTACTTGTAACTTTGTGTGTGTGTGTGTGTGTGTGTGTACGTGTGTATGTGTGTCTTTTCTCACTCGAGGCCTTTTTCTCCATCTTTTTCTCTGCATCTGTCTCCACCCCTTAACTCGAGTGCTCACACATTCATTCCCTCCATGTCTCCTAACCCCCCCCCTCTTCCTGTCTCGCTTTTTGTCATTTTCTCTCCCTGTATCTCTCTCTTTCTCTCTGTCTGCTTTTCGCTCCCTGACTCCCCCTTCATCAGCCCTGTGATTTGAGAATAGCAGTAATCAGACTAGCCCCAGGAGCCCCCATTACCGGCACACAGGGCCGTTCCCTTGCCATTGGCAGTCTCGCTATTCACCCCCCTCCT
>JAOVVB010000031.1:6216107-6232185 GCA_028570985.1 Heterobranchus longifilis | reverse complement strand
CATGTTCTCCCCGTGCTTGGTGGGTTTCCTCCGGGTACTCCGGTTTCTTCCCACAGTCCAAAGACATGTAGGTTAGGTTAATTGACGTTCTCGCCCTGTGATGGATTGGCACCCTGTCCAGGGTGTACCCCGCCTCGTGCCCTCCTGGGAGTCTCCTGGGATAGGCTCCAGGTCCCCGCGACCCTGAATACAGGATAAAGCGGTAATAATGATGAGTGAGTATTACTTTTACAGGCAGCACGGTGTTTCAGTCTTGTTAGGATTAAGGGTTCTAATCTAGCCTCCGTTCTGTGTTTGCATGTTCTCCTTGTCGTTGGTAGTTCTCCAGTTTCCGAAGACATGCAGTATAGGCGGATTGATGTTTCCAAATTGCTTGTAATATACAGTATGACCGGGTGTTTGGGTGTGCGCAGGTGCTTGTGCCCTACATTGAGGTGGCACCCCATCCAGGGTGTACCCTGCCTTGTGCTGTAAGTTCCCTGGGATAGGCTCCAGGCTTCTTAGAAAAGTGGTATAGACTTCACATGGATGGATATAAATCTTTTACAGATTACCATGTGTTCTTAGTGTTGTTCCCACAATGTTTTTATTTTATTATTTTTTTTTTTTAACAAAAATGCCAAGAGAATGACTTCATGCAGAGTGAATGAAAGCCATGTAAATGACTGACCCAGGAAAGAATTTCTGTGCCGTTCTTTCATCAGTGTGCAGAATTAATATTAGACAGTTAGATAAGTGACCTCGCCGTGAATGCGCCTGTGTGAGGGGCCTTGGTCACCGTGAGAAGCTTGGAGATGAGGGAGCCAGGGGCAAATGGAAATGCATGTAAATGCACTGTGTGTGTGTGTGTGTGTGTGTGTGTGTGTGTAGGATCACTAGTTCTGGATCAGAGTGGCAGGGAAGTGCAGGTGGGTGCACATCAGAAGCCTTCCTCACCCATCTATCTCCCCTGCTCCCTAATTCTGTCTCTCCTTCTCTCTCTGTCTCTCTCTCTCACTTCGAATGATAAAAGCTTGTTTTATACAAAGACTTCCTTTCAGCAGCCAGACAGCGGCTTCACAGAGAACACTTATCGTCAAATTCTCTCTCTCTCTCTCTCTCTCTCTCTCTCTCATCTTTTATTCTCTCAGTGTCTTTTATATTCTATGGATGCATTATACGTGTTATATCAACTTGAGAAACATTTTTTTATCCTTTGAGAGCATAGTGCTGTTTATCTAGTAGGTCATAAGTAAGTGTAGTACGTATACTTCTGTTTAATACAGAAATAATCTCTCAGTATACAGTGTTTGTGGGCGTAGAAGTTGGCATGGCTTCTACAATTTTAGAGTTCATTATTAATCTTTAAGGGTGATACGATAATGCGTCAAAGTTTTGTAATAAATATAAAAATGTGGTTATTTTTTTCTTAATTAAAAAAATATTTATGTAGGTTCTTTGTGTATGTGTAAGTATCATAGATTCACAGATAAAACCTTATTAGATGTAATTATATCGCTCTATACTATACATGGATTGCTCTCCATGATATAAATGTATGATTTGGGGGGAAAATAACCCGTATGTCTGTGTTTGATTTATTTAAGTGCGTATGAACTGCTAGGAATATCTAGGAGGATAGAATACAAATATTCCACTAGCCTTTGAAAAGAAGAAAAAAAAAACAACCAAAAGTAATTAAAACACCATTTTACACTGGAAGCTGAAATAGAGCAAACGTCTAGTAAAGCAAAGATGTAATACCATGTCTCTCAAAGATGATTGTTTATTTATTATTATTGTTATTAATTAATTAATTTTTTGGATGAATAAGTTTTTGTTTTTTTTTGCTATTAAATGAACTCCAGAGATTCTGTGTCTCATATTTAGTCCTCTTTGACTTTACGCATGCTGCACTTATCAAGATATAGTGAGGAGAGCTGAGCGAGAAAGAGCGAGAAAGAGAGCACACTCTAATTAATCAGCTCATTTAGAGCCAAGACCGCAGTTATTATAATAACAGGCTCGGCTCTTGTCCTTTTGGAAACGTTGCCGAGAACAGTTTGGAGGTGTTAGTAATCTGGTCAGGGCTTTTTACTTCTGCAAGCATTTATTCGTGGATATACTGGAGCATAGACAAGTCTGGGGTTTTATGGTTGGCGGCTAGTTTGGTTCAAGGGTTAGGAAAACTATATAACCCATGTGGGTACATGTCATGTCCGTCATACGTTGGCGAAATGATCATCATTGTACTATCAATTGTAAATAGGTGGGGTGTTTGTTTGTTTTTTTCCATCTATAATGGGAAAATTTAAACTGTGATTACTTAGATAAAAGTTTTTATTTTTTATTTTTTATTAATTAATTAACTAATATATTTTTTAAATATTAACTAAAACCAGCCGTCTAGCAATACACTGAGGAGATCGCTGTAGTTTTTCACACAGGTGTGAAATAGACTTGCAGAACAGGTGGCCATTACCTTCCAGCACAAAAGTGGTCTACTACATACCACAAACAACAAATACACATGACTTGTAACATAATACTTAGGATTTATTTCTATTAATTTTACATTTCAGAGATCCGACCTATAAACCCTCCCCTCCATCCAACCATATGTCAAGAGTTAATTCCCTAACAAAAACCCACTCAAAAAAAACTCATGGTACTTGGTTAGTAACCTAGTAGCCCAATGTAAGGATCTATTCAATAACAGAAACTTCAAAGCACTTTTGTAAGTCGCTCTGGATAAAAGCCTCAGTCAAATGCCTAAATGTAAATGAAGAGTAGGACAAAGTAAAACCAAAATGTACACTATGTAAGAACTAAGCACTCTATAATGTACAAACCTGGCACTGTTTTTTTAGAGCATGTAGCCCTTAAAACGTAGAGCATAGAGCATTTTAGCCATTTCTTGCATTACTCTTTTAATAAATAATATATAGGGCTCATGATTGTGCAGTATAGAGTGACATATAAATTTTTTTCAGCACAACCTAGGCAATATGATGAACTGAATGGCATTTCAATTTAACCAACTAAGCAAAACTAAATTTCTTTTTTAAAAAATGGGTCACATAGGCAAAGAGGTAGCACGGATTCATATGATCACATGTTTTATAGTTGTTTTGCGAGTTCTACTTTTTTGTGATGTCATTCCCATATTTCATATTCCCATATTCCCATAGCAGTACAATTGACACGTTTTAAAAGTAATAACTTTATTTCTGCATGATGCATCATTAAACTCAGATGCACTGTGTGATGTCTGAAGCCTCCCTCTGTCGACACACCAGCAGGACTTGAGGATAAGCATTTATTTATTTTATTTTTTTTCAATTGGAGTTTTAAGGGTTTTAATCTTCCTGGGTTTATTAACCCTTGATGAAGAGCTGTTCCTATTCTTTTTTTTTTTTTACGGCAGCTGGCATCCGCTGCGTATACTACCTCTCAGTACACCGCTCTCGCAGTTACAGGAGCGGTAGTGCAAGAGGGAACTGTTCGCTACTATTTGTGTAAAGGGTTGGCAAATATGCTTTGTCGGCCATCAATATACTTGAGAAGCTCGCCCAAGTATACAGTGGTACCTCTTCATACGAAATTTCTAAATGCATTTTCCCATATGTAATGTAATGTAATTAATGCAGATAATCCATTCCAGCCACCCAAAAAAATTACCAATGTTACCAATTTCTAACACTATAATCATATTTTTGCATCTAAAAACAATTAAAATATTTACAAAAGACATGGAAATGAAGTTAAATTTGAAATAAACCTCACTTAACTTTAATTCTTAGCTGCTTTAAAAACGAAGCTGAAAGCTCCTTTGATAACATTCTGGTAACACATGGTGCTATGTCTTCACTAAATCTTGCACAAAATGCAAAAAAAAGTAAACTCGCTTTGCTTGGCTTTCCACTGATACAAGCAAGTTCTAATTGGCTCCCGGAAGTACACGCTACCAGAAGTACGCGCATGCCGAAGTAACAATGCCGAAAATGCATTGTATGCCGAGGCAAAATCTTTGCTAAATTTTAGTTTTTAAGGTTTTTATACCGAGGTACCGCTGTTCTCTATGTGTGGGGAGACATTGCACTGGAGCAAATACAAATAAGTAGCTTACTATCTAGCTAGCTTAGAGGTTGGCTACTTTAACATTATAAAATTATCCATAAGACAAAATAAGGTTTTAAGTTGACCAGTTCTACACTGAGTCTATAATTCACAAGGTAATAATTACGTTAGCTTGCTAAATAATTACTCGATTTAATTTTATGTGGTCTCGGTCAGCTTTTAGTTTCTCCTCCAAACTCATTTTAGCAACAACACTGCTAAAAAACATGCATGTTGTTCCATTCATCCATTTATTACAGCCATAACTGGTTTCACAAAAATCTGATCCTCCAAATAAGACGAAGCAGGTGCCAGGGGAAAAAAGAAAAAGGGGGGGGGGGGACTTGTGTTAGCTTTTAGCCCATTCGTTTCCCATATCAGCGATTGTAATTCAATGAGCTAACTTCAATTTGGTTAAAAGGAGCATGTTTCAAATTCTCTACCAGCCAATACAAGATGCTGGGGCTTGTGGAAAAACGTCTACATGCTTTTAAAGACACAAGGTCTGCCAATTCACACATGTGCACACGCACTTAGACACACAGATGATTTAACAAAATTACATTGAGCTCTGTGTGTGTGTGAGAGAGAGTGGGAGACAGATAGAGAGAGCGAGAGAGAATCAGAAAGAGAGAGAGAGAAGAGAAATTGGGATGATAAGCACCTTAACCACGTGCGCACACATATTGCAATTAACCTATGTCAGTACGAGATATTTGGTTTTTAAATGTCAGAACACATTATTAAGTCATTAGGAGGAGGCTGATGTGCCAGGTATGCTGAAAACAAAATGTGCATGCTCATCAGAAATTACCTCTACAATGACCATCGCAGTGCTGTAGTATAAAGCATATATGCTCATGTGCACATTTTTCATTTATTGTATTTACACGTCTAGCGGCATACCAGCTATGATACAGCATCCATGGGGCAGACTGCTTTGCTCAAGTAACTGCTTGACAGTCCTGTGATTTAAACTCACAACTTACTGATCACTAGCCCGGTCATCATCTGCTATGCACAGATTTGGCACCCCTATCTATTGTTTCTCATTTTGTTTGGGTTGGGCTAGACCATTCCCAACACAGCAGCGACCCTGGCATGGTCCTGTGTGTGTGTTTGTATGTGTATGGTGTGGGTACGAGTGGTACTGTGTGTCTCTTTATCAGCTAAAAGTCAAGGACCTTTTTGTGGCTCTGCTGAAACTGGTAACCTGAGAATATTATAGCATTAAAGTTCAGCTCCTCTTTTGTGCCTTTTCCTCGTTATTCCTAATGCTGTTAACTCTCCCCTCTCCTTACATGCGGGTATCCATATTTTATCTGCCTTTTCTGAAGTTGTTATATTCTTCCTGTTGCTGCCTTCATTTATCACAGCTGTTTCTGTGTAATTGTGAATACATTTATTCATTTATTTCTTCTTTTTCTCCCTCTTTCTTTCTTTCTTGGATGTCCTTTTTTGTGTCTCCAGGGGACACTACACAGAGGATGAGATCAGCCCAGTATCCGACCCCTGCGGAGCTGGACGCTTATGCTAAGAAGGTGGCCAACAGCCCGCTGACCATTAAAATCTTTCCCAACAGCGTCAAGGTCCCACAGCGCAACCACGTGCGGCGCACCGTCAACGGCTTGGACGCGGGTGGTTCACGCTACAGTCCCTATCCCCCTTCACAGTCTGCGGCCAAGGCCGGCCTCCTGGCCATCGTCAAGGCACCCATCTCCAAGGGCATCATCAAAGACTTCACCGGTACACGTGTGACGATGAGCGCCCCTGGAAGTGGGTATGGCCCGGCACCAAGCACTTTAACCCTACAGCATGCACCACAGCCGCTTCAGAGACCCCTGCAACATCAACAAGGCCTCCCACAACATAGTCAGAGTCTCCAGCCCCTCCCTCAGCAACAGCAACACCAGGGACTTGGGCACCATGTGCCCTCAGCAATGCCCCAGCACCCACAGGGCATGGGCAGGACACAGCCTCTTTCCCACCCCCCTCCTCTTGGTCACCCAGGTCCACAGCCTCCTCCTGCTCTCTTGCTTCAACAACAGCAACAGCACCTCCAACAGCCTCCTCCGGGCCTCCAGGGTGGCACTAGAAAACTCACGGATGCCGATGCCCCTCCCAATGTGACTGTTTCTACCTCAACCATTCCTCTTTCAATGGCTGGCACCCTGCACCAGGGCCGCCAAGCTGATCTGAGCACCATTGTGCACCAGATTAACCAGTTCTGCCAGGCTCGGGCCCAGGGCGCTGGGGCCACATCCATGTGTGAGGGCCAAATTGCTAACCCCAGCCCCATCAGTCGCAACCTGCTCATCAATGCCAGCTCCCGGGTGGCCATGCACAGTGGGCATTCCGGTGCTGTACCTCCAGGCCTCGGACACTCTTCTTGCACCATAGGAGCACCAGATAAATCAGTTGGCACTGGAGTACCTCTGCACAACATGAGTGCCATAAACAGGATGGCTGTGTATCACAACGATTTGAAACAGCAGCAGCATCTGCAGCACCAACAGAACCCTCAGCAGCATCCGATTTGCCACCAACAACATCAGCAGATGATGTCATGGAACCAGCATCAGCTTGCCCACCTGCAGCATGCATCAGACGGGGGCGGGCACCCTTGCAAAACGGCTCCCCGGGACCCAGGATTCCCTTGTAAAGGCATGAACTACCCACCTGAGCTATGTGTAGGGCAACCTTACACCCTCAAACCCCCCATGGATAAGCCAACGCCTTCACCTCCAGTTGTCAACAATAACAACACCATGCCACCTGGCACCGTCGCGCACTACGCCAATGGCCAGTACTACCACCAGGTGCCTGTGTGGGGTAGTATTCTCCCAACACCCAACAGCGATAGTTCCGGCTCACAGGAGTTGCCTGCACCCTTCCACGGTCCAGCAGGCAATGGAACGGGCGGTACTAACCCCACTCCAGTTGTGGACTGCGCCCCCACGGGAGGAACGGCACATTACCGACCGGCAGGAGTGGCAGGGGGAGCCGCAGTGGGGCAGACTAATCTGATACAAACGGCAGATTACATGGGAGGGGACTTCCAGACGCCCTGCTTCCGAGATCAAAATCTGGGCCTGATTGGGAAGATGCCCAGACCTCCCCCCATGGCCCATGGCCAGCACCCAGGGTACAGATAAGCTCCGACACAGGCTCTCCTCACCACCTCTGTCCGTTTCAGATAGCCACAAAAAAAATTATCTACTCTGCTCTCTGTCTTAAAATTACTCAATAGGATGAAAAGCATTGCAACACATAAGTTCACATTAACAATTCAGACAGCAAACAGAAAGTGATCACTGAAAACTGAAAAACATTTAACAAAAGCAGTGTTTTCACTATTCTTATTTTTTCTTTTTCTTTTTCTTTTAATCATCATTCTTGCAAGTGATCAATTTTTTTCCAAGGATTACATTCATTTACTTTTAGTTATTGGTTTTACCTCGTTTCCCCCCCAGATCACTGTGTGATGTCTTCTAGGCAAAGAAATACAGTCTGAAAGATAAAATGATGTCCTTCAATCATCATGAAAAGCTGACTCCCTTTCTTGCCAGGGGTTTATGTTTCAGCTGTAAGTTGAATAACCTCACTAATGCACTGTTCAGGAAGATATTTTCTTTTTTATGGCCTATGTCAGCTTGGCTTCCCCTGATTGTTCGAGACAGTATAGATCTTGTTCAGAGGGCTTCATCCTCTTCTCTACGTTAATTTATTATTAATCTGTGGATTACGGAATGCTAGTTTGCAATTGACAACATGATTTCGACAGGAAAATATATATAATCAGTCGCATATCAAGCCACTTAGTCTGGCATGGCTTACAAGGATGGAAGCATCATTTATGTATCGATTACAGTCAAAAGTGCTGCGACAAATCAGGTGATGTCTTAACTCATTTAGATTAACGAAGTAGGCTGCATGATTGCGGAGTTCCGTTTTCTTAAGAAGTCAATGTGGGCTGAATTTAAAGAAGGGGAAAAAAACCTGCAAGAAGATCTTGAGCTTTGAAGGGGTGCCGTTGAGCTTCTGCTTCATTTTCTTAACATATGAAAACGTACTTGAATCTTAGAGATGGGTTGTTCTGTTATTAGATGGTTTGTAATAAAGTTAGCAGGACTAAACTTACTACTGGAGAAGATTGTGTATTGTGGATTGTTACTAATATCATTTAGAGACTAACTACAAACCAAATTGAGATTATTTGATCCTACGTTTTCTCATGTATCTGTTGAAATAACTTCAGTTTAGGAGTTGCTACTGATGCTCTAACAGCGTGTGCTTGAACAGACCAAATTGATCACTTGCAAGATTGCTTGTGGGTAAATCAAGGAGGACTTTAAGTCGAAGGTGAAACAGCAGATGAATTATTTTATTGTACACTGGCTAATCTGCTATACTACTGTAACTTTTAAGAAGTGTAATGACTGTGTGAATGTTGGATGGTTTGCGTGGGGATGGTTCTAGTGGACGAGCGAGTAAGTGGGAGTGAGTGATGTGTGTCTGGTGGCGCGTGTGTGTGTAGGTGGGTTGGTTGGTTGGTGGATTCGCCATCACCCACTCTCTGCTTGCCTCCCTCTGGAACAGCCCTTATAAAGCCTTAAGTATTTGGTCCTTGGACTTTCCTTTGAAAACAAGCATGGTTATTATGAAACCTATAATACCGATAATTATGAAAACAATTTCAAAAAAGACTATAAAGGAACAGCAATTTTTTTTCCTTGTTTATTTTTATTAACTAAAGCTTTTGTTGAATAGAAAAGCAATTCCTTAGGATTACTTTGCAACAAAAACAAAGAAAACAAGAATAATATTTTATTGTAATTATGTTTTATAGCTATGTGTAGTTCTGGGCTGTAACAAAAATCTTTTTATTCCAAGTTTCAAAGCTTCAGTTTTGCAATTTGTGACTATTTATAATTATAAACTTGATTTTTTTTTTCGTTATTTAATTATTATTATTATTATTATATATTTTTTTTGCTATAGCTGTGAAATGAAGAGTCTAGAAGACTTTCTCATATCTGTCACTCTGTGGCTGTTGAGTGAATGAGCGAAAACTACAGACTGTGTGTGGAGAGTTGTGCTACTCTTTTTGTAATATTGTAATAATAAAATAAAGTTCTAATTTATGCTTTGAAATCCACCTTCTCCTCTCTTAATGGCTCCACACCACCTTGGTCTGACAGTGTGCTCGTATGGTTTGTATATGGGCTCTTTGTTACGCACATTTGATTTCTGAAGGCATGTCCCACACAGCACCTGTGCAGGAAATGTGATGCTGCGTCTGACAAAATTCTGCACAAGGCTTTGAAGTGCACTTTCTTTTTTTTTTTCCTTTTTTTTTTTTCATAAAATGCGAGCTGACTTTTGCCCACTGTTCTGCACTCAATCCCATGATGCACAGCACTAACAAAAAACACCTATTTAGAAATGAGTATGATGAAGCTCAGGCACTATTTGTGTAAGCAGCTGTGGGTTCTTATTAGTAACATCATTAAAGGCGTTCACAGGGATTATGAGTACACTGCTTAGAGTCTGACAGGAAGTCCTCAAATGATGATCAGAAGTGTCCAGCTGCCCGAAAATCACTTCAGCACTTGTCAAATCGTCATCATTTTGCCTTTTTGAGGGCTTTTCCTTCTTCATTTTCAAAGTCAGGTTTTTTTCGATGAACCTGTACACTTTTGCACCTGTAATCTGTCGTGGCCAGAAGATATTGCTGCCTAATGCATTTTTTAAATGTAGTTACTATTTTTGACTTAATATTGCAGTATATATAATTTGGCTTTTATGCAGTTTACTCAACAATACAAGATTTTCTTCGCATTGGGTCTGACTGCTGCTTTATTCCGCTCTTTGGAGCAGCAAGCACAGTATAACTGAAAATTCTATGATTAAAAATAACTTCCTGTTAATCTGTTATGTAATTACATTTCCACGGACATCTTCTGTGGGCATGTTTTAAAAACATTACAGCAATTTTTTAAATTTATAAATGGGTCAGTATTTGCATTTATTGTTGCGGAACAGCGTCACCATTCCAATAATAATACCAAGATCAATAATTCTGACCCAGTAATCTGATTGGATGAGTGATGGTATAGAGCATGACAGCATTTAACTATATGTATCATTCTGCTAGTACTAAAAAGAAAAGAGTGGAGAGCAGGCTGCCAAAACCCACATTCAAAACATGTCACGGAAGCACTTGTACCCCCTTTATAGCGCGCTAGCTTTCCATTTTGTCCATTCCATTTAACCCCACAGCGGAGCTAATATTTTAAAGTGGAATAAGTTAAAAAATAATGAGAAACTTTGGAGATTCACAGGACTGTCCACCAATGACACGGTTTATTCTTCCCACCTTTGTCTACATAGTACCGGTAAGAATTAAAAACTACTTTTAATTACTGTTAATTACACTTATCCTTTCGTGACTAGCAGAACTAGCATTGAGCTAGTGAATGACAGGCAATGAACGAAAGTTATGTGTTGGCGGAGCAAAACAACTGGTTAAATAAACAGACAAATCATAATCTGTTGTTAATAAATGGTGTTTTGGAAATGTTGTATAAAAGCAATATCGCACTTACAGTTGTGCTGTTGTACTGAATATCAGCACGGCTGTGATTATCTATGACTGCATCGCAGCCGTGCTGATATTCAGTACAACAGCACAACCTCGAGTGTGATATTGATTAACTAACCAGCATCTTCTAACCCATCAGGTTTGAGGATTCAGCTGTGCAGTGGTGTAATGCGAGGCCAAAACCATATATTCTCATTAAATATCATGTTATTTAAAGGTTTTTAGAAGTATAGTCTGTTTAATTTTCTAATGGAGGTCGAGAAGACACTACATTCAAATGGCTAGGGTGGAAGAAAAAAACTGCTCTCTCTCTTCCCAGCAGGCTACTTTTAGCCTTGCTGCTCCACGACTCCACGAGCTGGCGTACAAATGGATGAACAGCGTCGATTCGAGTCAATAGGGCCGTAAATCAAAGGCTCGTGGCAGCAGGAAATAGCGCAGACTGGGGCGGCTCTGAAAAAGTCCAGGTCGGGGCATTAGGAATTGCAAAAAAAAAAAAAAAAAAAAAACACAGCGGGACAACTGGCTAAAGCTCAGTTTGAGTAATATTGACCGGGCATATTTTCCTCTCAAATATGTGTAAAAGTCAATTATACATGCAAAAGCAAGTGCAAAAAAACAAAACGGAGTGAGCATAACAGCAGGAAAGAAAAACAAGTCAGACATTACAGAATTACATGCACAGGTGTGTTCCGTGAATTTCTGGGCCGTTTTGCAGGTGCGTCCCCCAACTTATCTCTAAATAAAAATGTTCAAAATGTTGAGAATCTCATCCACTTCAGCACCTACAGTAGTCTAGTCAGTTCCACTACCTCACCTATTGTAACACCACTGAACATGATGAAAGTACTAATGAAACTTATGATAACCTTTATGGTTAACAGTATGACTTATGCTAACCCTGGACAAACACAAAATTCTGCAACAATACAATCGTACGAGGGGCGTTCAAGTCGAACCAGGACTTGTGATGACCTCTAAAAACCGATTGACATTTACAAAAAAAAATGAAAAGAGCCGTGCGGTGATGAGACTCTTAGCCACAGTAAAACATGCAGACATATGAATGGTGCAGACATTTTAAAGAAGGCTATATGTCTGTGAAGAATGATCCATAAGCCATTTCCACATGTTTAGGCCATTACAGGAGTTCCTTGGAGGTCTGATCGTCTGATCGTGGCTCTGGTGCTCTTAAGAACAACGTACTATACCGACGTTGCATTAGAAGGTGTTATTCAGAAACATTTAAGGAAATCTTAATATAAAGTTTTAACCAAATATTGAAAGAAAAACTAGCTATCTAAAACTTTCTATTTTCTAAATCTTTTATTTTAATCAATAGTAACTATTACATTTTTAAAATGTTTTTACCCTTACATAGCAGATTCATGCATTCATGGTTTTCTTGTAAAAGTCATACAGGTTCATAATCATAATCTGACGAACAGCACGGTTGCAGTGACACCCACGGATCTGATGAATAAATATCACATATATCACACCAGCTCGGACGGACAAATAACTTTAAAGCCCCCATTATGTCGTCTGTGCGTTTTTCTCGACTTTACAGCGAATTGCAATCACCTGCTCCACCATGCCACTAGAGAGCAGCATAACCGAGCAAGACTTCCATTATCCAACTTTAATGTACAAAATGAAGGCATTCTCACGTTCATACAGCTTTTTATATGATTTAATACAAAATGTATTACAATAACATGTTGAATAAACAGTATACATTTCCAACATATAATGTCAGTGTGTGATTTCCAAACGGACTACTGAGGAGTAGGGTGTAATATTTACAAAGTGTGGCTAAGAATAACATTTATCAATATATCTTTTTTTTTTTTTACTTCTTTTTTTTTGTAATGAATCCTCAGTAACACAGTAGAAGATCATTATCGATTTAACATGAAAGTGGCTTCAGTTTTACTTATAATTGGTATACAGTAGGAGTCATGTTTTGATATTAAACCTATATTTACACACTCATCGGCTTTGGAATGGATTGTCTTTGGATTGGAACGCCAATCCGCCTAATCTGCATGTCTTTCGACTGTGGGAGGAAACCAGAGTACCTGGAGGAAACCCACTAAGCATGGGGAGAACATGCACACAGCCCCGAGACAGGAATCAAACCTAGACCCTGAAGGTGACTGTACTAACCACTTAGTCCATCATACTATTTACACCATTATCAACGTAATATCAATGCATTTACAATTCCAAAATCAAATCCTAGGTGTATGTTGGGAATTAACATTAGTATAGATGTAAGTTACAGCTATCTATTACACTTGATACACTTTCGAACGGTCCTGCATTACGTTACTAGCAAGGTATTTAGCTACTGTAATTTTGCAAACTTGCAAATTGTATAAAGTTACATCTACAAAGAGCACTGCAAAATTGTTCCCTGACCTTCTTTGCAGCTTAATTTGACCTATTTGTAATCCACCAACAATTAAATATAATAGAATATAATAAAAACAATGTAATATTTTGTAATGCTACAATGAGCACCTCCTCCATTTTTGACTGCCTTATTACAGCCAAAGCTGTTGGATACTATGTTTCAAGCAAAGGAAAAAAAAAAAAAGGCTGTCACTTTTGTTTGATGTGATGATTTTAACTGAAATTAATGAAAATTGCTTACAAACGAAAGAAAAATCCTCTTTCACTGGTTTGCTGTATAGTCTATAGTCTGGACTTGGTAAGCTGCTTGTTGCTGACCTCTATAGGACATTTTCATTAGTGTAGAAATGATTGTAGCAAACACTGACATATGACATATGCATGACATTGTTCTGTATATCTTATCATATATCCCAATCAGCCATAACATTAAAACCACTAGCTTAGTCCCTCTTCGTGCCTCAACTCTGATCTGTCGAGACATACAGTAGACCCCACACGACCTCTTTAAGTGTGAGTATCTGACACCAAGATGTTAGCAGCAGTAGTCCTACAGTATAGGTTTTGAGGTGGAGCCTCCGTGAATAGGACTTGTTTTTCCTATGTGATCAAAATAGTATCTGTTGAATTTGGAGACCAATTTAACACCTTGGCAGTGTGGCAGGGTGCATTATCCCGCTGAAGGAGGTCACTGCCATTTGGGAATACTATTAGCTTGTCATGGTCTGGAACAATGTTGTCAAAGTACTGTAGCATCCCTATGAATGTCAGGACCCAAAGTTTCCCAGCAGAACATTGAGCAAAGCATCTTACTGCCCCCTCTACAGTAGCTTGCCCAGTCGTCTAGACATCAAAATTTGGCTCTGGTCAAAGTCACACAGATCCTTGCCAATTTTTCCTGCTTCCAGGAGTAACTATGATAACTGACAGTTCATTTGCCTTGACAGGTGCCCCTCAATATCATCATCGTCTATACCGCTTCATCCTGTATACAGAGTCGTGGCGGGCCTGGAACCTATCCCAGGAAACTTAGGGGACACAGCAGGGTACACCCTTGATAAGGTGCCAATACATCGCAGGGCGCACACACACTCGTTAACACACCACTGGCAATTTGGGAATGCCGGTTAGCCTAATCTACATGTCTTTGTACTGTGGGAGGAAACCGGAGTACCCGGAGGAAACCCACCAAACCAGGGAAAACATGCAAACTAAATGCACACAGAGGTGGGAATCGAATCTGTTCAGGGATCAAAACCGGACCCTGAAGGTGCAAGGTGACAGTGCTAACCAATAAGCCACCATGCCGCCACGGGTGCCACTGTAACAAGATAATCAATTCATTCACTTCATCCGTCAGGGGTTTAAATGTTATGGCTGATACAGTATGTTCTCAAGTGCCCTCAGAAAATAGTCCTCCAAAGCCTCTATGATTCCCTAAACAATTTTATTGTGTGCTAGATAAAAAAATAAAGAAAAAACTTAAATTAGTGCTCAAATACATTCCACATTCCTCCCAGTTCTTTTACACTGGGCTGGATGCCAGGGGATTTGTCTCCTGCCCTTCCAGGGTTATACGGTTGTTGGGCCACCGTCGGCTGATATCGCGTAGGAACCTACGCCGGCTGGGCTCTGAAGAGAGTGACACACATCAAAGGCATCATAAACAACATAGACAGGCAACATTGACTTCTCAAAATTGTTTAAGGGTTTACCTTAGATTTGCCGTTATTTTAAACCACAATGTTTAAAAAAAGATATGATTACCTCTTTGAGGTCCAGTTTTCATTACTGTATTGCGTTCTCCAGGATCCTCACTGATGATGCCCAGGTTGCGGTTCCATTTTTTCCAGTTGACTTCTTCCACTCTGCAGAAAGCACAAATGCACAAATGACTGGTGATAACAGGAACCGTCCTATGGTTGAAGATGCTGCGTTTGAGTGTATTGTTTGAGTGTTTGAGTGTATTGAAGAAAGTTTTCTCCTTCATCTCAAGAAGGTTTTCCTTGCCTTTGTCACCTTTTAAATCTAGATCAGGATTTCTTTTAGAAATTAGAAATTCTTTTAGAAATTGTTAAAATTAATGGATACATTAATTGTATAAAACTAAACAAAATTGAATTTTATATTATTTTCCCCCTATGAGTTCTGATTCTTGGATTTTTATTTTTCTTGCAACTCATACCAATGCAGTAGAAACAAATGTAATTAAATTCAGTACTTTTAACTCCTGTTACTTAAAGTAACATTACATTAAACTCATAAACTCATAAACCATGCTGTAAGTTGTCCATTAAGTACCACAACAGTTTCACTTTCCTGTCAACTTATCTATAGGCCAGGTGCAAACCTTAAACATTGCTACAAACTTTTTTTTTCTTTAACAACCTGAGACACCAGCGCCAGTCGTCTTCTTTTTTGCCCAGGTTCCTCTTCACTCCTGACCGCAACTTATTCTTCAGACAGCATGCATATCTCTCCAGATCCAAGATGGTGATGGCACGCTAGGACAACACACACACACACATACACACACACACACACACACACTGTAATACACTCCACTGGCATAAAACTTGACAATTCATTGTTAAAAAAGTGGCATGTTAAACATGTTCCCTGTCATATGTTGCAAATTTTTGGTTCAGTATTGGGACCACATTAAAATATTTTTAACCTCCTTAAGTCAAAATTAAGTCAAGATCCTCTGCCTGTCAACTCCATTAATCTTGGGAACGTTTATGCAAATGAATTCATGAAAAAGATATTATACACAATAATAAAAGATTTTTTTAAGGCAAATAATTAATCAGTCTTAGGAAAGAAAAATCATGTTTCAGTCTTTTACATGATCCTGTATTACATGGTATTCTATTTACAAAATAAACAGATAACAAAATACACAGTAAAATTATTGAATGTAATGGGGGGGGGGGGGGGTGATACATTTATATAGGA
>JAOVVB010000031.1:6198016-6212486 GCA_028570985.1 Heterobranchus longifilis | reverse complement strand
CACACACCCACACACTACAGCTAATTTTGAGAACGCCAATTAGCCTAAGCTGCATATCTTGGGACGGTGGGAGGAAACCGGAGTACCCGGAGGAAACCCACCAAGCACAGGGAGAACATGCAAACTCCATGCACTAAGAGACGGGAATCGAGCCTGGCCGGGAATCGAACCCGGACCCTGAAGGTGCAAGGCGACAGTGAAGAAACTATGTAAGGTGGCACGGTGCCATAGTGGTTAGCACTTTGGCCTCGCACCTCCATGGTTGAGGGTTCGATTCCCACCTCGAGTCTGTCTGTGTGTGTGGAGTTTGCATGTTCCTCCCTGTGCTTGGTGGGTATCCTTCAGGTACTCCTGTTTCTTTTCACAGTCGAAAGACATCTCTCAAGCCTGACGTATTGACATAGGCTCCAGGCCGCCCACGCCTCTGTACCCAGGATAAAGCGGTATAGAAGATGAATGAATGAATGAAAACTATGTTTTCCAGGAAGAAGCCGACAGTGAGAATGAAGATGGATAAACAGGGAGTTTGTAAGAGGGAAGAAATTGAAACGTGTGTACTCTATGTGAGAGAGAGAGAGAGAGCGAGAGAGAGAATTGTTGAGACACAAGAAAAAATCTATTAGAAATAAGACAGAGAATGAGAATGGAGCGAAAGTATTAAGTTCTGTAGAGGAGGTGGTGATGCGATGTCGAGTCAAAAGAGGAAAGATCTGATCCACCCACAGAGAAAGCAAGCAATTAGTGTGGGCACTGAGCAGAAATGTGGCTTTGCCTTCTCTCTCTCTCTCTCTCACACACCACATGTCCTCCACACCTTTCTGAAAAGCCGTATCCTGCACTTTTGTGATGTGATCGCATCGATGCTCCATCACTACAGATCTGATCTGACAGGCTATTAGACATGAGAGGGCCATGCTAAGGGCTATCTAAATTACACACAGATAAAGGCCATATATAATATCCCTTTTATAATATTCTTCAGCTTGACAGGAGCAGAAAAGCATTGTTAAGGGTGTTGTTGTTTTTTTTCACCACTGTCACGAGAGGATCATGTTTTTATACAGGAGGACGTCGAGGGGACGGATTACTGCAGTACGTGATTATTTCCACCCCGCGCATGTTGTGGTATGACAGTGACGGATGAGTGAATCTGAACAAGGTGGCTGACCTTATTTTTGCCTTAAACAGTGGTGTAACCAGGCCGAGTTTGCCAGCGTGAAGCCCCGGAGTGAAGAAAACAGATAATCTGGACATCACGAGGGATGCTGTAGAATAAATCCTGAAAGAGAATAAAAGATGACAATTCAGTGTACATTCCTTATCGCAGTACACACACCAATGATACTTCTATCATTCAGAATTAAATTAAATTAGATTTGCATAAAGAGTTTAGAACATATTCCATCGATCTCAAAACCTCTGTAGTCCAACTAGGGACTGTGGAGGCCAATGGTGATCACTGTATTTATTCCCATTTTTACAACTGTAGTAGGACCTTTGTTCAACACTCACACACGTATTCACACTCTACAGGCAATTTGAGAACTTCAATTAGCCTAATCTGCATGTCTTTTGACTGTGGGAGGAAACTCTGAGAACCCAGATGGGGCCCACCAAGCATGGGGAGAACATGCAAACTCCATGCACAAGGACGCCAGGGGAGGAATCGAACCCGGACCCTGGAGATGCAAAGCAACAGTGCAATACACCAGGGAACTCAGGGGCACAAGGCAGAATATACCCTGAATATACCCTAAATATACCACAGTCAATTTGGAAATGCTAATCAGACTATACTGCATGTCTCTAGACTGTGGAGGGAAACCAAGTGTTGAGTACCAAGCAAGAAATCATTCAAACTCCACATACAGAGCAGAGATGAAATTTAAACCCCCAACCCTGGAGATGTGAGGCAACAGTCCAGACCACTAAGATACCATGCTGCCAAAAACAGACGATCAATATTTTGTGTTTATTATAGATTTTGCATTTGTCTACGGTTTCAATTGATTAGCACATACAAGTTATTTCCTACATCAACATACTCATCCATGTATCCATCCATTCCTCTATCCATGCAGGGAAGCAGTCATATACGAATATATATTTAGCTCTCCACGATTGCTGTTGGCTAACTTTATACCACTCTTTTTCTGAAAAAGCAAACAGCTCAGCTTTGGTTGATGGTTTGTGACCTTCCATCTTTCTCTTGATGACATTCCAGAAGTTTTCTGGAGTAAACTGCAGTGCTCTCTTATTTTTTTCCAAAGCCGTATATATATGTTGCTGCTATCATTTAATTTATCCATCTACATATCCATGCATTCATCAATCCAGACACCAATGAAGCTATCCATTCAACATCCACTCTTTGATGCATTCATCCATCCATTCATCTTCCTACCATACAGAGCAAGAGCATGTAGAGCAAGTTCAAGTTTGTGCATTAAAAAATAATATAAAAAGCAGTAAACAATAATGAATGAAACAAAGTTATGGTGTGACGAACCTTCCGTAAAATACAGTCTCATGTACAATTTATGCAGTTTTATAAGAAAATGAGCTGCTTAGAACCAACCAGTGTCCTATCGAGGACTTTGTCACACCTGCATCTTTTTTTTTTTTAATGCATGCAAAATCCAGGAGCTTTCTTTCTTTTCATTTTATTTTTGCCTAAAAACATAATATGCTGCTTCCTATTTTCCTCTAAGATTACATTTTTCTTCTTTTTTTTTTTGGCTGGAATATTAATGTTTGAAATTTTTTATTATTGTTCATAAAATAAGCCATAAAATAAATGTATAACAAAGTTCATTCAAAATAAATAAATTAATTAATTAAATAAATAAATCAGGGTGCCTAAGACCTTTACACAGTACTTTATATCCTGCCAGTTACAAATTTATCATCCCATCCATCCACCTGCTGAATCCAACCGTTTATACACCCATCAACATATCCATCCATCCATGCAACCACCTGCCTACCTCTTTTTCTCATCTCCTTATTCATCCATCAACCATTCATTTAATTTCCAAATGAACCTGCTACAAATCATTGCTCAGCAATATTACCCTTACAAACGCATTACAGAGAATGGAGAAGTCCTTCACTTCTTTTATGGGTAAAACCTTTTTCAAAAAAGTCCTTTTTTTTTTTAAATGAAGTTTTTATTGGTTTTCCTAAACATAGCATACAAGTACAAAAATCCAACAACAGCTAGGGAACAGTCCTTTTTTTTTTTTTTTTTACAGCTCTTCATGCACAGAATAAACACAAATTGTCACGTCTAAATGGAACTAAATGGATAAAAAAATAAGTCCACTTCCACATCAGCGACTACTTCAGCCATCTATTTAGAAACTGGATCTAACTGCAATGAGTATAATTGATTATTTGGTGTTTCTGTAATCATGGACTCTGATCATGTGCATGACACTGAACCAAAGCTTATTCCATCATTCCAGACCTTCAAAGTCCAGCTGCTCATGTCTGCTCGTCGATCTCAGGTCCGTTTCTAAAATCAGAACAATGATTTGAATCTGACTGCAGAGAGATCACAGAAATAGGTTTATATATATAAAACCAGAAAGCGAAAATGATTTATTTAATATTTTTCCATCTGTAGCATGCCCTGTTTGACTTCTTATCGTATGCAGTGTGGATTTATGGACTTAAGAAGCCACTCAGCCTTGACAGTAGGAACATCACACTTTACAGTTAATATCCGGTGAAGCAACCCATAGAAAAAATAACAGCTTTTACTTCCTTTGATGTCTAACAAGATCAGAGACCTTTGTAAAGAATCTTAAACCATTACAAGTGGAATCTACATGAAATCTTGTCTTATCATTTTCGAAACTGTTTTTATTTTATTTTTTTAATTGTTTTAACATTTTGTATAATTGACAGATTGTATAATTTAATTAATTACGCTGAAATTAACAGACAATTCATAGCTTCCTGATAGATTTGGGTTTCCCTTGGGTTTAGGAAATCCTAAACTTGCAATCAGAATTTGTCTAAGATTTAATCACTGGTTTATATGCAATTTGCAAATCAACCACCAACTTTCCATCCTGTCTAATTCTCAGTTATTCCATGGTTGCTGGATTAACAATGGTGGTTTAGCATAAAACATTTAATGCTCACAGACTCCAAGCTATTCAATCTGCTGAAACTGATCTTTGTTGGTTAATTAAGTTTCAATCATGGAAAGGGTTTGCAAATTTTAATTCCCTGCCAACCACCACAAACCCACCATTAACTTGTAGTTTCAAGATCTTCTTGTAGATCCATCTTCTCGCCTACCAGTTCCCCACCTGTTTACAGATTAACTCCAAATCAACATGTCCGAAGTCCTGCCTTTCGACTTTAAAATTTAGTCTACAGCAGTATTGGGTTGAAAGAGTCTTTTAAACTGATCATACTAATTGTTTGAAGAAGGTTGTCTTCAGCTATATAATCCCCTGCTACACTAATGCACTTATCCCAGAGGTTCACTAAACGCGTCATGCTTGGATACCATCAAGGTAGAAGATTTCTCAGTACGCCGAAGCCATGATCAGACTGCCTGCTTCACGTCTGAAATGCTGGCCTCCCAGGAACTCCTTTAGTTTCCAAAGCATGTGGAAATGTCTTGAAGCGAGGTTAGGACTGTACGGGGGATGTGGCGATAGCATTCAGTTGAGTTCAAGTTACCTATCAATTTTCAAGGATCGGGCGTTTCACTCCCCGAAAGTTTCTGGGAATAACTGCAGTGGGCTCTGAGCCACTGCCACCTCGGCCAGGATCATCATTCACAAGTATGGACTTCTTTAAAATCTTTGCCTAATTCAAATGTTTTACTACAACTCGAAGTCTCATCGCTGCACAGTGCTTGAATTCTTCGGCTTTAGGCCGTCATTCTAGAGAAATTTCATTACAAGTCTTGGATTGACTTGGCGTCCCTTGTATAGTAAGGTTAGCCAGCTAGCTTGTTGCTAATTCTACTTGCTATTGTCAACTGACTATCTGTTGCTAAGCTACTGGCTATTCCATGTTGTATGTTAAACACCTTGAGGAAGGATATTTTCTATTAGTCTACATAATATAATTTGCAAATGAACTCTTACAAGGAGCCAAAAGTGCAGCATTCGTTACTACACTGTACATGTAAGATGGAGTCGTGGGGTCATGGTGCTCATTTATGTTGCTTGGGGACATGGAAGCGTTTATAATTCCTTTACCAAGCAGATAAAATGAATCCCAGACTTTCTTCAGTACTTTGAATGATATTTAAAATTCATCGGCATTGATTATGATGAACACAATCTAATACATAGGCGAAGGTGAAATGGTGTGGTTAAATTTATTAAAAGGAAAGTTCAATGAACCCTCTTAAAGCATTAAAGTTAAGCTTTGGCCTCCTTTTTCATCTCCTTGGTGTTTACATTGGTGTTTGAGTAGTGTGTGGGAAGCACAACACGCTAAAGCCTATCTGGCACAATAAACATGACGTGGATGCCAATTAGCTTTGAAGCAGCCCGGGGTGCATTTGTTTACTCATTAGGCTAAAAGATAACACACTGCCATGTGTGTCCTATTTACCTGCTTTTAGATATGCAAGAGGAAGGCAAAGAAGATGAACACTCAACAGACATGCCATAAATATGCACATGGGGTAGAAATGCACAAAAAACAGACAATATTCATATTCATAATGCATGCACAAACATCATCAAATGTTTGGACAGTTTTTGTTTGGACATCTCCAGTTTTGTTCCAGAATATAGAAAATAAATCCATTTGTCATTTATTAATCACCTCAATCCAAATTCAATTTGCAGAAGAAAAAAAAAAAAGAAAGACAAACCTGAGGGCAATTCCTAAACAATGCAAAAATAATACAAATAATTTGAAACACCGACATCACAGAGATTACTGTTTGCTTATTATCCATAATCAGTTCCTCATGTGCATGCCAACCTAGCTGATCTGAGCCACAGGGATCTCATAAACTCAATTTGTTTTTGACGACATTAAAAAAAAAAAACTGAGTGCTTAGCAAAATATGAAGCATGGCTGAGTAGTGGGGGTAACAATCTTGACCCCTATGTGTTTACTGAATTCTAACTGAGCTTAAAGTTAAAGATGTAGGGCACCTCCTGGGCACCTCCCTGCTTGCTGGTTGACAGTCAGCCAAATGACACACAGGATGGATTGAGACACACATCCAGCGTTATGTACCCAGCATATTTACGCTGCTCAATTTTAAAGTCACAAAGGTTTACAGGATTTTGTAATTCGATACATCATCCATGATTTCATCATTCCATGATTATTGGTTTTTATTGTTGCTGTCAAACTCTTTGTGTCTCTCACCTGTGGATCACCTTGGCTGCTTCTCTGTTTAATGCTCTCCTTGCCCGGCCTGTCAGTTCAGGTGGACGGCCATGTCTTGGTAGGTTTGCAGTTGTGCCATACTCTTTCCATTTTAAGATGAGGGATTGAACAGGCTCCATGAGATGTTTAAAGCTTGGGAGATTTTTTTACAACCTAACCCTACTTTAAACTTCTCCACAACTTTATTCCTGACCAGTCTGGTGTGTTTCTTGGGCTTCATGATGCTGTCTGCTCATTAATGTTTCCTAACAAATCTCTGAAGGCTTCACAGAACAGCTGTATTTATACTGAGATTAAATTACACACAGGTGAACTCCATTAACTAATTAGGTCACTTCTGAAAGCAATTGGTTCCACACTTTTCAGATTTTTATTTGTAAAAAATTGTGGTGGCTTTGAGTGTGCAGCCTATATTGAGGGTCTCCTCAAGGTGAACACAAAGGAATCTGGTGCTGAAGAAGAATTTATTTAGTGCCCCATGATAAGAGTTAGGAGCAGCTGATCATGTCACACATCATTTAGTTAGTCAACCCCTTGCTAGCAAGCCTCATGTTCATGTAGAAGCTGTGTGTGTTTTTTTTTTGTGTTGTTTGTTGCATTATATCTGCACCCTAACCATCTAACTTCATTTTCTTACCACAGGGTGATATAATGTGATAATAACCCACCAGCACAGATGTGTACTGTGATATATCCAACGTGGATGGTCAAGCTCACACATTAGTCTAATTTTACATGAACCTGAACAATCATGAACTGTTTAGCTCCATAATAATATGATACGCACTGGCCACTTCATTGGGTACACCTTGCAATGCATTTGTTAATAATTAAATTTTTTACTGCATTTAATAAAATAATCTTTAATGATGACATTACTTTGAGAGAGAGAGAGAGAGAAAGAGAGACAGACAGAAAGAAAATGTGTGACTTTGAGAATCCTAGAGAGACAGACCTGCAGACTTATTAAGGAATCATTTGATCTTAATGGAATGATATGCAGGTACTGTATATACAAAATATTTAGTATTTCATCTTTAAAAAAATACAATTTACAAATGATTAGTTAATGTTACTGTACAATTACAAAATATGTCTAAAAAAGAAAAGAAACTAAGAAAGACAGTATACCGTATATGCTCATTTAGCACAAACAATGCCATGAGGGATCCGGCCCAAAGAAAATTGCAGGAAATTGACAATAAATTAATAATAAATTATTATAATTAATAATAGGTAAACAATAATTTAGCACCTTACAATGCAATTATTACAGTTCCAAAAACATCTGGTAACTCTTATCTATAAAGTTAATACTTGATGTAAGAGGGTTGTTCAAGTCAAACTGGGACTTTTGACTGTGCAGAATAAGACAACACAGATAGGAGAGTAAAAACTAACTTTATATAGTTATAGTTTATATAATTTTCTATATAATCCCCTGCTACACTAATGCACTTATCCCAGCATTTCAGGAACTCCTTTAATGACCCAAACTTGTGAAAATGGCTTGGAGCGAGATCAGGACTGTACAGGGATGTGACATTAACTCCCAACCAAGTTCCTGTAACGTGCAAGTGGTGCTGGTGAATGATTGTGTGTACAGTTCCCATAGAGAGATGCATTTTTTCCGCAAGTGGCGACAAGATATCTGTGGATTTTTAAAGATCAGGCAGTCCACTCGCAGAATGCTCATGGGAATGACTGCAGTGGGTGCCCGAGCCATCTTGGCCGGGATCATCATTCACAGATGTACAGGCTTCTTTCAAATATCTGCACCATTAAATTTTTTTTTTCCTGCGGCTAAGAGTCTCATCACCATACTGGGCTTGAACTCTTCTGTAAATATCAATTGGTTTTACACCTTCATTCACAAGTGTGACTTAAACAACCCTCATATTAATGGAACCTTAATGGAATGAAAAAGATTTTATTGCGGACCCAAAATAAAAGCAATTAATGTCTTAAAGGATTTTAAGATGACGCAGAACTTTGGTTTATATTTAGAAATGCAGCCAACAAGGTGTATCTATAGTGCATTTTAAGTAGTGTGGCTCTTAAATCAGTCTTTTCCTAAAAGCTTGTCATTAAAAACCATTGCCACTCCGACTGCGGAGTCCACATCTTTCCCGTAGACCACAGGAAAAGGAAACGCTCGCTCTACTTCCTGTCTTAAGGCTTTGTTCCGAGACAGAGCGTTCCCACTACCCATAATCCGTTTCACTCCGGCATCTAACAGCAAGTGAGGGGGCATCATGGTGGCTAGGTTAGCTACCATTCCTGTGCAAAGGGCACGAGTCATGTGAGCCAGAGAAAGGTTGTTTGGGGAGATGTGGGACACGGCAGCGAGGCTGCCAGGGTCATGCCGTTCTCCTAGCAGTGTCGGGGTGACGCAGAGGTCAGTGCTGGGTTGAGTTAGAGCACACTGGATCAGCTTGGAGTACACTGCAGAGTTACTGACCTCCACTCCTGCACAATTAGGAAGAAGAAAAAAATGTAACCTAACACACTGTAGGTAAACGGGATAAGCACAGATACTCTGTTGTGTCTGGAACGAAGAATGAACTCTGCAAGCCTAAAAAGGATCACTCAACATGGACTGGTTTATCAAGGAAAGAAAAAAGCATGTCTGGGTAGATTATTGTAGAATTAAATACACAGCGTAGTTACCAAATTCCTTCATCCAAGAAGTTAGTGTTCCGACAAACGTCGCCAAGATGTTGCCTCCGTTAAGTGCAGCGGCCACGGCCAGGTAGGTGTTGTGGAAATAAGGGAAATAAGCAATAGGGGAGAGGGCATCTGGCACACTCGCAGGAGTGAATTCAGCAGGCATGGAGAATGTCAACTGTGCTGAAGTGCTCATGTTTAATACTGTAAATGACAAAGTGTGCAAATGATGATAAGAATTACAAATGCAAAAGCTTGTGGTCATTTAAAGTGTTAAGATACAGTACTGTGCAAAGGTCTTGAGCCACCCCTCATTTCTTCAGATTTTGCTTCCAAAGAGCCAGATCATCTTATATTTCTAATGTAGTCTTGAGGAATAGTTCTCTAGGCTTCCTGCACTTATTTGGCTCTCCATTTCAGTCCAGTCCCTGTACCTGACCAGTTTCACAGTGACCTATGAATCATTCAAGCATAAACAACGTCTAACTTAAGGCATGAACCAATGAAAAACAGGTGCAGATGATGACAGATGATCAGGCGGGTGTACTAGTATCAGTGTACTGGTGATGCTGAATGCTAAGTGGTTGGAACAGATGAGAGGGGAAATGAGGTTGCTGCTGATTGTTACATAAACAATCACTATTTAAATTGTATCTTTAGGCACTTTGCCACCTGTTGCAGTAAAACATTTGTTCCCAATCCTTAATTTAATCATTTAATTTAATTTAATATGAAGAAATGAGTGGCGATTCAAGACTTTTGCACAGTATTAGTAGATCGGGTCGGAACCATAAGTAACACGGCCATACCTGCATCCGTCTTATCTGTCATACAGGAGTAAACGCTGCACTGGAAGTCTCCCAGAGCTGCTCCTACAGGTGTGTTAACAGGAATTCCATGCCACTCAAAGCAGGTCTGACCAGCTATAGACCCAGAATCCACCACCATGGGCAACAAGTGCACCGGGAAGCCTGCTCCTTTCAAGCTAACAATAAAACATTCATTACAATAAAGACCATGACGATCAAAGGTTTCTGGATGTGTTTCATAAGATATCTGTTGAACGCTAATAGGAAAGCCAGTACTTGGTAACTGTGTAGGATACTACTGTACATTATGTACATTATGCATGTGATTTGAGATACAACATGGTTTGTTCAACACACAGCTGCATAGGATTAATGCTTCAAACAGATGCAGACTACTCACAACAGCCATTTTGCATATGTACAGTACATAGTATGTACAGTTAACGTACAAACACGCTTATTTCAGCCTTAACTGCTGAACGTCATGCTGCATGATCACTGATCATTCTCCTATAACAGCAACCCAAAGTGTTTAATTTCTCACTTGTTGCACATTACTATTGCTGAAGTCATATAATAACATTGTAGTGCCGTGCCGGTCTCTACATAAAGATGTAACTGCACTCTGTACTCACATCTCAATATTCCACTTGTTGCTGGTGGTGTTGAAGTAGCCCCAGCTAGCAGCATTCTGGGCACTCATGCGGCAGACGTCCAAACCACACAGCATGGACACCACATAATCCTGGATGGTTCCTGAGACACTGAACTCTGAAAGAAATTCAGGGCTGTAGAAAGAATAACACTATATCACTAGAACAAGATAAATCATACCAACTCTACAGTTAGTATTCATTATCCAACGCATGCTTTCTATGTAAAATATACATTTTAAGACAGATTATAGATGAAAAAATTTAAATAGGAGAAATTGTACCGATGCCATCCACTGTAATCATTTTTAAGTAAAAATAATATTCATAAAACAGAATTTTTACTGAAGCCAGTATGAGCAGGTAGCTAAGGAACACTTTTGGTCATATAGTAAACTATCAATCAAAGTGAAAATTCTATAATTATTCTTTACCTCCTGACTTTCATGATCTAAGTTTTATATGTCAAAGTTCAGATATTTAATACAATTTACATATTTTGTATTTAATACCATTTACCATGATATTTTAATGTACACCGCCAGTTCGGACAGACATATTCATGTATAGCTTCGATTTAATTGTGTCAATGGACAGCCTAAACAGTTTAGGATGGTGTGCCACAAGGTTCAGTTTTTGGCCCACTGCTTTTCTTTATTTCTATAGCCATATGGATTCCCCCTTAATAGTAATGATGCACAATGCTCACCAATGATGGTCAAGATTTACCATCACAGCTAGGCAAAATTTAAAACATATTTAAAGACATAAATTGAGGAATATAAATTTTGTTCTCTAAATTCTAAAAAAAACAGAAGTGATGATCATGGACAGTAATTCTGCCCAATTATTCCATACTCAAGCTTCACAGCTATTCAGTTAAACAAAAAGCTACATTTAGGAACAGTGGTATAACTTATGTTTGTTTTTGCCTTCAATTATATTATATATACTTTTAAAATGAATAGTTAATTGAAACATTTTAAATATTTTTTTCTTAAGTACCATGTCTAATCTTAATCTTCAGTGCATGCATTATGGCTGTATTTATGCATCCTAAGAAAAGTGAAACATCCTGGAAAATGGCTCATAATAGTATGAGGGGTGTTCAAGTCAAACCAGGATTTGTAATGACATTTTTTATGAATGAAGGTGTAAAACTGATTGACGTTTACAGAAGACTTCAAACACAGTGTGGTGATGAGAACAGCAGTATGGTACAAACATTATTAAGAGGGCAATATGTTCATGGTGGTGGCTCGAGGCCCACTGCAATTGTTCCCATGAACATTCAGCGAGTGGAACACTCTCAGGAAAAAAAATGGTCTGATCATCAAAGGCATTCTGTCTTCGTAGAACAATGCTCGACCTATTACTGCCCACTGCACCACTTGTACTTTACAGGAAATCAGCTGGAAGTTACTGGGCACTCCGATCATGGCTTTGATGCACTGAGAAATCTTTCTACCTTGATGGTATTCAAACACTAGTGAAACTGGGATAAGTGCATTAGTGTAGTAGGGGATTATATAGAAATATAATGGTAGTTTTAACACTCATAACTGTGTCCTGTATTTCTTCACAATCAAAATTCCCAGATTTGAGCTGAGCATCCAAACAACAGGTTTTCTCATGTGCAAAAACACAACTGATTGATGGAAACTACAAATTACATAAAATAGCTTTCTGACCTGTGCTTGGTATACCAGAGGATGGAGGCACACCCAAAACCAGTAGCCACATTCAGGTGTGACTCGGGTTTGGGTAACGAAGACAGGAAATCGCTAGTGCAGCGGCCATCCTGCCATGTGATCAAATGACTCACATCCTGAGGTCTAAATTTATGTTCTCCATGACTACTGTACAACTCACAGCCTGCAAAGGGAACAGAAGACAAAATTAGATTAGGGTCATCTGATCTGTATGTAGTCAAGTCATGCATAAAATTTTCAATTCCTAATACAGATCTGGCTTCAATGCAAAACACTAAAAGCTAAGGACACACTGGTTAATGATGCACATGTGTAATATTAAAGTTAGCGCTCATTTATATTGTTGTTAGATCAAGTTTGGAGAAAAGAAGCATCTACACCTACTTGACCTATAGGTTCTAAACTCAAACTTTTTTTTTGCAGGAAGGAATCACTCATACTGAAACTCAAAACAGATTAATTTTATGACTATAACGCTAAATATTGTAATATTATACATATTGGTCTCCATGTCCTTTTATTTTTATTTTCAGTCATTTTATTTTTTCCTGAACATAACACCAAGTAAATCCAAACCAATTACAATGTTTTAAAAGGTTTAAAACATGATTTATGTTTACTTTTTAGTTAGAACTAAGTTTGAAAGGGCTTCTAATTTATTCCTCACTTTTCAACGGAATATGAAAGAAAAATCCAACAAGGAATTCATTTTCAACATTAAAGAATGCAAAGCAGCTAAACAAAACAACTGAGCTGGATTACACCAGAGACTCAGGTCATCTTTATAATGATCTACGACATAAAAAATGTGACAGCACTGACGGCTGATCTGTTTCAGGAGATTGTAGAGAGAAGGAGCTGAGAGATCCAGGCAAACTACAGGACTAATGTGCTGCTGCATTGCTCTCTTTAGGAGGAGAGGATAATTCATATTAGCGCCACAGTCAGCAGGAAACTGAATTATGTTGTTGGCTAAAAGTCATTCCTGACTTCCATGACTTAAACTTCACCAAGCACTGGTCAGGACTTCTTGGTATATCAAGCTGGTTAAACACCCAATTGGTGTTGCCAATCAGCATTGAGTGTGTGTGTGTGTGTGTGTGTGTGTGTGTGTGTGTGTGTGTGTGTGCCCTGCGATGGATTGGCACCCCTTCATGCTTTGTGCCCTAATTCTCCTGGAATAGGCCTCAGGCCCCTCCACAACCCTGTATACAGGATAAAGTGTTATAGTCAAAGGGTAAGTGGGTGAGTGAGTGAGTGAGTGAGTGAGTGAGTGTTAGGAGCAAAATTACAAACTACACTAAAAACCCTGAGTTTGGGCATTGGTGGCTCAATGGTAGGTTTTACCATCTGCTATGTGGAAGGCCTAGGTTTGAATTCCAGCCAGTGATTTGTTTATTTTTAATATAAACAAATCCTATAATGTGTTACCTCTTCGCTACAGTGTCCACGGAGCACGGAGGAACAAAAAACTCCCAATTTTTGGTTCAATCCAAATCTCTGACTACATCCTACCTACATCAGCGCCCTATCCCATCCAATGTTCAAACCCCCAGGCACTGGATGCAGTGCCGGTCCCAAGGCCGGGTTAAACTGGAGGGTTGCGTCAGGAAGTCGTTGTGCAGCCAAAAGACCAACAACAATCCTGGGTTCAGTTTAGTGTTAGTGGTATAAAGTGCACCTGTGTTAGATTTCCAGAATAAAACCCCATGCATCTGTCCTGATACCCCAATGCATTTGACGTCATGCAGTTTTTCCTTAGGGAGAGCACACATGCACCGGTCAAGAGTGCCAATGATCCGCACAGGGTCCTGCTCCTTGACCTGAAAATAGGAAATGCAACTGTCATATGTGTTATTGCACAAAAGTTAACATACAAATAAATCAAACCTACGTGTTCATGCGTGTCGTCAATGACGTCAGAGTTAGTCTGTACGCTGCAGCTGTGCGTCACGGTCTTTGATCGGGTGTCAAACAACACAACCTTGATCGAGGTGGTTCCCAAATCAATGCCTAAAACATACTCAGCTGATGAAGTCATAGTTTTTTATATGTGATTAATTATACAGTGCACATAAAAGAGTGGAGAAGCCCTAGAGCTCTGATGCAGGAAGTGAACTGAACCGCTTTAAAGTTTGTTCGTCTGTGGCCACCGTAGTCGCCAGGGCAACGGTCAGGCATTTTTTTTTACAATGTTATGCAATATGCAAAAAAAAAAAAAAAAATATATATATATATATATAAA
>JAOVVB010000031.1:6159783-6173382 GCA_028570985.1 Heterobranchus longifilis | reverse complement strand
ATTGCCATTTATTTGGAAAATATGACTAATAATACAAAATCTTAAAAAAAAATTTTTTTTTTATTTAAGGATAGTGATCATTTGAAGTCATTAATTATCACACAGTTGTTTGACTCCTTTTTTAAAACCCTATGATAACTGAAATCACTCAAACCAACCCTGATCAAAAGTTTACATATCCTTGAATGTTTAACATTATAAACACACAGGTTGACACATACATTTTTAATCAGCTATTAAAGGGAGGTTTCCACACCTGTGGCTCATTGTCATTGTAATTAGTATCTGTGCATAAATAGTGAGTTTCTCAGTTCATAAGGGTGATGTACTGAATTGGCTGAATACTGCACCATAGGGAAGACAAAAGAACTGCCAATGGACCTGCATAATAAGGTAGTTGAACATTATAAATCAGGAAAATGATATAAAAAGATATCTAAACACTTAAAAGTGCCAGTCAGTACTGTTAAAACTCTGATAAGCAGGTGGAAAATAAGAGGTTCTGTTAATACTAAACCACGTTCAGGTAGATCAAGAAAAATTGTTGTTGTTGTTTCAAAGAGCACAATGAGGAGGTACTTGAACACAAATGACCTGCATGGTCAAGTTGCCAGGAGAAAGCCGTTACTGCGCCCATGCCACAAAAAGGCCCACTTACAATACGCCAGACAGCACCTAGACAAGCCTCACAGCTTCTGGAGCAGAGTCATTTGGTGTGATGAGACCAAAATTGCACTTTATGTTTGGAGAAGAGTCAACAAGGCCTATGGTAAAAAGTACAGAGTTGTGTGAGGTCCAGTGGCACAGGAAAGTTAGTCAAAACTGATGGCAAGATGAATGCAACATGTTAACAGAAAATACTGGCAGACAATTTACATTCTACAGCACGAAAGTTGCGCATGGGACGCTCTTGGATGTTTCAACGCGACAATGGTCCAGAGCACAAGGCCAAGTTGACCCTCCAATGGCTACAGCGGAAAAAGGTAAAGGTTCTGGAGGGGCCAACAGAGTCCACTGATTTATATAATTGAGCCACTTTGGGGAAAACTCGTAAATATGTACATATGAACACAAGTCCTATAACAAATCGTACATATGAACGCAAGTCCTATAAGAAATAAAATACATCGGTTTTGCCTTCTCGCTCCTGTTTTCTTTAAAAAATGGTAGACATGCAAATTCTCCAAAGGTATGCAAACTGTTGTATAGAGCAAAACTGTATAGTGCCGGAGTCGGTTTCGATTCCTGCCTCAGGCCTGTGTTCGTGGAGTTTGTATGCTCTCCCTGTGCTTGGTGGGTTTCCACCAACAACCCTGGTTGGCTCTCAAAGTCTAAAGACATGAAAATTTGGTTAATTGCCATTCCCAAATTGCCGTTGTGTGTGTGTGTGTGTGTGTGTGCGCATGCTGGGCGGAGGCAGTGTGATGCTTTGGGAGGCCCCACCTCACTTACAGGACAACTTACAGGACTTAAAGGATCTGCTACTGATGGCTTGCTACCAGATACCACAGCATACCTTCAGAGCTCTAGTGGAGTCCATAGACCAGTCTGATTAAAAAACATTCAAGAATGGAATTCTACAGTATATAAAAATTCCAATTAGTGTTATAATAAATACATACTGTATTATTCACAGACTGCATGCAATGTTCCCTTTTTTTTACCAGCTGTAAAAAAACAAAAAACAGTATTTCTGGATGAGAAATTGTTCTGCCACAGTAACACTGTAAGCGTGGTTATGATCAGTCACTGCTAAGAACAGGACAGCCGATCAAATTACCAGCTGTCTACTTTTGATATGAATAATTGTGGAATAGAATGTAATGAAATGTGATAAATAAAAGTAATAATGGACAAACAAAAATTAAGAATACACAAATATCACAGTATGGGCATCACACAAACCTTGCTGTACTTGATATGCGTGCTCTTGTGCATTACTGTTAGCTAAGTAGTTTTCAGAAGTGGGAAAGGTGTGTTCAATACTTGAACTTGATGCCTTGAATTTGATTCTGGTCTAAGAAATCTTTTTTCTGTAAACTTCCTGACAGCTGCGCCCCCAAATGGCTACTCCAGCTGTGTGTAACTCATTCTAAAAGCCCCCTATGTTAAAAAGCTTATACAAGTTCATAAATAATTTTACTTCATGAAGGTCTCCCTTTATTTTAAAAAAGTTAATGATGAAATTTCCTACTAGAGTAGGCATATTTTATTTCAGAATATTATAAACACATAAGGCTCCTGCAAACACATGGCCAATTAACCTAACTAAATGTATACTCACATAGGTTTCGCCTCATATAATGCACTCAGTGGGCTTTATTACCATATATGGTACAGAAATTACATTATTACTATACAACACTAAGAAATAGACCAGCTTTTCACTGTTGATTCTGCATTAAAACTGGAGTAATTGTTCTTGGCTTGTGTAGCCAAGAGCATCTTTAGCAATTGTCTTACCTGATATAGCAAGAAATGCAGTTCCTGTTGACAGCCATATCTTCAGCAAATGAATTGGATGCACAATATATAATTAACAGCAAATGCGTGAACTTTTACAATATTTTTACTGTTAATTAATATCACTCATACTGTGTATGGCTGATGAGCTTTTTACCCTTACTCAGGAAAATATGGGCATAGAAGTATTAAGGTCATCATTTAGAAGTCATTAGATCAGGATGTTAAATATTTTTAAATATTTCTTACCTAGTGTTACAGATAGCATTATTATAACTATTTTTAAAGCATTACACAACACAAGTCTAATAATTAGATCATAAAAGCTAAGACTAAGTTAATACTGCAGACAATACAACACCAAATATTTCTAATCTTTAAGACACCAAACACCAAACTTTTCAATGCTTCAACTTCAATGCTTTATTTTAAGTCAAGTTACATTTTTAATTAAAAGTGGGAATAAGATTCTTCACTTAGAGTGCAGATTAGATAAAACTACTTTGTAAGCAAGAACTTGCAACATTTAAGACATTAGGCTGTGTTTAATGTCCGCCCCTCAGACGCAGCACCAGGTGGAGGGTGGACTCCTTCTGGATGTTGTAGTCAGAGAGGGTGCGCCCATCCTCCAGCTGCTTGCCAGCAAAGATCAGCCTCTGCTGGTCTGGGGGAATGCCTTCTTTGTCCTGGATCTTGGCCTTCACATTCTCGATGGTGTCGCTTGGCTCAACCTCGAGGGTGATGGTCTTGCCAGTAAGGGTCTTGACGAAGATCTGCATGCCGCCCCTCAGACGCAGCACCAGGTGGAGGGTGGACTCCTTCTGGATGTTGTAGTCAGACAGTGTGCGACCATCTTCCAGCTGCTTGCCAGCAAAGATCAGCCTCTGCTGGTCTGGGGGAATGCCTTCTTTATCCTGGATCTTGGCCTTCACATTCTCAATGGTGTCACTAGGTTCAACCTCGAGTGTGATGGTTTTGCCAGTAAGGGTCTTCACGAAGATCTGCATGGTCTAATCTATGCAGAAAAAGACAATTTTTTGGGGAAAAAAATTAGTTTATGATCACTTATAAATTCTATCAATTAATTGAAGTTTGAATATACAAGTAAAAGCTTATCCATAAACTATACATTATAAAATGTTTAAATATATTAAGCTATTTTAACTTAAAGTTTATCCAAATGTTATTAGTTAGTAAATATTATTAGTTTATCCAAATAAAACTAAAAAGAGAGCTTAAACATTTACGCTATATAGAAAAATCTGGACAAGTAAGAGTCTTTTCCTTTAAAATGGCCACAGTTTAATTTCCTCAGCCGCCATTTCAGAACATCCGGGTTCTTTGTCCGAGAAGCAAAAATGATTCAGCAAAAAACGGTCCGCGTCGAACAAAGAACAACTAGCCTTAATCGCGATTATACAAACGACCTTAAATTAAGCTATTTGTTTAAAAACATCACCAATAAATAACTTTTCTCGAACAAAACGAAATAAAAATAAGCCATATATGTCGTTAGCAAGAAAGCTAATCTTGAATGAGTCAGATTATGGCGTCACTAAAATAATACAAGCCTAGTAGCACATAACTGTTAAATCACATTTGTTGTATTAATACAGTTAGTTCGAGATGATAATAATAATAATAAACTTACCGTAACGAAATAATCAAGTGCTTTAAGTTCGGATATAAGAGTCACAGCTCACTCTTCTCTTGCTCCGGGAACAACTGCAGCAAACTGCGACGCTTCCTGTATATATAGAAACACCGCACAGTGACGTGCCTCGACACGTCATGTAACTAGATACTTCCGCGCTTGAAACTAGTCCCTGTTTTTTTGGCAAAAATATAAACAGGAACGTTAGTATTATATTTTATTCAGTATTATATTTTATACTGAAATATATTAGATATCTCTTTGCTTATTTCAAATATTTCACTTTGAAATAAAATATTTAACCTAAACGCTTAATAATGCGGAGTAATACCATCTCTATGAAAACGTGAAAGATCTAGAACGTACACTGTACCTCTCCCAATGCCGGACACCTTAAGAATGATGTCATTCAATATCGAAATCCAACGCTACTGGTTATTATCTTACAAATATGAACAAGTACTGAAATTATGTACTGGTTCACACTGAGTTAATTACATTGTAATTGCGAGTACTTAGTTGAGTAATTGACGATGTTGTTATAATTCACAGTTTATGTTTTAAATATGATATAATGAATATCATGTATACATTTTAATTTTATTTACCCGATCTATGTCAGATATTGTTTAAATCCTGTACAACTGGGTGACCTGGGTGTTTACACTGTTTAGGTGTTTGTGTTCCTAGAGCCACTGTACATGTACAACCTGTTTATCAGGTTATCTGTTTACTTTCCATATATAATAATACCTGACAACAGCAAACATCACATTTACAGGGTACACAGATCTTATAGCTAGTTAAAAATATGAATCATAATGAATAATGAGTCTTCTCAGAACCCAGTTTATATTTTTAGGTCACCTCTGACAAATATAAATCATTCTAGTACTACAGTCTGTGCTGCCCTACTTTCATATGGCATTAACTGTAGTCATTTATTTTATAAAAAAAAAAACACCCAATCATTACAGATTAATCAAGACTTTATATATTTTAATTAAAAGTAAAAATAACTGAATATTCTTCTCTTTAATTTTATATAACAGAACAGAACATGTTGAGACATGATTTGTTTATTATGGAAACGCCATTGCACAATGACACCCAATGCCCCGTCAGCAGACCAAGTCATGTGACTCGCGTCACACTTTCGTGTTGCCAGGTTGTTAGATTTCCTCCACTGTGGCCTAATTTAATCAAACAGAGACTTGATGATAAGGGACAAAGGTTGGTTATACGTGTACTGTATATTGCCTTTTATATCAGGAGTTATACTTTAGACTGTAAAAAGTATACAGTCTAGAAATGCAGTCTTTTATATCAGGAGTTACAGTATACTTATATACTTTTATATATATATATATATAAAACCAAACCCAAATCACAGCAATAGGATTGTTCACATTTTATAGTTATGCACATTATATTATAAGTGTAGCACAATATATAATATATATTATTATTATAAATTATTTTATATATTTCATAGTGCATTCATGTAAATGTAGGCTTGAATCCAAATTATATACACTAGAAGTTCTCATTGGTAGGTCCAGTCTTTTAACCACAACTACGGTATGTTTATATAATCAATATGTCAACCACATAACATACATTATATGGACAAAAGTATATGATCAAACCAGTTAATTATTGAATTTAGGTGTTTCACAATCAGGGCTATTATCCCCTGTGAAGAGCAATGTTAATGCGTCAGCATACCAAGACATTTTGGACAATGCTTTGCTTCCAACTTTGTAGAAACAAAGGTCATTTTCTATTCCAACATGACTGCGCCCCAGTACACAAAGCAATGACTATAAAAACATGGTTTGATGAGTTTGGTGTGGAAGAACTTAACTGGCCCATACAGAGCTCTGACCTCAACCCCATCGAGCAACTTTGGGATGAACTGGAATGAAGTTTGTGAGTCAGGCCTTCTCGTCCAACATCAGAGCCTGACCTCATAAATGCTCTACAGAATGAATGGACACGAATTCCCACAGAAACACTCCAAAATCTTGTGGACGGCCTTCCAAGAAGAGTGGAAGCTGTTATAGCCGCAAAAGGGAGACCGACTCCCTACTGAAGTATATGTATTTGGATGTAATATCATTGCAAGTTTGGCTAAATACATTTGTCAATATAGTCCATCATGATATAACAATAAGAAAAGTGTGTTATGTGAGTGATAAGAAATTAAATATCCCTCAACCTTTGGCCACCTTCTTCTACTGCTTTGTTATTTAACAGGAGTTGGAAGCCATTAGTTTGCATTACTGCAAACTGTAGGTCTTCCCAGCCTCTTAAAGCCAACTTTACTGTTCAGCTTTCCTGCAGATACCTTCAAATTAAATGCTTCCTTTCCGGATATCGTTTTGTCTTGCTCTGTGTCTCGAGCACTTCCTTTGCTATTTTTTCCAGCACTTCCACCCACAATCTTCTCTAAATATTTCCTCACAGTACTATTCTATGCCTTTGATTGGAAATTCTGTAAGATGCATCACCTATGGATTTTACTCTCCATCCACCTTTATCCTGACCAGAGTCTTTGGTAAATCTGAATTTTTGTCTCAGGAACCAAAATCAGGGCGCAAAGCAGGAAAACATTCCCAATTAAGTGAAATTCAGACTTGTTGGCTCACTTACTGGCATGTTTTTGGTGATGGAAAAAAACCCGGAGAACCCGGAAGAAACCCACACGGCCACAGGGACCAAATGTGTGATGTGACAACACTGCTTCCTGCACATTAACTGTGCCAGATGTATTTCAAATGAATTTTTTACAGGTTTATAATACAGTGTTACAAAGGTTACATTTTCCAGAAGTTTCTAGAAATGTTCTAGCCCTTGTTTGCTAAGCAGGTACAATTGAGAAACTGGTAGAGTGAGTGAGAACAGGTTTGCTTGGGGGCAGAGTGATAACACTATCAAAGGGAAGCAATGGGGAATAAAATAGAATATATGAAGTTACACAATAAGAATCTGTAAAAACAATCAAATATGACAATGTCATTTAGAAGGTCCAGTTTGACTATTTTATCTTCATTGACGTTTCACTTTTTTCTTTGAAATTAAATATAATTGAGTTGGTGGTAGAAAGGACCATTTTAAGGCCTGGCTATATAATGTTTTATGACATTGCACTGTCATAAAACTATGGATATAATGCATAAAACTATGTAATAAAACTGATGACTTTTTACTTGTTGCCTGCCTGTGTAGAGGGAACTCCTTCAACAAGGTTTAAAAGTCAGTGCAATCTGGCAACCTTGTATAGCACTGTGGAAATGTCTCCTAAAACCTTCCAGGAGACCTTAGGAAAGTGATTCATGTTTTAACACACCAGTATATGTAACAACAATATATATATATATATTTTTTTTGTGAAAACTCAATTTAAAGTTTTTTTTTTAAATCATCACTTTGGTCATATATCATTTGTAGCAAAGGTGTACAAGCATTGTACAGTAAGTAACAGTATACGTAGTGTTATATGTGAATGTGCACCCAAAAATTGGCATGTTGTTTAAACACCCAGATATTTATATATTTATTATGGGTGACCATATTAGTATTCAGGGTCCCTAAAATCACAATCCAGACCACAGAATTAAAAATAAGTGTTCCTGTAATGCAAATTACACATATTCATCTACAACCAGGCATCCATTTAAATGTAAAATCAATTGCATGGAACATTATAAAAATCTTTAGGGAAATATTTGATCTATTTATCCAAGACAAACCTTAGACAGTTTATATCCCTGCACTTACACTCAGAAAAGTACAAAGTTCAAGGTGACATTATTTATGGCCTTGTTGTTTATGATGTTAGGACAGAACCCAATCAATTCAAGTAAACCGTCACCAGGCGACGTATGAGAACTAATTAATAAGCATAATTTTGATAATGGTGGGTTGTGATTTGCATCAATCAATTCATCGAATTAAAAAAATCACAGTTGTACACCTTACCTTCAATGTCTCACTGTAATAGCTAAAGAGTCTCATAACACGGGAATAATTTCACCATGAAATGCATCCTCTAACTTTGTCATGGATAACAATTAAGGTGAGGTTCAATACAATTCTTTTAGGATATCTCAAAATTAATTTTATGTACATATTTCCATATATACTAATAACTCTGTATACAGACTACATATAAACACTCAAATCAAATCATACGTTTCCTTCTGACTGGAGAGTTATGACTATGGTTACATTTATATTGTATCTTTTTACATAAAAATACAGTATGAATGTTGTGTGCCTTTAAAATGACTCATAATCTTGAGGTCCTTAAACATTTTTAATGCTTTATTCTAAAGAAACATACAGTGTGTAAAAAGCAGGTAAAACCCCATTGACATGAAAATGTAAAGCTTGGTTTTATTGTTACAGTTGCAGCAATTGTACCAAGAAACAGAACCGCTATTTTACTGTTTCCCCGGCCTATTTACGTTGCTTCAGGTATGATTTTAACGTATGTAAAAGTCAGGAATTATTGATGTTTGTTTAATGATGAATGAACTTGGTATCTATGGAAGAAAAAAGGTATTTATCTAAGAATGTACATATTTGTGCAATTTTGAAAATCATATATGTTTTTCAGATGGTAATGTCACTGATATGCAAACAGAAACTAATAAGAAAAAGAACCATAAATAAATACATAAATTGTGCTGGTATTACATATATAAACTGTCAGTATAGTAAGTACAATATTTTCACATTATCATAATAATAATAATATATTCTGGCACATATTTTATTACTATTACATTATTAAATAATATAATCATATAATAGTAATATATAAGTTTAACAGTTGGACTTGAAAGATCTTCTTGCTTTATATTTGTCTAAATGTAGCTAATTTATGTTGGAAATGAAGTAAAACACAGATAGATGACTTAATGTGTGTGTATAGTGTGTACGTTTAAGTAACTTTTTTAAATGTAAAAGTGCATCCAAAAAATACACATATTGGAAATATGAACAAAGTGGTCATGATCAGTTACAATCACAACCCAGATGACAGAATTAAAAGAAAAATGGTCATATGTTTATATTCTCTAGAAATGTTACACAAGCATCGACTCTTATCTAATAGTTTGTCTTGAAGTTACTAGAAATATTATGTAATCACTTGCTCTAGTCTAGAAGTTTCTAGACATGTTACATAACTGTAATTGTTAAGAAGTTAAATTAGGCAATCTTCTGGAGTGTGTGAGAACGGGAGCGCCGGCTGGTGAAGCTGGAACTATTAGGAAACTAGGTGGAGTCATAGATTGGATTACGTTGTATCACAGCTGTTGGATGAGCACCCGTGTGTGTGTGTGTGTGAGAGAGAAGGGGTTACACTGTTGTTTTGTTTGCTTAATTGAACTGTGAAATGTAAAAGTGGCGTTACAGAAGTAAATAACAAAACATGTAACAATTGTAAACAATTTTAAAGCAGAATTTCAGTGCATTTATCACTGTGTGTGTGCAGGGGTTTTCATAATATAATAATAATAATAATAATAATAATAATGAAAATTGTAAAAAAAAAAACATTCAGTGCTTTAGTTTGGAAAGTCACAGTGCATATTCATTAGAGTTCATTCGTTCTAGTAAAACTTTACATCCTCTTTCTCCACGGGCATGGCTCGGAAGGTGTTGACGAACATGTAGCGTGAGAACAGGATATAGAGGCGTCTGAACCAAACGAGCTGCGAGCGGTGATGCAACATGGCCTCCTGAGTGAGGAATAGACATAGTTTGCACAGATTAGCAACGTATGAACAGAATGATGACAAAACGTGGCATTATTATCTTATACACAAGGTTGTCTATAACAAAATGCTTGGAAATGTGGAAATCACAATATGGTCTTATTTTAGAAGCTTTAAACTTTCATCTTTTGGGAAAAGCATGACACATGAAGTAGCTGCCAGATTTTCAAGCAAAAGCAGACAAGCCATGACAAGCCAATCACATAGCTTTTTTTTATGCACCACACTGGCTGTCCTGAGTGGTTTGAATGGGTTCAAAGAGTTTTTGGCAAATGTCGAAGCCAAGAAAAAGGACATTTACACTTCGTCCTTTAGTAGTAATGAATTACAAGTATGCGTCTCTCAATGTCTGTGACATAGGACATTATGTATATGGATGTTGTTTGACCACCATGTTATATACTTAACAAAACTAAGTAAGATACTGTAGTGCAAGCACTGTGGTGAAGAAGGGTGATAACGTTACTAAACGTAAAATATGTGGATTTGTGGACAAGAGACATAAGATACAGTGTGTGTGTCTGTGTGAAGCTGTTGCATTCGCTTTGTCTGGTCCTGTACGCTATTACTATAAGGCTGTAAACTGCAAGCTGCAAGTTGATATCGTGTTGCTTTTATGAAAAATGTATTATGAAATTATGAAATGTTTTTATAAACTATTTGACTCAATACAAAAATAATATCAAAGCCTGAATTTGCTCAACCAACAAAATTGGATACTTAAATAACCACAAACACATCCTGAGTTAGCCATTGTGACAAAACTGTCCGAGGTGGAGTTATAGCTTTAAAAAAAAAAAAAAAACTTCACACGGAATTCACACTTATCTAACCCAAGCAATTTTCATACTAAAACCTTTAAACTTCTTGCTTTATATGAAAGAAAAAAAAATCTCAAAACTGCAAAAAACGCAGTGAAACTGCAGAATTAAACATAAAAGCATCTACATAATACTCAACATTTGATAAGTTTCTTTTAGCAAAGCCTGATAAGATCCTGAGCAGGGTACATGCGTCATTCCCGGATGGCTGATCAACACTAGTTAATGATTACACTTGCCCTATGACTATAATCTTTTAGTCTGTTCTAGAAGTCCATTTTCCTTTTCCACATCTAAACTCTGATCATGACTTCTAAGCTAATTAGTGTTTACAGGATCCTTCAATTAAACAACTTTTAAAATGGTTGAAAAGATGGTTTCATCAGGAATTCTGTTTAAATAGTTTTCACTTGTTTGGCATAATGTCCTAATTATTATAAAAGTAAAAAGTTTTCATACTAATTTTCTGTTCATTTTTGCATCATTTAACCATGGCTGTTTTAAACATTGCTTTAACTCCATGTATATAAACTCTTTCATATTTGAGTCACCTGTAACAGTATAACATTGTTAATTATGATTTAATATGTATAAATACAGTGTTTTTAAAACATTCTTTAACTAAGAAAAATGTAGAACACTGATATGGTAAAGATTTCCGTAAATGTTTCATATTTACAGAAGGAGGCTCCAGTGTCAATGCTTTGTACAGTCTTTAACAAATGACTTTATCATCATGACAAATGCATTTTATTTTTGTCTTATTAAATGAGGTTGATGATTAAATATCTATTGCTGTTGAACTATAAATGGATAAGAATTACAGTGCCATTCTTAAGTAAAGATGAAAATAGTTTTAGCTGTGTTATTGAAATAATAAAACACTACAGACTGCATGACACCCACTGATTATTTTCATATAACAGCACACCCTGTTGTGTTTTATACCTACACGGGATACAGCTACATGATTTATTATTATAAGAAATGGTGTTACGTCTAAGTAAAACGTATGTGAGCCTGTTTAGAATCTCACTTTGTTGCCTCACCTTTGCTTTTTTGTACTCATTCAGTCCTATGATGCAGCAGAAAGAGGAGGGTAAGAGCCAGCTGATTGGCAGCTCAAAGACAGAAAGATACTTCCTGAGGATGCTAATCGTGTGAAGGGAGAGGACCTGACAACCTGTGAGAAGGACAAAAGAAAAAAAAATCAGTTTGGGAAAGTTCAGTTATGAAATCTTTAGCTGACCTTGGTGTACATCTTTGCAGCTTTTGAAAAAAACAAAACGTACATAAGGAAAACCCAACAGGACAAAAGGCTAGACCTCAGTGTCAAGCTGGAAACCTGGGTATTAATGGGGAATGTACATTGTTGAGGACGCAGAGTACTTTTTTGTCTTCGCAAGTGAATGGAATTATGCTGTACCAACCCAGCATAGAATCTTTCCAAACAAAAAAAAATTCTGTTGAATAAATGTTAGTTTCCATTTAAGTAAGGTGCAAAATAATAATATAATAATAATAATAATAAGGACCGATTCCTATCTCCACACATGCCATGAGTTCCATTCACACGCAAATTTTATGTCAGTGACTCTATTCTGATTTCAACTAATTGCTGCATCGTTCTAAGAAGCGTGACGTCCTTAGCATAACTTTATGTACGTTTCACTATATATGTACTGTAGTATATCACTATACTACAGTACATAGGATTATAAAGGAACTGCAACATATTGTCACCGTAGTTGAAAACAAATGCATGAATTAAAATTTTATAAAAATAAGAATAATAATTTAGAGTCAATGTGTCGACACATGAACTGTGATACAAATGAATCCTGAACCACATCTCTAATAAACAAACGTATTCTCTTAAACTGTAGTAAAAAAAATTATATTTTGATATATATTTTTTTGTCCATGAGCTCTCTCTCTAGAATTAGCTAAAAAAAATATGTTGTACCCACTTTGCATCATGATACGACATAAGGGCTTCATGCTTCAGCAACCCGGGAAACTATTGTCATATATCAGTAGAACGACTGTGTGCTGTGCAAAATGGATGGCAAATCAGGAAGCAAAGCACTCTTTGGAAATGCAAGGCATGTGATGTTTTACTCTGTTTGCAGCTGTCAAGAAACTGGTTTGAAAAGCGGCCAAAAAAAAAAAAAAACCTTGAAATTTGTTGTTTTGTGTTTTGAGGTCAGGTCTATAAAATCTCTGTACTCTTTTATGTCGTACCATGGTCCTGGATGAATATTGGTTCATTTCACTCCGGACTCCACCAGCTGTGCTTGAAATAAATACAAAATTACCCTGAATATATTATTTGCTGTGACTGTTCATTTTAATGAATGTTTTAGAAACCAGCTGAAACATCAGTCCTGGGGAAGCCAGGTGTCACCCTGGTCTTGCATATCCATTAAGACTCATGTAAATTCAGTGAAAAAAAGGCTTGGCTGAAAAAAAAAAACTGTCTCTTTACCCATGAATGTTATAATTTAGCTGTTTTGTTTCAATATCATGGCATTCCCTAGGCCCAATACTTGTGCTAGATAGGCGGGTCACTGCCGAAGACTTCTGAACCATTCTGGAGGACCAAGTGCACCCAATTTTTCAAACATTGTATCCTGAGGGCGGTGCCGTGTATCAGGATGATGACGCACCAATACACACAACAAGTGGTTTGATGAACAAGAAAGTGAAGTTGAACATCTCCCATAGCCTGCACAGTCACCAGATCTAAATATTATTCAGCCACTTTGGAGCTCAATAATATCAGTCCCAAGACTAATTGATGCTGTATTGGCCGCAAAAGGAGGCCCTACACCATACTAATGAATTATTGTGGTCTAAAACCAGGCGTTTC
>JAOVVB010000031.1:6120706-6131795 GCA_028570985.1 Heterobranchus longifilis | reverse complement strand
ATACACACACACACACACATAAGGAAAGAGAGAGTGTGTGTGTGTCTAGGCATAGTGCCAAGTGATTAGCTGAGTGTTTGAGTTCCCATGCCACAAGTGACCAAGTTGAGCCCCCATTGCTTAATCTCTCACACACCCATTGGCCCAAACACATGCTCACACTTCTTGGAAAACTCCCTGATTCTGTGTATGACCACTGGGTTTATCCAAACTACAGTCCAGACAGATCTCCCACCGAGTTCCCAGCTTATGTTAAACACATGTTTACCACAATCATGGTCAGTTCTTTAATCTCTTTGGCTAGAACGTGTTGATTCATTTTGCATTTCATCACTACAGCTCTGACTAATAGTTTCTGTGCAAAGTCTTCAGATGCAGACAACCTTTGGAACGACATATTTGCACTTTTCTGGTTTCTTACCAACACTTAATTTCTTTTTCTTCTTCAGTTTGTTCATCTGTCAATTCTTACTAACGACTATTATACCAACAGGTGAAGAGGGAGGCTAACACGGGCTTCTATCACACGCAGAGGAAAGCTCTTTCTGTCCTCTTATGCGTACATGAGTGTTGCACTGATTCACATTAGATAGAGCATAGCATACTGATGCACCTTTCCCAACCCTAAAGTTTGCTCTATTGGTTGTGGCATTCAAACCTGCAATCTCATGCAACAGCTCTTTTAAATAAGAGACTTTAGAAAATTACTGTTCAGAGATGCCACGATGTAAAGTGGCATCTTACTTGTCTTGCTGATGCTTTATAGTTTTGGATTTCTTGACAAATGATTGCAAAATAAGAGGACTAGATCTCTCCAGGATGTGATGCTCTGGGGAGAACAATCAGCTTCAGGGTAGTATAATAAGTCTACGTCATTTCGGACTACAGTACACCACACTGTCCTCATTATTTTACTATTACTGCATGCCCCATTGTGTTTTTTTTTTTTTATCCTTATTTATCAACTAACAGCTACAGCATGTTACATGCAAGTCAGAGAAATAAGGGACAATCTAAAGCGTGTCTTGTATCTTGTGTCTAGTCAGTGGTACTACCGAGTGAGCGTAACGTTCAACTCCAGCAACAAAACGCTGCCAAATTGGAACCATGACCCGGAGACTTCAAAGACTTCGAAGCCTCGTTGCCATGACGACTATTTCTTTATTAAAATAAGGACCTGAGGGTTGAACATTTTTGAAGACGGTTGCTGAAAGAAACGAAACAATCAAACAAGAGCTGCCTTGCTGATGCAACAAAACATACGCTGACTCAACGTTTTTTCTATACTGTGCATAAGGAAACTCCTGCATGTGATGGGACAAAGGTTTGGAAAATCAAAGTCTAGCTCACTGAATCAACACTGTTGTTCCGGTGATGGAAAATAAAGTAGTGTCGGCTTATGGTATAGTTTCTTTAAACAGTTCTGGTTTAACAGCGTTTGAGATCTTGGCACTAGAAACGCTCTGATGTTGTTGTGTTCGAGAGCTGCCCCTGTAAGAAAAGTGTACTCCGTTTAAAAGCATTACGCCATAGCCCTGACTTTCCTGAGTTAACTTGGACTGTTAGTGCCTGGGGTTAGGGTGGATGGGCTTGGGCTGGTAAACAGCTCCAGTGGTTGAGGTTTTGTGTTGTGAATTCCAAATTCCAGCTCTGCCAGAACACCACTTTTGGGTTCTTAAGCAACAAGCTTGACCCTGAAGTGCTCGGATGCATGCTTGAGTTGCGCCCTGCCTCGTTTATAAGCTTCTGTGTAAAAAAAAAAAAAAAGAAAAAAAAAAAGTCTGGTAAAAGAATCAATAACGTAAAGAGCAAATGTAAAACTTTTGTGAGAGAAGTTTTCAGGATGCTCATCGGTGACTGCAGAAGTTCTTTCAGCAACACTTGAGGTGAAGAACAAAATGTCCGTTTGGTACACGGCGGTTTGGCAGACGAGGAGGAGGAGGAGGAGGCACTGTATTTTGTGCTCCAAGAAATCTTGAGCCGCACACCAAAACTTCCCTCATGCTGAGGACGGAGTAACATTTTTTATTTATTTTTTTTGCCTCATGGTTTTTTTGGTAAGAGTTAGAGCAGTTGTTCTGTAAATACTGTGTTATCCGGGTGTTAGCTGTTCTCCGTGTATTTCCGATACATGCTGAAGGAAGACGTTTTTAGGTCTTCTAGAGGAGACAGCACAAAAGATCTCTATCAAAGCTGTAAGACTTGTGCACACACACACACACACACACACACACACACACACACACACACACACAGCTGCTTTATATAATTGCTTCCATAGCACATTTCTTGGCAGGATATCAGGTGATATTCTTAGAACATTTGACTCTGAGCTGAAGAGATCAACCATAGCTAGTGACAGGCTGTAAATTAAAGGTATATAAAAAGCCACGGGGAAACACACACACACAAAAAAAAGGCAAAACGTCTAAATTCGGGCCAGAAAATCTGACGTTCCTTTTATGGTTCGTGCTTATCCCATATCCGAAATTCACCCTAAACGCCCCAAATGCCATTTTTCCGATATAGTACAGTTCTGCTCTAGGTCAAAAAAAGTTCCTGAGTAACTGACAAGTCAGACCTACTGTATCCCATCTAAATGAATTTGTCTAGTTTAACCAGGATCATTCCACTCTTCCATCCTCAGCAGATTTATCATCAAAAAGTGATCTGCCCCCTTTCTCAACGCGGCTTGATGCTTCGAAACCCTAACCTCGGGCAATAAACCTGTCGGGTCTCTTTAAAGCAGCAGCCGGTGATCTTGGGCGTCTGTTTCAGCCTCCGATTTCTAAATCTGAACCGTAGCCAAAGCATGACATCATTCTTGTTCGAGCAGATTAGGGAACGAGGATTTATCCGATAAAGAAGCTCTTGGGAAGACCAGGGTATAATTTCTGGTTCACTTAAGTTACAGGATGAATTATGATTCGACAAAAAAAAGGAATAGTCTCAAGACTTGTAGGAATTTGCTCCTTTAAATTAACACTAACAAAGGGAAAAAAAGTTCATATCCCACTGTTTGGGACTTGAACAGTGCCCTGGGGATCTCCTCTCCTTTTGAGATCTCATAGTCATGACTTCTACAACCTCTCCTCTGAGACACTTTTGTGTTAATGGGTCCAGTGACAGAGGGGGCTAATACATCAGCCCCGACTGCTCTAAAGCTCTGTTGTGGTCCGAATGGACGGCCTTGATTTGTAGCCTGACCACTGTTTGCTCTTTTGGTAGCCAAGGGAGAAGGGGAGGGTCCGTGCCCAGCATGGTAGACCCTTAATGGCTCTGCTTGCAGGGACCTTAGGAGGGAGGTGAGGGGTAGGAGCTCACCGCTCACCGCTTGAGCCTCACTGTTTATTCAGGGAGAAGGCAGAAGGAATGTCGTGAGCCATGAGAACAGATACTCGTGTAAAGGATGAGGAGACACTCGATTAGTCTAATGGGGCAGCTTTGACGCTCATGTGTTGTTAATTGTATTGTAAATCCTTAACTACTTCGAGCATCGAGTTCGTACATCTCTTATTTCTGATGTCAGAGCTCAGAGATGTAGGAGTAGACTTAAATCTCATCCATCAGGTTAACCACACATCTCGGAATCGACTGGATAATACCCTGTTCCGGGTATTGTGCTTGAATTGTGTCTGTTCCGATTGTGCTTGAAGCCTTCTCCCTGGGCTCCCTTCTCCTAATCGGGCATGAAATCAAAAGTCTAAGATAGAGCTGTACATCCTTCTTGATGCACAGACTCCACAATAAGTGTTTGAAAGTGCATTAGGTTATATTAACCTTTCATTGCCGGGTTTAACATTTTTATTTAAAAGAAGCTCCGCTTCCAAGATCTTTGGTGGCCCATAAAGTGTTTATAAAATGACTCGTCTTTGCCCGCTGGGCCCTGTGTGTGCAGCGGGTTGTGGTGCGCTGGGCGTTCTGGTGCCTTTCTTTCCTTCCCAGCATTGCCTTTTTTCACTGATTTGTGCTTCATTGGCTTTTCTGTGGGATTGGACCAGGGCGGGCTTTCCTTTGCTCCCCGCAGGCATGGGTGACCCTTGAGTGCCCATGATCCTGTCACTAGTTTGCTTGTGTATAGTTGGTGATGTTGAGTTTACCAAGTGGTGGTGGTGATTATATGGCTGATTGGTGTGTTTTCTTTAATCAATAGCGAGCATCTTGAGAAGAAAGTACTTAATAAGGTGTTCAAAAGAAAGAGGCTTTGAGAAAAAGCAGAATTTTACCACAGAAAAATCTTCCAGTGGATGGGACATCTCTGTGGTAACAGCATACAGGAAATTACTGTATAAACTTCCTGAGGTTTTAACGAACAGACACCACACCTATGGGTCTTATTTCTAGGTTCCCTAACTAACAAGTCAAAATTTTACTTCATTCCATTTGACATAAAGTAAAAGCAACCTCTACCAGAAGCAAATGTGTGATCTTTATCTTTTTTGCGCTCCAATTTGGCAAAAATCCTTTACCCTGATTTGATCTGGCTACAGTTTTAGCATCAATTTCAAATACTTCCTTGTGGTCACTTGAATACGATGTGATTGATACAGCTAACCCATGCAGGTAAACATCTCCAGAAAGTGTCGTTGCTCTTACTTGTTGTCAATAACAGCGACTCGGTGAGCAGGGATTCCCAAAACGGCACAACTGTCAAGCAGCTCCTCTTTACGCTGGGGGCCTTGATTGTAGTAATTCCCTGAATATAACAGACAGATTGATATGACATCATTCCCTGAGTTACACAATCCGTAGTACAATGCAATCATTTATACAACTGTATAGTAACACACATGGGTGCCATTTTAGTAAACTCGGACTGTATCCTGAGTGCTGTATAATATAACTTTGAGCTGATTATAGTGTCATGTTCCCAGTATTTGATTTAGGGGCCGGATCTTATTCAGGTGGTGGACCATCACTGACACTGTAATGAGACGTGATAAGACGCCGGAGTTTTAAAACCTCTGCGCACTTCCTGACAATTGGCTATCTCGTTTATTCGCCACAAGAGCTGTAGTTTAGGAGTTGCTGTGACCAACTCGTCTAGCCATCACAAAAATCTTTACACTTGCACTTTTTTCCTGTATTCAACACATCAACTTAAGGGGGGAAAAAAGGTTAAGTTCTACATGCCATTGTAATGATGTATTGTTACATCCATAAATCTCCTCTTTGGTCTTCCTCTAGACCTCCTGCCTGGCAGTTCCAACCTCAGCACCCTTCTACCAATGACGAGAAAAAAATGTAATGGTTAGCCAACCGGGTCAGAGCAACTTCAAAGCTGCAGCTGTGAACATGGCTGCCTAAGACTTTCGGGTTTGGGAGTTTGAATCATATTGTGTGTGCATGAATTTTGCTCCTTGTGCTTGGTGGGTTTCCTCAGGGTGTTCAGGTTTCTTTTACAGTCCGAAGACATGCACTGTAGGATTGACGTTTTTGAATGCGCCTGAATGTTGAGATCTTCAGCAACGTAACTTCCTCTTACAGCCATGACCGATGGTATGACGTCACAGGTGTATGTCGCAGCAGATGAGCATCATTCACAATAATAAGGGGATGGACAGATGTGGAGTTGTCCCTGTCATTTGTTTGTTCACTTTTATTTGGTTTCCTCCCATCTCCAAAAAAACCTACACATATGATAGATTGCTGTAAATGCATGCAGGCGTACAGGGTAGCACTTTCGTCTAGCTCCGCCAGGGTCCGGGTTCGATTCCAGCCTCGGGATGTGTGTGCATGGAGTTTGCAAGTTCTCCCCGTGCTTGAAGGGTTTCCTCAGAGTATTCCGGTTTCCTCCGACAGTCCAAAGACCTGCAGATTAGGTTAATTGACTTTCCAAAATTGGCAACAGGGTGTGAATGATCGTGTGTATATGTGTGTGCTAAACCTGTGTGACATCATAGGTCACTGCAGCTCAGCACCATTCGTGATGATGGGTGGAAAAAAATGATGTCTGTATCCTTGCATTAAATGCGAGCGAGTGTGTAGAGTGTTCCTAAGATACTCAAAACAGGAGAATAAGCGTCTCCCGAAGATGACTGAATGAATAACAAGATAAATGTGTATGCATACTTTAATCAATAGGTTTATCTTGCTGAGGTTGAATGCGTGCTTATATATTATGACGAAATGTTTGACCTGTTGCTATGGTAACAGGACAGAAACTAACCAATCCTTGCCTACAAAGTTAACTTTTAAGTACTTCCCCTTCCGTGCTTGTGAGATCTTTACACCGAGACGTACCTGATGATAAACACAGCAGGTAAACTGCTGCTCTCGATTCTGTCAGTTTTAAAACCGCTGGCGCAAAAAACATGCACTCGTCATCAGGATGCGCCGTGATGAGCAGGACGCGCGCTTCCTCGAACGCGCGCGCTTCATTTCCACTAGTCGTACTAGGCAAACCAGACGCCTCGGGAGTCGGCAAGAAGTTCACATCTTTCGCAGAAGGCAAAATGTTGTTTCTTGACGACGGCCATATACGATTAAATCTACAATATATCAGTTTTATCCACAGAATGTAACCAAGGAAACAAAGAGTGACAGAAAGCAAAACAAACATGTCTGCCGGCTCATAAAAGAATCCGGGCTAGAACAGCAGGCTCTTACTGAAGGTTCCACTAAACGATAATCGTTCTGCGTAAACGCAGGATGCGAAAATATATATCTGGTTGCGTATTATAATAAAAATATTTGTTGTTTATTTCTTATACAAATAAACGGAATCACTTTATCTATATATATACGATTATATATATAGTATATTAAATCGTATGCACATGTAACTGCATGTGGGTCACTTTTGAAAAAAAATCTTTTAATTTATCTCAATAGCAAATCTTAAAATTCGTGTTTCAAATGATGTATTTCACAAGTTATATTCTTATAAAGCACTAGCTAAAAAAATACTTTAAAGGTTTGGGTGGGGAAGGCTTGCAGGAACATCAAGCCGTCGGAGGGGAATCCTTTCAACGTAACACCAGATTATCCTGTCTGGTACATAAAATTGATTAATTTAGCTGTTTAAGTGTCGACTCGAACATTCTTCGAAATATAACTTTTTAAAAATATATATTTTTAGAGAATTATATATTTATGCGTATGTTGCTTTTTTAAAAGGAAAAAAAGAATAGGGTTTAATTTTTTTGGTGCTTCCAGGACAAATAATACCGTTGAGGTTTATGTGTGCCGAGCAGTAGTGTCTGCAGCGCTCGCGCAGTCCGTCAGAGGCGGAATAAAAAGCGTATTTTAGTCAGATTAGTTTGTGTGTGTCTTTTTTAACCGGTCGGCGCGTTTACATGGAAATGAGGTGAGTTTTTGGGGTATATTTGATTTTTTTTTTCTCTGGTGTTCCGCTTGCCTTTGTGTATAAAACCCGCAGTCTTGTGTGTGTATATTAACAGTAAGCGTAGTTGTGTTGTTGGCTGAGGTTAGCTTAGCCTGGTAGCCGTGTGTGACAACATGGCGGCCTGCTTCAGGAAGGTGAAATGTCCAGAGTGGAAGCTGACCATTTCTGCGTTATTCCGCAGTGTTCACCGAAACAGCGTGTTTAGCGTTTCATAAAGTGTTTATGCTAAACCTTAGAGACCAATGTTTGGGTCTTTTTTGCACGGGGTTGTAGCGGAGAATCACGGGTTTCCTTGTTTGACTGCTAGCTAACAATGGCTAGCGTGAACGTTAGCCAAGTTGCTAATATAATTGAGAGAAAGCAAAACTGCCAAACGGTTAGGATTTCGTTATACATTTTATTTTTCTTTCAACGTATTAAATGTACAGAGCTGTTCTGTTTCTGAGTGTCAGTTTTGCATTGCTCTGTGTGTGTGTGTGTGCGCGCGCAATCCGTTTTATGGTCGGGGGAAAAATAAATAAATGTTTTGTTAAAAAAAACGAAGGAAACTTTGGAGTTGATGTGTTTGATGTTAATGTTAACCGTTAAGGAAAGCGAGCTCTTTTTAACGGTAACGCATAAATTGCCTGGTTATATAACTTGTTAATGCAAATTTTAAAGGTTATTTTCATGTTTATTTTAAATCCTTAAAGCCTTATTTCTGTAAATGTTTATTTTTCTTTGTTTCTAAAGGAGTTACGAATAATGTGCTAAGGAACGTTAATTCCGTCCATCTACAGTGTTGTGACAGCTCCCGCGCATGCGCACTTCACTTTCTACTTTACACAACATTATTAAGCACTAATTATTTGAGAATCGCGTTTGCAGCCACTCAACCCGCATGCTTAATGTCAAGTTGAGTTTTGAGGCTTTAAAGCGGATGGTAAAATGCCACTGTCTTAATTGTCCTACAGATGGTATACTCTGAACTGTTTACAGTTTTGAGATATGTGTTGCTCAGTAAAAAAAAAACTTTTTTTTGCTTAATTTGATTTATAGTTAAATGTTAAACTATTGTATTTGAAGTTAGTTTGTATTGTTTAAACGCTACCCTTTTGGTTTTTAAGTGAGAAAACGAATGTTATGAGCGACGGGCTAAATTTTAATTAATCGTTAAACTATTTCTTTAAAAGATTAAAAATGGTAATCTGGGCAAAATCTAGTAGAGAGCATCATCACCTTTTATTTCATACGGTGAGGTAATAATATATCTGATGACATCAGGGGCAGATAACATTGGGGTAGCACGGGGAGTGGCAGCGAGCTAATCCGATCTGCATGTGGGCGGAGCCACTGATAAATCTCTAGTGATTAAATAGCGTTTCTGCTCATATATACTACACCACCAGATGCAATATCACGACACCTAGGTGCCGATTCGATTTATACTGCAATTCTGTAAGTATCATGATTTTTATAAATATCCTGAATCGATATCAAGTTTTTTTTTTGTTAACCCTAACTGTACACTGAGATGAAAATGTAAGTGATTCTGGACGAGGGTATCTGCCAAATAATGCCATAATAATTAATTATATTATGTCTCACTGCCAAAGTTAATTTATTGAGTTCTGAGACGTCTAACCTGTCCGTCTTCCCATTGTTAATTTTGTGTACATGCCGGATTAAAGGACGATCTAAGACCTATCTGTTTCTTCAATATTTGAGTAAATCTCCCAACCAGAAAAACAGAAAGAAAACCCTTCCAAACAGTGTTTGGCTGATGGTACCTAACTTATGGTTACTAACCTAGTAACCCAGTGTAAGGATTTATCCAGTGATGGAAACTTAAGCACTTAAGTTAAAAACTATGATATGAGTGTCTGTCAAATGCCAGAATGTAAATATGGAGATTTCATCACTTTTGTCGAAGTCTGTAAATTAGATACAATTTTTTAAAGCCTCTGCAGCCTCGAATGATGTCTTGGATGAGTCCTGTGCAATTTGTGAGTGAATTTGTTTTGTGTGAGAGATGTTTCTTCACCTCAGGACTGTCTGGAGTTCTTACCTGCAGAGAGTCGTTTACTGTTTGACATGAGGAAGGAAAAAAATGGAAGAAAGACTCATAACTGTGTGTGCACAGTTAACATGTGCAACATGCACAGAGGCGTTACAAGTATAAAGTTTTTTTTTTTTTTTAATAAAATTTCCTTATCTGCAAACAAAGCTATGACGTATAAAGCCTGGTATGTAACTTGTGAGAGAAACAAGCGGTTTACCGATGAGTACATGAACACTGAGGTTGTGTTGCTAGGTTCGAAGCATTTACATTTTTACCCGTTAGTGTTTCCCCCTTAAAAAATATAAAATCGCTGTTAAGTTTACGCCTACGAGTGCTTGCAAGTGCGAACATGGCGCAAAAGTGTCTCTTCCTAATAATTTGAATATCAGATGTGACCGGTTGATAGCCACACGGCTCATTTCGTGACACCAGGGAGTGAACCTGTGCTTATCGCGTCCCGTGTCTGTATTTTATGACAAGATCAAAATGGTTCTTTATGGCTGGGTATTAAAAATCCAACAAATCCCATAAAAGGAAAACCGCATGTTAGATTGAAACACTGGTGTGTTCTCACTGTATAGTGAAGCTGTACTGGAGTCACTTCACTGCAAGGTCATATTGTTCTGTTGACTAGGAATATTTCAGACGGCAGTAGTCTAACAAAAGTAGCAGCGGCCGACGGAGTGGGGTGTGTGTTTTTTGCATTTAGTTGAGGCGGAAATCCAGGCTAGCAGTAGATCTGTGCCGGTCTACCTTTTTTTTTTTTTACTGTGTTAGGTAACTAAACTTTAGCCATGGTTTACAACACAGTGCACACTGCTGTTTTTATATATAAAAAAACTAAAATATTTCTCAGTAAGATGTATGTTCAGCTTTGGGAAGTGGGAAGTAGCCTAATGGAAATAAATAGTGCAGTTGAAGATTTAATCTTCTTTTTATTTTTTTTCTTGTCATTGTAGTGTTTCGTAGGAAATGGAGTGTTATAGATTTTTTTGTAACAGCTGCTTGGAGAATCGTTCTGACTGTTATTTAAGATCAGGCCTTCATTAAGACGTTTGCTTTCAAGTTCAGCTTGTCATATGCACAGTAAAGGCACATCTTTCCCCTGTACAATGAAACCCTTTCTTTGCTGTCCACAATGAACGCCACACAGAATGATGCAATTTAAAACAATTTTGAAAAAGCATTGGAGGAGAAATAAATCTGTGTATATGTTCACATGTATATATATGTGTGTGTGTGTGTATGTGTATATGTATGTATGTGTATATATAATAAAATATCTGGGTCTTAACATGCTCAAAACTCATAAAAATTGGCAGACAGGTCGGAATCTGCTGCCGTTAGGATGCCTGGGAGTCGCATGGCCTGGGGCCTTCGGGGGGCCCTCACACGAGAGACTTGTGCTGCATAGCTCATACACACTTGCACGTGAAACTCGGTACACGTTTAGAGCTCTATCAGCTGGACAACTTTCACACTGCATGTCCTGGGCTCCAGTCAGTTATTGTGTCATTTGCCAAAACGCACCCGATGGATTTTTATATACTCCTCCTAGGGAATTTATACGAACGGCAAAGACATAGAGGATGCAAAATTTGTAGAGGGATCTCAAACGGGTCAGCCGTGATGATGCCTTAAACATACGCTGAAAAGTGATTAATAACTTTCTGTGCGACATTATATTGAGTGGCACGTTC
>JAOVVB010000031.1:6068186-6080474 GCA_028570985.1 Heterobranchus longifilis | reverse complement strand
TGTGTGTGTGTGTGTGTGTGTGTGTGTGTATAAAGCATTTTTTTATTATTATTTTGTGGTCAAGTGTAGTGACAGGTCTTTAGTAAATGTACTGCAACAATGGCCCTCATTAGGAAAAAAAATTAAAAAGGCTGTAGCAGTGCAGAAATGAATCTGTTTAACAACAATGCAATGTCACATTTCTGGGAGGTCCTCAAAATAAGGCAGGTTCCTTGTTAAAGACACACAAAAAGACACACTGCCTACAAAGAGCAGTGATTCTGTTAGTGTGTGTGTGTGTGTGTGTGTGTGTGTGTGTGTGGTGACTTTATCACTAAATCTGGAGACTTTCCAAACCCTTTTGGTGACTTTTTTTTTTTTTGTCAAAAGCGACTAGCAACAAACCTAGCGACTTTTTCAGGTATTACTGGAGACTTTTTAGAACTTTTTGGAGACTCTGACGTGAAAGCATGTATCATTCTGCAGTTACTGTCCTCAACAAGAATCGATGCTGTCCCAGCTGCAGTCAGAGGAAAAAAAAAAAAGACGCACACCGTAATCTCCACAATGCAAATGGATCAAACATGCACAAAGTCGTCGCTGAGCTCGCCTTGGTTTACGGATTGGGATGTAAATGTAAAAGTTTCTTCACTGTCGCTCGAAAATAAATCATTGTCAATATTTGACTCCCAGTCTCGCACTTTCTTAGGCACTTACACACCTCATCCACTGTGTGTGTGTCTCTATGACAAAATAAAAAAAATCTAATTGACAAACAATCCACTGAAAATAGCTCATTTACATTTAAATATCTACAGTAAACATATTTACAGTGTCTTTTATTCACTTTTTTAGCTCTCCCATGATGTTATTTCTTTCTTCTACAGTGTCCATTACAATTCCAAACAAATTGATAATTATGCAAATTATGTGATAACATCATTTAGCGACTCCTCCTCCTCCTATCCTCTCTATAATTTCCTTCACATCAGCTATAAAAGTGTAGGTTAATTTATTTTATTTTTATCTTATATTTTGTATTTATTATTTTTATATAAATATTTTTTGGTTGTGGAACTAATCATCTGTGTTTCCATTATTTCTTATTGAGGAAATACGCTTTGATAAACAAGTCCTTTTTATCACAAGCACACTTCCGGAATGATTTATGCATATATGAATTTAATTGCACACTCATAAGCATGTTTTAAAAATGTACAGCACCATCTGTTGAATTTTGGAATTAAGTAAAATGTTTGTGTTACCGTAAAAAGTGCACAGAATAAAGTTGTTACAGTAGATCATATTTATTAAGTAGATTTCAACTGCACACTCATAAGCGCATATTAAAAAATGTACAGCGCCATCTGTTGAATTTTGAGATGAACTGAGATGATTTTTCCAGGGTCGAATTTTTATGATATAAGGACGTTTTCTATTTAAACTTCCAAGTAGCACATCTTCTGTTGCCGTGGGCCGATTGCGATGAAACAAAGCCTGTATGTTACCTTAAGCTTGGCATCACCTGTGAAAACCCCATTAAAATTTATTCAGTAGATTTTACGTGATACAAAAATTCCAAAAACCATCTTGATGTATTCTATTACTCATCTTACAGCCTCTGCAAATAAGCATAATAAACAGCCTTTTTTCGCAAATATCCTCAATATACAGACAGGCCAACCTTACGGCTTATTATATGTATAGGAAGAGAAAGAGAGAGAGAGAGAGAGAGAGAGAGAGAGAGAGAGAGAGAAGAGATTAAAGAATCATTGGCAACTATGGCAAGAAAATATTATTTGAGACACCATAATAAACAAACCTTAACTAAAAAGGAAACTATATGAGGTAATAAATCATTATGCTCCTACAACTGCATAATGTAAAGACAATAGGAAATATGTTCAAATGATGATCATCATAGTATTTATGATTACAGCAGCAGTTATTTGATACAAGTTTACTCTATTCCAATTAAATAAACCACTAAATAAAGTCTAAGTTTTGGGGCAGGAATATATTTTTTCCTTTGTTTTCTCTCTAGGGTATCCCTGTGGAACTATCGGTAGCAGCAAAAGGTGAGTCATGAGTTCAGAAAGCTCCAAGCAGAAGCACAGCATCAGGATGAATGAGACAGGTTTAAAGCCACAACAATAGAATAGTGCTGGGATTAGATAGCAAGTCAGAGTGGACAAGAGGACAGCAGAAAAGCATATTAAGTATGCTATTATTTCACTATTTTACTATTTTAGTACAGGTAGGTGTACATTGTGATTACATATCATTGGTTTATAGTAGGTTTAATTCATTTTTATTTTAGAAAATGCTCTATAGAACAGAAAAAATAACAACAACAACAAAAAAATAAAGATTTACTACCTAAATGAATTCAAATGAATTATTATAATTTGTAAGAATAGATTGTTAGGGTGTAAAGAATAAGGAGTATGTCAGACTTTAGATGATTAGTATGAGGTCAAAAGAACATTCTTCTCCAAGGTTTTTTAAAGGAACATTAAATAAATTGCTTTTAACTTTTGATTTATTTCTTTATTTATAAAGCAAAGTCAAACATTACAACCTAAAAGAACAAAAGACACTTTTATCCCGAATTTATAATGCAACATTTAAATAACAGTCTCTTAAATGTTCTAATTAATTGATGTCAAATAAGCCTCCTAATAAATTTTCCGCTAAATATGGACCATGTTGCAGGTAACCTAGTCTCCTCGGAGGGCCCATCAGCCACGTGCTGTCAGACACTCTGTATGGCTATATTTGGTGCAGCTTTGTCTTTGAGGATCAATCTGCACTGTCTCATAAATCTGGCACAGTATAAGAGAGGTGGAAAATGTCAACACTAATGCCATAGGCAGTGTGTTAGGCGGAGAGCAGCTGCACCTGAAATATTTCTGAACCTCAACTGTTTGATTTATGCCTATCCAGCACAGAGACTATTTGTAATAGCTGCCAACATCAGCTCAAAAAACACCAAATCTTACTTGATAAGAGACGACAGACATAAGGGTTGAGGATGGATTTAAACCAATTGTTTGTTACATTCAAGAGGTGCAGCAATAAAAATATATATTGCAATAAATAGCACATGGTGAATATCTTCTAGCATTCGCTTAAGCAAACATATCAGCACACCTAAAAAGTACCATTTGTACTTTGTAATTAATTATAATATTATTATAATAATCTACAAACACCATAAAAACCTGGCAAACCTCATATTTCTTTGTTTCAGGATTCTGTTTGTCAATGATATATAATCCAGCATAAAGCAGAACTAGGTATGATATATGCATTGAATTTGTACATTGATAAGTGCTAAAAAAAAAAAAAATAGCAGGTTTTAAAAAAAAAAGTCTCTGCTTTGATATTGCCAACTAGAAATGAAATGAATGTGAATGCCATATTTAGAAAGAATATATAATGTGTTAAAAAAAAACAATATAGATAGAAATATGAATAGAAAGTACACTAAGTGTCTGGATGAGACTAAGAGTGTTCAACAAAGAACTAGGAACATTATGCAACAAAAACATTAGCAAAACAAGCAGGACGTTTGTATTTACATCGAGTGTGGGCGAATGGTCAGATATGAAACCTGCAGGACAAAGCAAAACCAGATGCATCTAATAAACATGAGTCACTGTGTAAGAAATTTAAATGATTCGACCATTAATTCTAAAACAGTTACCTGGTCAGGGTCACTGTGGTTTAAAATAGGCTCCTAGCTGGAGTAATAGAACTATTGGTTTCAAGGTCAGGATGGGGGGAAAATAATAATAAAAAAATATATATATATATTTACGGCCAAAACTACACAGACACCAGACCACCACAACAGCATGTTAGCATTCAAACCATACTCTTTAGCATACAAAGAGTATCTTTTAGAGGCATCATCTGTTAAATTATTTTGAGCTGGAACAATTCCATGGCATTGTCACCTAAAATATAAATTGTCTCTATCCTGCTACCTAAATGTTCCTGTCAAAATGGCATATGACATTCAGATTCAACACTATCTCTGGTTACACTTCTGTTCATATTCACACCAGAGATCTTCTTCTTTGTCTTTCGGCTGTTCCCTTTCAGGGGTCACCACAGCGAATCATCTGCCTCCATCTAACTCTATCCTCTGCATCCTCTTCTCTCACACCAACTAACTTCGTGTCCTTTCTCACTGCATCCATAAATCTCCTCTTTGGTCTTCCTCTAGACCTCTTGCCTGGCAGTTCAAACCTCAGTATCCTTCTACCCATATAATAACATAATCCCTCCTCCACATGTCCAAACCATCTCGACCTGACTTTAATGCCAAAACATCTAACATGGGTTGTCCCTCTGATGGACTCTTGACCCTTGATCCTATCCATCCTCGTCACTCCCAGAGAGAACCTCAACATCTTCACCTATGCTACAGTACCTTCAACTCTGCCTCTTGTCTTTTCTTCAGTGCCACTGTCTCCAAGCCATAGAGCATCGCTGGTCTCGCCACTATTATATTAATTTAACCAGAGTGCAGATAATTTTTGACTCACCCTCGTACATTGGTTGATCACAAAAAAAAATGTAAAAGTTATTTCTTTCCACACTAAGCTCAAGACATTTGTCATGCTTTTGTCAATTGTTGGAAAACTTCACCATCTCAGATTAAATCAGTCCAAACGTGAAGTTGCTCTGAATGTTTTCGTTCTCGTCCAGGTGCAGAGAACACCTCAGACACAGAGAGCGCGCCGTCTCCCTCTCAGCCCGACACGTCCAAGCCCTCGGAGTCCCAAGCCCCAGATCAAGAAGCTACCACCCCCAAAGCATCTAACGCGGACGCCAAAGCTCAGGAGCCCTTCAACGAGCTGCAGGTAAAGCTGGAGAAAAGTCCCGAAGGAGCAGCGGTGGACGAATCCATGGTTAAGGACGAGGTCCACCTGCAACCTAAGAGTGAACCTCAGGACACAGAGACTGCGGGAGGAGGAGGAGGAGGAGACCGGGATTTGCAGGTAAAGACCGAGCCAGAGTTGAGGGAGAGAGAAAAGCAGAGCGAGCAGCCGCATTCCGACAACGACTCGAGTGCCACCTGCAGCGCCGACGAAGACGTCGAGGAAGAGCCAGACAGACAGAGGTGAGACAGTCGCATAGTCACGGGGTATTGTAACATGTAATACTATGTAACACTATAACGAAGTACCTGCAGGATCAAGAAATGGTAAAGAACATAAAGTCTGTTATGTCGGAATTTATTTTACGTTGTGTTTGTTTCACCTTTAAGGTTGTTCTCTCTGGAGAAACCGTCGATTCTCGCCGGCTCTGGATCAGTCGTGGTGACCTCCAGCAAGCAGGCTCCGCTCAGCATGCAGCAGCTCCAGCAGCGTGCCGCCACCATCCCGCCCATGGTCAGTCCCCCTAGTTCCCTCCTTCACTTCCCTAGCAGCTCTGGCGCCCTGGCCAGGCCCAGGGACTGGGAGAGGCCCGGGCACAGAGCCTCGCCCCGGCCGCCCCGCCACGTGAGTCCAGACAGTACTTTGACCCAGAAAAGACCCAAAAAGAAAATTCCAATCAGTTTGTAATCATCGAAATCCTGTGATCTGGAACAATTTGAATCAATTTTTTTTTTTTTCTGTCCACAAATGAATTGATGGCAGGCTTGATTTTCTGCATCAGTGTGGATTCTCTCTGAATCTCTAACAGTGATTAGCTTTATTATTCCTGCTGTATCTGAATCATCGCTGCTTCTGCTCTAATCTAATCTAATCTAATCTAATCAGACTGCCATGTTAGCAGGGTAGTGCGCGTCCTGGGGTCACTGTGATTTTTGAACAGGGATGCAGTTTGGCACAGAAATGGTCTTAATGTCGCTTTCCTCAATTGAATATGAATATTTATATATATAGTCTAGTAGTATTAAAAGTTACGAATTAGAAGATTTTATTTTATTCCCTCCCCTTAGGTTGCAGGTCCGTTTGGGCCGGCCGGTGTTCCTGTAGGAGCTCCTCTGAGCGGCCTAACCATGTTCCAGCACCAGATCAAAGCAGTGCACGAGTCCGCGCACATGGAGGACAACCAGAGACAAGAGGCCGGAGAGATGGAACGCAGGCCACGCTTCATCACACGCAGCCCCACCATCCTCGACCGAGATGGTGAGAGAGCTTGTGAGGGAGCTAGATAGAGGAAATTGAAAATAGATAGAGGAAAAGAAATCTGATCAGTAGCACTTTTAAAACATTTTCACCTCTTTTTCTTTTTGCTTATCATAATACTGGATAGTGCAGATCATTTGCATCAACCAGGGGTGTGCTTTTTAAATCTTGCTGTTCAGCGCTAGCACACACAAGGACATGTTATTATCTTAGGAAACTGATCAAAAACATCAAATACTGTTCCTTTGCCAGTTTTCTTTGTGATACCTTAAGATTTTCTGTTTTCCTGACAAGACCTTAGATAAGTGTTTTTTTTTTAAAAAAAAGGGAGAGACAGTTTTGGGGTAAAACGCTGCTGTAATGTGGAGCTGTTCAAAGATGAAGTGATAAATTGCAGAGGTGTGAGTGGGCGTCTCGTGTGTCGATTTGTCCGATTGAATGTTTTCTTGGTTGTCTGACTCAGTCTCGGTCAGTTCTGTTTCGAAAACTGACCAAACTGGGCCAAGCCAGAGAGAAGGGAAGTTTGTTGTTTTTATTCTAGTTAAAAAAAATAAAAAATTATGAAACTGTTCTTGAGACACACACACCTACCTTGTTTAGTATCCTTCTAAGAACCTTGCCCTGACATCATTATTATTCTAGCTAATAAATCCTTTCCTAATGAAGACCAGCCCTATGTCCCATCTGTCAGATATTGGGCACTTTTTGTCCCTACCAAGATGTACATCTAAAAAAAAAAAAAAGTGCCACTGACACACTGAGAAAATCTGGTACATTGTGTATTAGTCCACAGCACTTTTTTTTTCCCTCCCCTTTTTTTTTTGGACTGCTAAAGGCTGTGTGGTGTCTCTTTTTGCTTTCCCAGACTTATTTAGGGTGGAGGAAAGCATGTCTTTCTGATTGTGGAATGATGGTCAGGGCTTTCCAGGGCTGTGAGAGCAGAACAAGAGCCAAAATAAGAGTCGGGGAGGGAACCGGGGAAAGGCTGCCGTTTAAAAAAATAAATAAATAAATTTTTAAAAAAAAAGCCAGACAGAAGCAGTGAACCAGAGGAAACATCGGGGCAGGCTCTCGCATAGCACAGTGCCCATTAGCCAAAGTGCTCCAGTTATCCAGTCAGGTCAGCGCTGAGGCTTTTTTTTTTTTCATATGGTTTCAGTGTAGCTGGTGATTTCTGCTTCTTAGATCACGCATCACTGGGTATCGTAGAGCTTCTTCTAAGGTTTGCGTCACACTAAGGACCAGAGCGATTCGCCTCTTTACTGTCTTTCTGATTCTCACGTGGTCATGCACAGATTTTATTTAATTTTTTTCATGACACGCACGTCTCACCTTCTGTCCTCTCATGTCGCAGGTAAGCCACTTACCTACATGTCGTACGATATAAAGCTGATGGAGCAGGAGGCTCACGCTGCAGGAAGACCAGGTTCACCCTACAGACTGTCTCCTCGAGAGCCAAGCAAAGCATCACCCCAACCCGAGCCTAACAACCCTGCCCGCTACAGCATCCCACCAGGTAAACACCATGCCACGCGTCCTTACTTTCACTACACATGGTCCCTCTGAAGAGTCACGAGAAGGAGCATGATTTTATGTTTATGATGAAAAAAAGTCTTTGCCTTTTAAAGATGTGAATCAGTTTTTAATTAGTGGTAAACAGAAATGGTCACCACTAACTTGTGTTGAAAACTTGTGTTGAAAATATTCCATAACGTTTTGCTCAACGATAAATGTATTCAAATTTTTTTTTTCTGGTAAAAAAAAAAAGGATAATATACCACAATGTGCTGTTATTAATGAATATTTAACTCAAAGGTAACTATCGCTCCATTTTTATGGTTCTTAACCCTCATGCCTTGTGTTTTATTCCTTACTTACTATATAATAATTCCAGCTAATACAAGCTAATAATAACAAACATCCTTTAAAGAGAGAAACTTGAGAATTTTGACATTTGATGATGAAATATGCACAATGCGTTTTTTTTTTTCTTCTCCTTTTAAACCATTCAGAACCCACCCTTATGATGTAATTATTCGCGTCTCATATTAGTGGAAATTCTGAAACGAACAACAGCCTCGGCTGCAATTTTTTTATTTTAATATTATTTTTTTCAGTCCTGTCAGCTCCACCAAAGTGATTCATCTTTTTATATTCTTGTCTCCGTCATGTATAATTTATCGGCAAGCAGCAGACTTCAGAGGTTATGTTTCACTTCAATGTAAGGTACAAGGTATATGAATTAATTGAAAGTTAATAATTTAGTGGCTCGGTGCAGCTTTTGTGCGCTTACTTGAGTCACATGTCATGGAGTGAGCGGTTTTTTTTTTTTTTTTTTTTTTTTAATCATGTCTGTGACTAGCGCATAACGCGCACATACACACACACACGTAGGCCCACACGTGCGAATCTCCTGTCCTTTTTGCATGTTCTTCTGCTTTTACCAGGTTGCCGTGAAAAAGTACGTCAGTCTCTACAGTACAAACCCGAATCGTATCAGCCTCTTGAAAAGGGTAACAGAAATTCTCTGGCAGAACTCGGTACTCATAGTCTGGCCTTTTCTTTTTGGCAGAAAGCTGTTAGAATATAAATAAAACCATAAAAACCTATTAGATAAGGCAGTAAACAGAACATCCTGGCCATAATGCATCGTTCTTCAAAGTAAACATGATGTCCCGGCTTGAAGGACATGTACCACCTACTGTCCTAAGCTTCGCTGCTAATTACTACTAAAATGTTTTCTCCATTTAAAAGCTAAAACCCGAGCTAAGAGCCTTCTTTTACAACCTATTTACAAAAGAAGTTGATAGTGAAGGAGAGGAGGATAGTGTTACAGCAGATCATGTTCACAATGATCATGGACCAAAGGTTCAGCAGTTCATCCGTTAAACGCAGTAATGTGTGAGAATTGTGTAAATTTAATACTCCGAAGAGGTTAATCTCTAATTAATTATATGATTTACATTTGGCTTCGACCGAGCGATCTGATTGGACTACAAGTGGTGATAATGGATGATAACAGCACTGGGATGTTTAACTATATATGTATCACTTCACATCCTAATAACTGTTAATTACATTAACTCTTTCACATGCGTGTGTGAAAGCATGTGAGTACAGGCTGCCACACTGAGGAGAGAGCAGCCGTCTGGCCCAAAAACACATTCTAAATCAGTTACAGAAGATAAAAAAGCACATCTGGATAACTTTGTCATCATCAACACGTTGTGTTCCGGATCGGCCCTGATCCATCCGTGTTACTTTATTTACAGCTACAAAGCTAAAAAGCTCCTAACACAAGGCTGGATTCCAAATCGCTTTGATCAAGGGCACTACCTGGTGTGTGTAACAATGGTTCACACCCTCCAGATGTGCACCATTGTCCACAACCTCCATGTTTTATTCTCCTTTTTGTCTACTTACTACCTGTAAGAAAGTAAAACTATTTTCAGGCTTGTTATTACACTAACTGTCAGTTAGACTCGAGGTATCGTGACCAGCACTTTTCTATTAAAAAGTGTAACATCTTGGTGCCATGTGATCGCTGCAATGTACTGTAGGTGGTGGTGTGCCTGTGACCTGCAGGTTTTTAGTACTTTCGTGTAAATGGAATAGAAAAGTGTTACCTAAACAGTGAGCTACTTCGATCAACATCATTGAACGTATATTTGGGCCAAGGATGTAAAGACTTCAAAACAGAAATAATCAGATTTATCTGGCTTTATACTTAAATTAATATTTTTTAAATTGTTTAACAGATAATGGAGAACATTTCACAAGCAACAAAACAGCATGCCTTGAAACGCTTGCATTCTCATTATCCTTTTTTTTTATTTTTTTTTTTTTTATTAATCGTATAAAATTTTAAGGGATTATTTACATTTCAAATCATATACATGGTGGATGTTCAAAAATAAATGCTAACATTTTGGAAGACAATCCATTTAGTTATAAAAATAAAGTCTTAATTTTATTTTTTATAACTTACTGTTGAAGTGATTGTGTTGTGAATTAAGTATTTAAATTAATATCATTAATAATTTTTTTGTCATAAATGTGCAAATCTATTAATCTGTAGGCAAATTTGATTTATTTTAAATGTATTTTCCCCATTTATGTATAGTTCATTAATTATATTTGTCCATTCCTGTATTTTGTGGGAGCAGCCAGTGCCTAGTGATTAAAAAAATTATTATTATTTTTTTTATAAAGATATCACCTTAAATAGATTTTTGCTTAAATGCCCTAAACGAAAGTAAGCTTTCTGAAAGTAAAATTTTGTATTACTAAACCTTCCATGGCTTTGTGCATCTCTGCCCAGAAGTCGTCATATTACTAGGCTTTACCTCCTGGCTCCAACACAGTTTCAAACACTTTGACGTCTCTCCTGTAAAGTCTGCTCTCTGCCTCTGGGGTAATAAACAAATAAAAATCGAATTTTACTTCCATCCAAATTTTTGCCGTGTATTTGAGTTGATGTGCTTCGATTGAAATTCACAATAGTTATACCATTCCTTCTTCAAAGTATCAAAGTTACCGTCTTTTTCCCATTTATTTTTGACGTACTCTGTGAAATGAATTTCTCCTTGTCCTAAGAACTTAAGCAGTCTGGATATAAATCCCATATTTAACTTCTAAAACTTCTTTTAGCACTGGGTCATTTGGGTAAGTTTAAGTAAGTTGGCCAAAATGATGACATAATTATAAATACATCTGAAATACGTCTTGTTTTTCCAAGACACATTTTCCTTTTGACGTTGGAAAATATTCTGGTCGTCCCTTATCTGTCATTGAATAAAATGTTGCTGTTCTTTTGGTTATCCAGCTTTTTAATCTACGATCCAATTCATTAGGCCTAAAATGAGCTGCATAAGCACACCATCTCCATTATCCTCAATTTATCTTGCAATTTATATTCCTTCCTAACCAAGTTCCAAACTTTAGGTTGATTTATTCATGGATTTCGCATGCTGTTTAAGAAATAATTAGGACATTTCAGTGTCTTTCCACCTGGCATGGTGGAATCTCGGTTACACATTCATCAATGGCCCTACTTGAGCTGAGTACATACAGCCTATTAAATGTGGTACTGTCCTACCTCCTTCCCTCTTCTGGGAGTTAAAAAGTTTCAGAATCCAACTGACTTTTCCTCTTGCCAAATGAACATGGAAATAATTTTATCCCACTCTGAGACTTTTTGCAGGCAGAGCTTGAAACAAAAAAAAAAAAAAAAAGGAGGCTTGGCAGAATGTTCATGTTTACAGATTCAATATTTTAAGCAATGCTCATGAAAAGGTTGGAGTTTATCTGACTCAGTTTATCTGATTTTATTTAGTCATAAGAGGGTTTAATAAATCTTTTGCAAATGTAGAAAATTCCTTAGCTATCAGTACATCTAAATATTTCAGCATAGTCATGTTGGTCCAGTTTCAGGTTTAGGTGTCATGGATTTTATTTATTTTTGTTTTTAAACATCCAGCATATTTATCAAAATTATCCAGAAATGTTAACATTTTCCTCTTAAATCGTCACTTTTAGTTACACTACAAGGATGTAAATTGCATTTATTTCTGTGTTTTGTTTTGATATTGTATGATTGTCCAGAAGGTACGTTTTCCCAATTTCTGTATCAACAAAGTGATTATTCTGTGTTCCCCTGTAATGCATGATAATGCACTAGTTTGTGGTTTTGGACTTAGACTTGTGGATGCTACTTTACGCTATTCCGCTGCAGTGGGTTAGCAAGTAGATTGTATTTAGGTGATGTTATCAGAGTGCTCAGGTGTCTTCGGGTCAGTGTGTGCTCTTGATCCTATCGCTCCACGGAGGAGCCGGAGTTCATCTAAGATCTACCGTTCTCTAGAAAGCGTACACTACTTTGTGCCACTGTGCTCATCCTTTAATCCCTCCTCCTTGTCCTCACAGTCCTGCAGCCCGCTCCTAACCAGGTGGTCCAGAACCTCTCGGAGGGAATGCGTGTGCCATTCGCCCGCCACAGGCCCTCGAACATTCCGTCCCCGCCTCCACTCATCCCGACGTCCAAGCAATCGGACAAGCCCACCTTCATCCAGGGAGGATCCATTCTACAGGTAAGTTCGATTATAAATATACTTCATAATTAACCCTGAAATTATACTCCAAAATGTGCTGCTAAATAAAT